>CM018682.1:46534721-46937221 GCA_009363875.1 Mikania micrantha | reverse complement strand
ATATATATATATAAATCTTCATAATAATAATAATAATATTGTTATTATTATTATTATTACAACATACAAATACAAATGATTCTTTAAAAGGTAATTAATCTTTTAATGTTTTAGGATGTTTTATATTTTAAACAAGAATGTTTTATTTTTTTTTAGATTTATATAACATTATAGATCTAAAGGTTAATTTATTTTAATATAATATTTTAAACTTATCTCCACATTATTAAACTCGATGAATCTTTAATTATTGCTTTTTTGATTTGAAACTACTATAGAACTATTTTTTATTTATAAACTTAAAACTTATTTAAACCTTAAAACAATTAAATGAGTTACATTATAATGGTTTTAAACTTTAAACGCTACTTAACATTTAAATGTAAAACATTTTCAATAAACAAGTAAGATTTACTTATCGCTTGAGCAAAACGATTGAACTATACTACAAAACAAAAACCGACCTCGTTGACCTATTTAGACATTAAGTGTTCCATAGAAGGCATAGCTATTTGAATTTACAATTAATGAACTATTTTGGTGAATTTTGAACTTGTTGGCTATACATTGAGCTATAACTTGATATACATTACAAAAGGTTTTCTCTCACATCGAGGTGAGTCTTCATAGCCCCTCTTTTAACTTGTTTTGAACTTTTGGGGTGAACCATGTAACTTTGAACTTATCTTTAACTTATGTACATGTGATCCTAGCTTTGTGACCAAAACTGTAGTGTGAACTTATCTTGAGCTTGCGTTGATCACAACTTAACTATTTAGTAACAATGATAGATCTATTGGACTGACCATCCCACTCTTGGTTGAGTTGACTTTGGTCCTCCGTGGTGATTTGTTTACTACTTTAGCATTGTTAGGAATGCTAGCTTGCTCAAACATCATTTGGTAACATTATTTGATCTATGTATGGTTTAATTACATGTTTTAATTCATATTGGCTTCTTATCACATGTGACAACTTATCTTTTATCAAACTATTTTTGTGTGTGTGTTCATACTTATTAAACTCACCAACTATTCATAGTTGACAATTGATTTTAAACATGTTCAAGGTGAGGATGCCATTTAGCTATATTATTGAACTTGAATTGGATTTTATTATGTTAGATGTTTAAATTCCATTGATGTAATAGTTAGGGTTTGAATTTTGAAACTATGTATTGAATGCTGAAATTAATGAGGAATTGAAGTTTGTTTATTTACAACTATATACCTTGTGATATGAACCATCTACACTTCATGCCACCCCGATGTTTCCGCCATCAGTTGGGGTGTTACATATTGGTATCAGAGCCTGGGTTATAGAGAATTAGGTTATTTGAACTAGATGACCCAGACTATGACCATAGGATGCCTTAGTTGAACTCTTAGGCCATGAACTCTTATTTGGACTCTATAGTTGCCATGCTAGGCCATTGATGTGTTAGTTTATATATATAGAAAATGATGGTTCAACACTATTGAGTAATAAATCGAAATAACCTAAACCGAAGTACACACTATAGGCAAGTGTACCTGACGTATGAAGTATAGCTAAGGAAAGTCCGGTTATCGAACCTAAGGACATGGAATCGGCTAATAAACCCTAACTGTAAACCTAACAAAATGAGAAACTTACTAAATTTAGAAAGCGAAATTGGTTTTACGAAAACGAATTTAGACAATTAAAGAAACTAAGAAAGCTAAATAATTCAAATTAACACCGCAAGAACTAGAAAACCAAATACGAAGGAGATTCTACCTAGACTATGAATCCTAAAGGAATCTAACAGTTATCGGGAATGCTTGAATGAATGCTACCGGATCTAATGATACAACCTTTTTAGGAACTTAAGGAATTCTAGATCTCATGGTCAGACAATCCAACACTTAGAAAGGTCCTGTTGATTGTGTAAAGCTTACCTGGGGTGTAATGATGGATTACCGAGTCGGTCTCTCCAAACTAGCAATGCTTAAGATTTCTGTGGTTGAATAATTAGGTCAATCTCAACACCCACAATGTACCAAAGTACAAATGAATCAATCTAACTTAGATTAATTATGAATTTGAAACACATGGCATAAACAATCAACAAATAATCCAATGATCATGCAAATATCCCGAAAACCCGTTTAAACCACGATATCCCAACACCTTATTAATTGATTAGTCTTTAAGGTGATCTATCCCACTGTTTACAATCTGAATATATGAAATTCGTATGATTTACTAAGGTTAGTCAAATCACAATTAGGTTAAAAACAAGTTTTAAGCCCAAAATCATGTGAAAATCGAGTTTTTATCGAAACCGATTCGAACTTTATTTACAAAATAGTTTAAACATGTAATCAGATCATTCAGAATAGTCTAAGAACATTCACAATCATTCACAATCAGATTCAAATCAAAAGCAGCGATTCATTCAATCAAACAAACCCGAAAAACCAAAAAATCATCCAATAATCATCCGTAATCTAGGTAGAATTAAAGATCTAGCCTAGAATCATCATCCAAACATTCATAAACATGAAATCAGATCTAAACATGGTAGAAAATTCAAGAACAAATGGAAAAGAACAACTACGATGCATAAACAAACCCGAAGACGCGTTACGAGCACTTGTATACGCGATCTGAGCCTCCCCTGAACGTCCGAATCGATCCCAAAGCTCCAAAATCTTCAAAAATATGATTATCCTACGTTTTCAGCCCTCCTTGGGTGATAGATTCGCAAATTAGTGTTTTAAATGGCTTAAATAGGTGAAAATAACACTAAGGTTCACGATCTAGGGTCCATGCCGGTTCAGGGGGTTCAAAAGGGGGTCACAAGGCTGGTCAAAGGGCCAAATAACGCGGTTAACAGCTGCTGGTCACACGCGGGTCGACGGGGCTCCATCCGGGTGAGGCGCGGGGCGGCGTGTGAGTGTATCTGGGTATCATGCGGGTCAGGGCCGATTTCCGGATATCACACGCGGGTCAGAGGGGGATATTAGGGCTGATGTGGCACGATCTGGGGCGGCCACGTGTCCCTGCATCTAAGACTTTGGCAGTTTTACAAATACACCCCCTGAACTTCAGAAATCGAATTTTTAAGCCCCGAAACTTCTAGAAATGACACTTTTTAACCCCAGAACTTCAAAAAATTATATTTTAGCTTCCAAACTTCATCACAAATTATTTCGGCTTAGGTATCTTCGCAATTACGAACGTTTATTTCACGAAACCTATAAAATTGACGTTAAAATTAAAAATAAGTAACAATTCATTAAAATCTAATAAAAACTAAATAAAAATCTAATAAAATAAGATAAAATAATATAAAATAAATACTAAAATGATGTTTAATTAACTACACATCAGCCATGAACAATTTGAACTCTTAATTTCCATGATAGGTTATATTTGCTTATGTGACTATTTATTTGGTAGTTCAAATGTTTGAACCTAGTTTAGGATGCCTTAGTATGCACACACTAGATTTTAAGGTTCAAAACTTCGCGACCCCTTTCTTACGACATGAACGAGGATCGTCACCGTGAGGAATGATCTTAGACTTCTAAGTCTAATATTGAATCCCCTCAATAGTCTTTAGGTTCATTTTAATGATTAGGAAACACATACAATCTGAAAGGGGGAGGACCTGTACTTTGAGGAGTTCTGTCTAGGAAAGCATTTCGTACAAATCCAAATCAACTGATGGACCTTTTATGCTTTCCTAGGAACTCTTAGAGTGAGTATGAACCTATTGGCTAAGGTATGTTTTTTCTAAAGTTAAATTGAACCTAAACACTTTGATCTGTCAAAAGTATTCCTTTAGGAATACAATCCAAATGTTGCATTGTTATTGAACTTTCATTTGAACTCTCTATTTCTTATTTGAACTCTTTGAGTTATATAAATTCTAACACATTTCAATTGAACTCTTGTAGTATCATGCCTCGTCGTCTTCGCAGCAATACCAACAATACCGACAACACCAACACCAATACCAACAACACCAACACCAATAACACTAACAACACAAACACCAACGAAACTAACCCCTATATTCAAGAGTTGGCCCAGATCATTTCTCAGCAAGTGGCTGTTGTGTTACCAACCTTGGTGACCCAAATCAATCAAGCTGGGAATGCGAACCCAGTCCACAACAATGAGAATGGTGGAGGTGTGTCATGCCCCGAGCCGGCGGGCTGGATCGACTTTCCCATTGGGCAGAAAGTTCTCAGGGCGCGATATCATTTGATAATCACAATGATCAGATTGTTGGCATAGCACATGATATAATAATGAGAAATGCTAACATGTCAATGATATAGAATTACAAAGTTAAATTACATTGTTTACTCATAATTTAACTAAGTAAATCTATTCAAAAGAATCAATGAGTTTCTATCTTGTAACTGTACAAGATACACAAAAGATGATTCATTGATTTTGCATTCCAAAATATGCTCGACACAAAATGTAGCTAGGTCTTCTAAAAGCCCACTAGCTATGTTCTTGAATACTGGTAACTAAACCTGTTCATCACCTGAGAAAACATGCATTTAAGCAAAGTCAACACTAGGTTGGTGAGTTCATAAGTTTGATAATTGAAAACATTGAATTGTTCACATACATAGTCACAATGTCATAAATGTTACTTGTAGGTTGTTTGATTCACCCGTTCACACAATGGCCTCTCCATAGTTATATTTACAAGTGGTATCTCATCCTATTAGCTATGCTTATATATAGGGCATATGTAGGGGACACACGCCCCAGCCACCGTCCCACCACATACCTTTTAGAACTTAACACCACTTGCAATACAACTATAGATCTCCACTTTCATTTCACCCGTCCGTTTGTGTTCATCACCCATTGTTTCATATGTAGAATAATATAATAAGAGGGGTTCAGTTATCAAACCGAGGTATTGATAATCCCTCAATGTGTTAAGGAGATTAAATTATGTTAATATGATCCTTGTTATTATTCTATTACTTGTGGGGTTAACTGTTAATCACTTTTAAAAGTAAGAGTGTTAATTAACCAATTGATATTTGTTCTCAACTTGAAGTGCATAGAGCCTAAAACGAATCCATTGCAATCCTCCCTTAATCATATTACAATGCATCCGATTTACCTCTACCACCTTGTGTTACCCTAGTCCTCATCGAACTGTTACTAGCAATATGACATGAGAGAAAATAAATTCCTCAGTCTACTAGTCGACCAGAAGCGATGGATTAATTACAACATCACTGTCGAATGATATCACCATGTGTCGTTTACCAAACCTGACTGATCGTCGCCCTGTTACCGGTCATACGTTACCGGCCAATTGATGTTACGATTAACATACCGATCTCACTCGCCGGAGGTTTGTCAAACCTATGGTACCACTATGTTATCGTCGGTTTAGATCCCACTAAATTAACCGGTAAACAATTCTGATAAGGGACTTACAATGAAACTTGAATATATGGCACATGATTGAAATGATATAATACAGACAGTTCAATAGCAATCAATTGTATTGTGTTCACCTATGTTGTTTGTTCTCAATGTTGTGTGTTCCCATTGTTGCTAATAAAGTTATATAAGATCTAGTCTTATTATATAGTATTAGTTGTTTTGCGAATGATGTTGTTATCATGAAGATACGTTATCATGTTTATCATTCTAGTTGTTCCATATAGTCACCATGTTGCCACTACAGTGTTGTAAGAACCATTCTTACAACACTTAGTTGACACAGGTGGTGGATACTGTTTTTTGTTGTTCTTGTCATCATGTTCACCTATGATAATCTCAATGTTTGTTCTAGTAAGAATAATTTAATGTTATAAGATAGAATCTTACAACTATATTATTCTATTGTGTTGATGATTAGAAGTTATATTATCATATTCATCTTAGTTGTTTCTATCATATCATGATCATACAAGCATGCATCCAATGATAAACGATAATAAGTCAAGCAATATTATCTAAATCAAAGCATAAGCAATATGCTAAACATAAAACTTTTAAGTAAATAAAAGTTAAGCATGTTTCTCAGCCCCGAGAGTTTAAAATCAGTTAAGATTAGAAAAAGGGCATATGAACTCACCTTGTTGTTGAAGTGGTTGACTTAGCTTAAACAAGAAATGCACGAGCTCTTGATTGTACTTGTTGTTGTATTCACGATCATGTATTAATTTCACGATGTTTGTAGCTTATAAGTATGAATTATAGTGATTTGTGTGCGTGTATGTGTTAGCCCTAAAGTTGGCTAACACTTGTGAGTCGCGGTCATCATTCGGCCCTGTTCCGTTGGAAAGGATTTTGATTCTACTTACCCTAATTAGGTTAAAATTGACAGGTTGTTATGATCCACAATTGAAGATTTAGTTTTCCATTCTTTCCCCTTGCATTCAACACATTCTTGAAAATTCAACCCATACCCTAACATATTAATCACTTGTATTGATAAAATGTTTGTAAACCAACCCATTACCACCTTTGTAGTATTAGGTTGCCCATTCCTACACTTTATCATGTTACTTTGTTTAAATGTTTGTTCAATATCTTGTTTATTTTGAGTGGACCAATTCAATGGTCCGGATGAATGCATATGGATCGAATGTACGGGTCAATTGAATAGTGGGCCGTGTGGTTTGTGTGGGCCAAACGGTTGGACCAAGTCCATGGCCTTGGGCCGAATGAGATGTTATGGGCCAATTGGATTTACTTGCGCCGAAATATACGTGGGCCGAATACCAATGGTGTTCGGCTAAAATGGTTGGGCTGAATCAATGAGTTGTGGGCCGGTAAGGGTGTTAGGCCGAAGAAATTGGGTCGACTAACAAACACCATGGCTGCATCGATGGATTGAATAGGTTTGAGGACTTCAACCCAGCGAACCTTTGGGTTTGGATGATGGTTAGGTTCGGCCCTGCTATGTTCCCAACGAACCTAAGGGTTCGTTCAGGTAGGGTTCGTCCTTATGTTAGGTTCGGTGATGTTGGTTTGCACTCAAGGTTCGGCCAGCATGATACGTGCAAAGGAAACCATAGGTTCGTTCATGCTAGCTTCGTGAATCATAAATGGTTCAGCTAATGGTTGCTGGTTCGGCAAGCCCATAGGTTCGTCGATGAGGGTTCGGGGCATGCAGGTTCGGCAATGAAGGCTCACTGCAGGAGGTTCGGCCATCAAAAGGTTCGGCCACCCTCCTTCCCATTAGGCCGAGGTTCGGCCACAGCTGCTCTTCACGAACCCTGCACTTCACCATCCTCATCGATCTCTGAATCTGATCCAACTTGTTTTTCGAGATTACTAGTATGTGCTGATAGATTCTCGAGGGCGTTGAAGACACGAGGGTGGGTCTAAGACCGACTAAGGGTGTGGGTCGAACAAAGAGTGTAAAAACCCTAAGTTTCGTGATTTTTCAAGCTCAATAGCTCAAATTCCAGTGGGTAAATGCTCCGATCTACTGTACTTCTAGCTAGAGGACGTTGATAGCTATGTGTAGACACCAAGAACGTCCGATTTCGTCAAGAAACGAGCGAGTTATAAGGATTTGAAGGTGTTTTTTCTAGAGAGAGGAAGTAGGTTCGTGAGAGAGTGTTTCGAGAGAGAGAATGATGAAAGAAATGAGAGATTTTGCCTCATTTAGTCATTATATACCCCGGGGGTATTCGGGCTCGTTCGGTTGCTCGGTTTTCGTCTCCGTTGCATTTCGGTATTGTTACGCGAATTTTACGTGTTTTCAATAAAAGGATTTCTTTGATTAATTTTTGATGAGTTTCAAAATTGTAAAACGTAAAATATTATATTTTCTTAAATTATTATCGCTCGTATCGTCTTTCGTTTTCGTTTCGTCAGAACGCGTCACCTTCGCGCGTTTTCGTTCGAATCGTCACCCGAACGAACACGACGTCGGATTTTGCTTTCTGATGCTTGTTTTCTACTTTTTAGTCATTATTTCAGATCGTTAAACTCACTGATATGTTTGTGTGAATCGTCACTCACGCAAACACACTGTCAATTCGTTATTCTGAAATAACACTGCAATTATGTTTGAATTGTGTTTCCTCACTGACGGACTCAACTAAACATCCTGTCTTCACCTTGTTTTCATACTGATTTGTCGGCCATCTGATTCCTGTCATCTATGGATATCAGATCGCAACCGACATGTTCTTGTTATTTACTTGAACACTGTTGTCATTCTTGATTCGTTGTGTTAATTGTACTTAGGTTTTCACCTAAATACATACCACTGTTGTTTATCGTGAGTTGTTGTTCTTACGGTATTTAAGTTTTCACATAAACACGTACAACTATTTCTTTTATTTTGAATTCTGTTATCACAAACACTGTTCATAAAATTTTATTTACACACAGTAAATAGTATAAGTACACATACCGTACGGACTTGCCGGACGATCAGGTACTGGATGTCACAGTCTCCCCTTGTTAAAGAAATTTCGTCCTGAAATTTAAGCATCAATGTCGGGCTTTGCTTCTCGAACCAGTGGGGATACTTTGTCTTCATGTTGTCCTCACGCTCCAAGGTAAATTCTGGTCTACGCTTGGAGTTCCATCGAATGTTTACAATAGGGATACGGCTTCGTTTCAGTCTTTTGACTTCACGTTCCATAATCTCTACAGGTTCTTCAATTTAATGTAATTGCTCATCAACTTGTGTCTCTTCCAATGGTATGATCAACGATTCATCAGTGAGACATCTCTTGAGATTTGATACGTGAAATACATCGTGTACTCCACTGAGTTCATCAGGGAGTTTGAGTCTGTATGCCACAGGACCTATGCATTGAGTTATCTCAAACGGTCCGACATACCTTGGTGCTAGTTTGCCTTTAGCCCCAAACCGAACTACACCTTTCCATGGGGACACTTTCAACATAACTCGGTCACCCACTTCGAATTCCAAAGGCTTTCGCCGTTTGTCTGCGTAACTCTTTTGGCGGCTACATGTTGCTTGTAATCTTTGTAGTATCTGGGCAATCTTATCAGTAGTTTCCTGAATAAGTTCAGGCCTAGTGATTCTGTCGTCTCCCACTTCGGTCCAACAAATTGGAGACCGACATTTTCTACCATACAATGCTTCAAATGGAGCACATCCGATGCTGCTGTGGTAGCTGTTGTTGTAGGAGAACTCGATAAGTGGTAAATGTTTATCCCAACTTCCACTGAAGTCTAGGATGCATGTCCTCAACATATCCTATAAGGTTTGAATTGTTCGCTCGCTTTGTCCATCCGTTTGTGGATGATAAGCGGTGCTCAAGTTTACACTTGTCCCTAGAGATTGTTGCAATGATTGCCAGAACCGTGATGTAAATCGACTGTCCCGGTCTGAAATAATAAACAATGGCACACCGTGCCGGACTGCTATATCATCAACATAGAGTCTTGCTAGCTTTTTCATCTTGTAGGTCTCTCTGATCGGCAAGAAGTGTGCGGACTTGGTCAATCTATCAATGATGACCCAAATCGAATCGTGTCCGCTGGAAGTGCGGGGTAGCTTGGTAATAAAGTCCATAGCTATTTGTTCGCACTTCCATTGTGGTATCCCTGGTTGTTCCAGCAAACCTAAAGGTTTCTGGTGTTCAGCTTTGACTTTGGCACATGTGAGGCATTTGCCAACATAAGTGGCAACATCTTTCTTCATACCCCGGCCACCAATAAAACGACCTAAGAGCTTGGTACATCTTATTGGCACCAGGATGAGCGGAATAACGTGTCTTGTGTGCCTCGTCAAGTATAAGTGTTCGAAGTTCATCTACTGCCCGGATCCAAACACGGTCCAGATAATAGATAACTCCATCTTGTCTTGTCTCAAAATGTTTCTTGGCTCCACAATCGAGCTCGCGTTTCAAATTGTCTCTTTCAATTGTTTCTTGTTGTGCGTGTATGATTTGATCTTTCAGGCTTGTTTGCACAGTCATTCCCATGGCCCGAACGTGCAAGGGTTTGACTCTTTCCTTCCAGCTCAGAGCACCTGCAACAACATTTGCTTTGCCCGGATGGTATTTGATCACACAATCGTAATCGTTCAGGAGCTCAACCCAACGTCTCTGTCTCATGTTAAGCTCCTTCTGATCAAATATGTGCTGTAAACTCTTGTGATCTGTGAAGATAGTGCATTTCGTACCATACAGGTAGTGTCTCCAAATCTTTAAAGCAAAGACAACAACTCCCAATTCTAGATCGTGTGTTGTGTAGTTCTTCTCGTATATCTTCAACTGTCTTGAGGCGTAAGCAATGACTTTATCTCGTTGCATTAAAACAAAACCCAGTCCCTCATGGGAAGCGTCACAATACACCACAAAGTCATCATTGCCTTCTGGGAGTGTGAAGAAAGGAGCATTGCACAATCTTTGTTTCAATGTCTGGAATGCCTCTTCTTGTTTCTGTGTCCACACAAAAGGTTCACTCTTCTGTGTGAGTTTGGTGAGAGGCAAGGCTATCCTAGAGAAATTTGAAAAGAATCTCGTGTAATAACCTGCCAATCCCAAGAATGATCTGATTTCTGTCGGTGTTGTAGGCACATCCCAGTTCTTGATTGCTTCAATCTTGGCAGGATCCACATGAATACCATTACAGTTAATCACATGACCCAAAAACTGAACTTCTCTTAACCAGAATTCACACTTGGAGAATTTGGCATAGAGTCGTTCTTCTTTTGGAAGTTCCAAGACTGTTCTGAGATGTTGTTCACGTTCCTTCTCGTTTCTTGAATAAATCAGTATATCATCAATAAAGACGATAACAAACTGATCTAAGTACCGCTTGCACACCCGGTTCATTAAATCCATGAAAACCGCTGGGGCGTTCGTCAATCCGAATGGCATCACAAGAAATTCATAGTGGCCGTATCGGGTACGAAAAGCCGTCTTTGGTATGTCTTCCTCTTGAATCCGGAGCTGATGATAACCTGAACACATGTCTATCTTTGAAAAGTACTGAACTCCCTGTAGTTGATCAAACAAATCATCAATCCTCAGTAACGGGTATCGATTCTTAATGGTGAGTTTGTTGAGCTCCCTATAATCAATGCACATCCTGAAAGATCCATCCTTTTTCTTAACAAAAAGAATCGGAGCTCCCCACGGGGAAAAGCTCGGTTGGATGAATCCTTTGTCGAGTAGCTCTTGTAAGGACAACTCCTGCATTTCTCATGGTGCAATTCTGTAAGGAGACTTAGCTACAGGAGTCGCTCCCGGAATCAAATCAATTCAAAACTGCACCGATCTCTCAGGTGGCAGTCACGGTAAATCATCCAGAAACACGTCCGCATAGTGTTTCACCACTGGTACATCTTGAATCTTGATTGCTTTCTTGACTTTCTCAACCACGTGAGCTAGAAATGCGACACATTGTTTTCTGAGGTACTTACGAGCCTTCATGCACGATATTATCTTGACACTGCGTTTCGCTTGATCTCCATGAATTTCCAAAATCTGATCGTTCTCTACTGGAATGCGCAATAGTTTTTTGAAACAGATGAACTCTACTCTGTTTAGAGATAGCCAATCCATTCCGATGATGATGTCGAAACTGCCTAGCTCCATCGGTATCAACTCGATGGAAAATGTATAACCACCAAGTGTTAGTGGGCAATTCCTAAATACTGTGTCTACTGTTATCTGTTTGCCGTTTGCTATCTCAATAGTATAAGGGGAGTCTAAAGATTCCTCAACATAATTAAGATGGCATGCGAAGTCGGATGAGATAAAACTCTGATCCGCACCAGTGTCAAATAATATGGATACATAAAAGTCAGATAGGAGAAATGACCCGTAACCACATTCGGGTCTTGTCGAGCAGCAGCTGCTCCAATCTGAAAGGCTCGTCCTCTTGCTACCTGAGCCCTCAGTTGAATTCTCTTGGGACAGTCCCTCAAGAAGTGTCCAGGTTCGCCACAAGTGTAGCAAGACCTGTTATCAGCAGCAGCAGTAGCAGCAGTTGTAGCCGCTTCATTGTTGTTTCTGTTCGGAGCCCTCGTGCTCCTGCAATGGTTAGCCCAGTGACCAAACTTTTCGCAGTTAGTGCATTGTCTGCACTGGGTGTTTGGTTGATGATGATACTAACAGGTGTTGCACAATGGTGCTGTGCCAGTATAGGGCCTCTTGTTTGGTTGACCACTTTCTGTTTCTTGGTCGGCCTTTTATCCGGCTTCCATAAAGTTCCCGCCTTGGCTTCCGTTTCTTTCTTCAGTGCCCCAGAGGCAACCATCACATCTGTCATTGTTGCCGACAGAGTAACAGCCATTTCCAGGGTTGCTGGATGAGCAGCAAGAACAAAACCTTGCACACAAGCCAGTAATCCACCGATTTACCGTTCAATTCTCTTCTCCAGTGTTGGCACTATATCCGGTGCCAATGATGATAGCTCGTGAAATCTCGTGGGGTAGGCCAGATGCCCGGCAACAATCATCACCAGGTTGAGTAGCTCAGTTTCAACTTTTTCAGCTCGTTCCTTGGGCAAAACTCTGCCCTCAGCATGGCCTTGAAATCATCCCAAGGCATGGACAGAGCCTCATCTCTGTGCCTAGTTTGAACTGGAGCGTTCCACCAAGTTAACGCTTGCTTGTTGAATGAACCAGCAGCACTGCTCAGGACAGTTACTGATTTCTAAAGTTGTCTCCATCTTTTCGATCCATTGGATCAATCCGACGGCTCCTTCACTGCCACTGAAACTCGGTGGCTTGCATCCTACAAAATTCTTGTAGGAGTAGTCCTGATGATGTCAGGTGTTTCCACTGCCTTCTCAAGATGAGTTGGCTATGTTATTGCTGTTGTTGCTGTTAATCCGATTCATCATCTCTAGGATCACATCCCTCAGTTGACTGGTCAGCAGTGTGGCCAGTGCAATGGTAGCGGGGTCCAACTCATGAGCAGGCGGTGGCGGAGGAGGAGGTGGATTTGGTTGTGTAGGAGAGTCAGATGGAGATGGTGTCGAGGAGTGCGGTGCTGAATCTTGTGGTGGTGATCAAAACCGAAAGAAAATCGGTTAGTGTAGTGATCAAATGCAGAAGACACATGCAAATAGAATCCTATGTCATATGATCTCTACATGAGGGTCCCTAGGTTATAGTCTAGGCCAAACCGTTTAAGTAATATGACTTATATTTCTCTATAACCATGGCACTGATACCAATCTGTCACACCCTGAGCCGGCGGGCTGGATCGACTTTCTCGCCGGGGCGGGAGGTTCCCGGGGCGCGATATCGGTGTGATAATCAAAATGATCTGATTGTTTACATAGCACATGATAAATAAATGAGAAATGCTAACATGACAATGAAATAGAATAGCAAAGTTAAATTACACTGTTTCCTCATAATTTAACTAAGTAAATCTAATCAAAAGAATCAATGAGTTTATATCTTTTATCTGTACAAGATATACAAAAGATGATTCATTGTTTTGTCATCCAAAAGTATGCAACACAAAATGAAGCTAGGTCTTCTAAAAGTCCACTAGCTTAGTTCTTGAATATGGCAACTACCCTTGTTCGTCACCTGAGAAAACATGCATTTAAACAAAGTCAACACTAGGTTGGTGAGTTCATAAGTTTGATATTTGATAGTCTTGAAATGTTCACATACACTATCACAATGTCATACTTGATGGTTGTAAGTTGTTTGATTCACCCGTTCACACAATGGAACTCACCAGTACCTGATCGTCCGGCAAGTCCGTACGGTATAAGTACACATACCGTACGGACTTGCTGGAACATCAGTTACTAGATGTCACAATGGAGGTGTGCATGGCTGGGAATGTTCGGTATTGTTGGTTCGTTCACATGAAGGTTCGTGGCTTGCATGGTTCGGCCAAGGGCATGAGGTTCGTAGGGATGGGAGGTTTGCTGCTCCCCTTGGGATCATGGATAATGGTTCTCCACCCATGGTTCGTCTACACAAGGTTCGTAGGGTTTGAGGTTTGACTGATCATGCTGGTTCGGTGTTAGTGGCTCGCTGCTGGAGGTTTGACGGCCCAAGGGTTAGGCCGGTCGATGGTTCAGCCACAGCTGGTCCTTCACGAACCCTGGTTCACCATCATCATCTTCATCGAACCAAGCAGCCCCAGGCTGTTCCCAAGGTTAGTGTTATACGATGGAAGGTTCTCAAAGGTGCGACACTCGAAAGGGTTGGGCCTAGGACCGGTTGAAGTTGTGGGTCGAACTAGGGTGACAAAACCCTACTTTTTCGAACATTCAAGCCTCTATACTTCTAGTTTCAGTGGATGAATCCTCAGATCGGTTGTACTTTCTTGTAGAGGAGGTTGATAGCTTCGTTTAGGCTCCAAGAAAGCGAGATTTCTCCAAGAATTGAGCTAGATCTTGAGGAGTGAAGTCTTGGGGTTTTAGAGAGAGAGACAAATGGGTGGGAGAGTTTAGAGAGAGAGAAAGAGTGAATTAAATGAGAAAAATGGTTCATTTAGGGCATATATACCCCGTGCGTGTTCGGGTTCTTTTTTGTTGCTCGATTCTCGTCTGCGTTGCGTTTCCGGATCGCTACGCGTGCGTTTACGGATTTAAATAAAAACGAATTTATTTTTAATGTTTGGAAAGTGGTTATTCCTAGTAAATCTTTTAAGTTTGTTTTTTTATTAAATTATTTTATCGAAAATGATTACTTTAACTGTTTCGTCGGATCGCGTCACCTTCGTGCGTATTCGTTCAAATCGTCACCCGAACGAACATGACAATGGTTTTGCTTTCTGACTTTTGTTTTCTACTTTTCAGTCATTATTTCATAACGTTAAACTCACAGATATGTTTGTGTGAATCGCCACCCACGCAAACACACTGTCAGTTCGTTATTCTGAAACGACACAGAAATTGTGTCTTGAATTGTGTTTCCTCACTGACGGACTCAACTAAACTTCCTGTTTTCACATTTTTTTCGTAATGAATTATCGGCCATCTGATTCCTGTCATCTATGGATATCATATCGTAACCGACATGTTCTTGTTGTTTACTTGTACACTGTTGTTTTCTCTTGATTCGTTGTATTAACTGTACTTAGGTTTTCACCTAAATACCTACAACCGTTGTTTATCGTGGGTTGTTGTACTTACAGTATTTAAGTTTTCACATAAATACGTACAACTGTTCCTTGTATTTTGAATTATGTTATCACAAACACTGTTCATGCATTGTATTTACACACAGTAAATAGTGAAAGTACACATACCGTACGAACTGGCCAGACGATCAGGTACTGGATGTCACACGGTGCAAATCCAACTTGCACCTTTAAACACTTCAACTCATGTAACCCTGCAAATTTCATTGGTTCTGAAGAAGCAACTGGACTACTCCAATGGTTTGAAAGCATTGAATGCATGTTCCTTCATTCGGATTGAGAACCATAAGGTTTGTTATGCAACAAGTGTCTTTCAAAAAAGGGCACTCACTTGGTGGAATGGTGAAAAGCAAACAAGGGGTTCGGATGTTGCAATAGCTTTGACCTGGTCTGAGGTCAAGCAACTTGTGAACGAGGAATTCTGTCCTCGTAACGAAATGAGGAAACTTGAAGCCGAATTTTGGGAACTCAAGCAAGATAGTGGAGAGAACCTTGCTTATAAGACTCGTTTCAACGAACTCAGTTTACTTGTACCACACTTGGTGACACCTTTGTCTCGGGCCATTGAGAAGTATATTTGTGGCCTTCCTATGCAAATCCAAGACACAGCTTTTGGTAGTAAGCCTACCACACTGGAGGATGCCATACGACTTGTTGCAACCTTAACTGACAATCATGATAAGGCTAGAACTTTAAATAGGAAGGGAGTCAAGAAAGTTGAAACAAAGGCCAACATGGTGGAATCTTCTAAGGAGGCCAACATTGAACCTATCAACCCCACCAAACCAAACACTCGCATTCGAAGGGCTAGGAACTTCGCTATGACCACCCCTGCTATTCCGGCTATCCTTGTGAACCAGCAGGCCCCCACTAAACAAAAACAAGAAACCCTTTGTGGGATTTCAACCTCTTTGTAACACTTGTGGGTTGCATCACCCTCACAATCGACCCTGTCCTGTTTGTAACATTTGTGGGAGGTATGGCCATTTAGCTCAAACATGCCAAATCGGACCTCCAGCGCAACAAGGTCATCAAGCACAAAATGTTCAATCAATGAACCACCAACTAGCAGCACCTGTCATTCCTGCCATAGCAAATGGAAGGGCCTGCTTTGAGTGCGATGACCGTAATCACTTTAGAAACCAATGCCCAAGGATTGGGGGCAATAACCAAAGGGTAGCACGTGCTAGAAATCTTCAGCTAATAGCCCAAGAAGCTCAACCTAATCAGGACGTTTGAATAATGTGTTCCTGATCGATGATTGTTATGATTACTTGATTTTAGTGCTAATAAAATTTTGTGGTTTATAAATTTAAGCTTTTACTTGGTAGAATGCAAACTATACTAGATAGACCGTTTAATGGTCTTTAGTAAATTTATCGACATTAACTGTATTGTATTTGGTTGCATTGTGAACTTTAGGGATCACATTTCATCCACCAAGTTGCGTGCCATAATCAGCAAGTAGGGTAAACATGCAAGGCAAATTTCCGTTACGGGTGCACACGGAACGTGAATTTGCAGTACATGTAAATCCTACGAATGCGAGACAAGGGACACAATTGCTGAATGATTAACTTAAACTCCAATTTTGATTGAAAAGTATGAACTATACCTATATGGACAACTACATGTAAACATCAAAAGTGAAACATTTTTATGTTGTGTTTTACTGGTAGGTGATCTGTATGCTTTCAAAGTATTGGTGATGTGGTGGGTTGGCTGCGGTATACCCTATATATAAGCACCAACAATACATTGGGAGTTGAATCGAAAGCTTGACCAATGTAGGATTCATAGATTCGAGTGTTAACATCAAGGAAGCTAATCATAGTCAAAACTATATGGTTGAAAAATATGAACTATACCTATATGGTAAACTACGTGTAAACATCAAACAAAGTGAAACATTTTATGTTGCGAAGTATTGGTATGTGATTGGTATGCTTTCAAGGTATTGGTGGTGTGGTGGGTTGGCTGCGGTATACCCTATATATAAGCATCAACAGTATTTTGGAAGTAGATCCGAAAGCTTGATCAATGTTAGGATTGTAGATTTTAGTGTCATCATAAAGAGAACAAATCTTAGTAGACCTATAAGTTGAATCAATTGATTCTTGCATACTAAGACTTGGTGTAAACTTCTATAGACTAAATCAATCAAAGGTCTTAATAATTCTTATATCGAAGCAATTAAACTATCGAAATGAAAAACTTGAATGACAAATACATTATATATCTATCTCCCCCGAAAATTTTCAAAATTTAAACCCCATATCGAACATCAACACATGAGATTAACATTTTAGATGATTGATCTCAATTTACATACATTTAACAATAAATAAATCACATCATAATACGTTATCTATGACCGTATCATTTGACGCGGTTTCTATTGATCACAAACAAATAAAATTCATACTAAGAAGCAAAACATATTCCACAAAACACGAACTTAATATTGTCATATTTATTTTATAGAATTGAAAGCATTGTGCCTTTAACATATCCTTAACAAAAAATAAATACACATGAGACAACAATGTTAGGGCTAATTGCTTAACGAGTTCGATTGCGAGAATCGAACGTTGTAGAGGATGCACTCAACCGTAAGAACAATATCTATATTTATAGAAATTGAACCTAAATCAACTTGCATAACAATATATTCGAAGTTCCACAAATTTCTTTGACCTAAAACAATTTGCATGTCTTGTGTTGTTGAACTTTAAATTAGAAACCAAGTTTGTTGTTTGATTTTATCTTTTGAATCGTAATGATCTTTGACAAAACACTCACTTCCCATTATCAATTCACCTTATTACGATTAAAAAGCATAAGAATTTACGAGTCCTCTATTTGTGTGTCTTCAACATCATATTTGATCATGATGCTCCTTTCACGGCTCATTATTTTTAGAACCTCTTCACTAAAGGTCACACCGAACCAAGAAATTCAAACCCCTGAAATTTCACTTGAACTAAGCAACATTCACCAACCCTTCACATGGTGAACTTGAAAATGCTTGGCATGACGTAAATCTAAAATTTTCACTTGGCATGACAAGAACAAACAAAAAACAAAGTATTCACATTTATTTTGCTGTAGCTCTCCTTAATTTCGGGACGACATTCCTAAAAGTAGTGGAGACTGTAACATTCATTCAATTTATAATAAACAATTTTAGCTATTAAATAAGTTATGACGTCATTTAAAAGTTTCACCTTTGAGTTTATATACATATATATGATCAAAACAACTTTAAACATAATTTAATATACAATTATGTGTGTAACAAGTCAAAGAAATAAAAACCTCACTTTTAAATTTTAAACTACTAAGTTTTTATAAGATTTCTAAATTAATTGTAAATAGATAACATTAACAAATAAATAAAATTTTTATTATAGAATTTTAATCACAAAACAATTTATAAAAATTTTAAATACTTTAATCAAAAAGTTTGAATAAATATTATAAATAGCTTTGTTTTTATTATAAAAAAAACAATTAAAATTAAAAACATCATAAAAATATAACTTAGTTATATGGAACTTAAATAAATTATAAAATTTTTTTTAAACAATTTAAAACCTTGTTTTAATAAAGTTGAAGGTTAAAAATGTCAAAAACCGAAAGTGATAACACAAAGAAAATAAGGAGGGACCAGTTTTGACAAGGGCTCAAAGTTTTCCTTCTCCCTCACCATTTTCCTCTTCAGCCGACCCGTTTACCCGTTCGTGACCCGATCTCACCATTTGGTCAATTCCACCCGACTACAGCTCATCCAAGATGGTTTAGGTAAGGATTTGATTACGTGATTCGAGTTCAATCACCATTAAGAACATCAATAAACTGTAAAGGCGTATAATCAATTCCGAAAATAAGAGATTCCACTGAGGATTCGAAATCGTACAAAACGACTATAAAACTAACAATTATCGAACCTACAAACCCATTCGAACTCTGCGAAACAGTCTATACAACCAACTAACACACAGAAGCGACTAAATTCTCGAATCAAGGTCTTAAAGCTTTTGGTCGTTTGTATTTGTTTCTCCCAATCGAAATCCATCAAAAAGAAAACGAAGGTAGTTGTTTCTCATGTCATTGAATTCGGTTTCTGATAGTGAACGAAAACCCTATGGTAGCTTCAACGATTTGGATCAAAATCGAGTGAATTTGATTGATAAAGGATTAGGGTTCTTTTGTTCATAAGAGCCGATTTAGGGAAAGGGATCCATTTTGAGTTAAATATAATTGGGAACCATCAATGTCGTGGCTAGGGCCACTAGATCAACCGCTTACAGACTTTGGTTAACAACCTTAGGTCGTGGGTTCTAGCCCTTGGCTGACGGTTTTTGGACCAAATCCTTTTATTTTTATAACTTTTAACGTACAAGTTATTTTAAAATTCTGTTTTAACCATAAATTTTTATAAAAACAAATCTCTAAGTTTAACAAAGAAAATATAATTATTAGCTTAGAAATAAAATAAAACAAATATATTAAAGATTGTTTTAAATCGAATTATTTTACAAGAACAAATATATATAGATATATATGTGTATATATATATATCAATCTTCGTAGTAATAATAATAATAATAATAATAATAATAATAATAATAATAATAATAATATTATTATTATTACTACATACAAATACAAATGATTCTTTAAAAGGTAATTAATCTTTTAATGTGTTAGGATGTTTAATATTTTAAACAAGAATATTTTAATTTTTTTTCGATTTATATAACGTAAAAGATCTAACGGCTTATTTATTTTAATATAATATTTTAAACTGATCTTCATGTTATTAAACTCGATAAATCTTTTTTTATTGGTTGTTTGATTTGAAACTACTATAGAACTATTTTTGATTTATAAACTTAAAACTTATTTAAACCTTAAAAAAATTAAATAAGTTACATTATAAAGGTTTTAGATTTTAAATGCTAGTTAACATTTAAATGAGAAACATTTTCAATAAACCAAGTATGATTTACTTATCGCTTGAGCAAAAAGATTGAGCTATACCATAAAAAAAAAAAAAAACCAAACTCGTTGAGCTATTTAGACATTATGTGTTCCACAGAAGTCATAGCTATTTGAATTTACAATTAATGAACTATTTAGTTGAACTTTGAACTTGTTGGCTATACATTGAGCTATAACTTTATATACATTACAAAGGTTGTCTCTCGCATCGAGGTTAAGGTTGTCGTCTGGTCGGGTTTGTTCAAAAGAGCACAGATTGTTCTGTTGCGTTCAACAAGTCAAAGTTTTTTAGTTCCAAAAAGTGACTATGTTGCCAAATTTGAAACAATTACTATCAAGCCAAATGAAATGATTTAAAATTTTAAAACTAAATTTGTTAAATCTAATGTTGATGTTAAAAAAATGTGTCTTAAAAACAAATGTTTCTCCTTTGAAAGAAAATGGAAACAAGGCTCATTTTGCAATCACCATAGAGATGGGTTCAAAGTTAAATACTAACTATG
Source organism: Mikania micrantha (assembly GCA_009363875.1). Taxonomy (NCBI): domain Eukaryota; kingdom Viridiplantae; phylum Streptophyta; class Magnoliopsida; order Asterales; family Asteraceae; genus Mikania; species Mikania micrantha. Next base: position 46,916,625 of record CM018682.1, on the reverse strand, counting down.
AACATTATGTTCCAAGTGGGTCACTAGAACAAGTCTCTCCATGTTCATCTCCTGGTTTCAGTGTGATGTAAAGCCTTTTGACCTCAATGAGTTTCATCAAAAGGTCTGTTGTTATTCTTGTGGATGACCAGGCCACATAGGCAGAAACTGTCTGCATAGACCCACCGAGTTCTTCGATGGGAAGAATCAGAAGGTCACACCTAAGGCAAAACCAGTTAGTAAACCAGTGAGGACTGACCAACCCTCCAAGCCTATGGTGAAATAGAAAAAGAAGACTTAGAATCGTCACACTGCCAAAAATGACAAAACGGCTGAAAATAATCAAAATGGTTTTCATAAACAAAAGGAAACAAGTGTTTATCAATCTAAAGTCAAAACACATTGGAAAAGTAAACCATCAGTAAAACCAATTAATTCTGGTAGTGTGAACAAGCCCAAGAGAAAAGGCAAAGACAACCCCCAAAGTGCCTAAAGTGCATAAATCTATATAGATTTGGGTACCTGTTTCTCATTGAAAATGTGTGTATTATGCAGGGACGACCGAATAAGCTGAAAAATGTTTGGTATGTTGAAAGTGGTTTCTCTAGGCACATGACTGGGGATTTCTCCAAGTTACATGAAGTTACACCATTCAATGGAGGTTATGTCTTATTTGCTGGAGACAAAGGTGGGAAGATAAGCAAGAAGGGAACGGTGACAAATGAAACTTTAAGCTTTGATGCTGTGTAAAAGAAGTCAACCACAGTTTGTTGAGTGTTTCCCAAATTTGTGATAAGAGCTTCTCAACACACTTCACAAACAAGGAGTGTTTGATGTTGAAGCTTATATTTGTCATAACCAAGAAGTGGATCCTGATGAGAAATCCAAGGATCAATAATGCCTATATCATCAATATTAATTCAGATTCATTCACAGAGAAGAAACTTAACAGATTGGTCAAGGGATTCCATAAAGAATTGCATTGCATATGCCAAAGGGAAGCAACATAAAAGACCTCACAAGCCAAAATTGTTCAATTCACTTTCTTCCATTCTGCAACTTCTTTATGTGGATCTGTTTGGACAAGTAAACGTTATGAGCATTGAGAAGAAGTCGTATTGTCTCGTGATAACAGATGACTACTCTAGAATCACTTATGTCTTCTTCCTTGCTAAGAAAGATGAAACAGCAGTGATCCTGAAGAAGTTTATCAACATGATCTAGAATCAGAAAAACTTAAAAGTGAAGGTGATAAAAACTAATAATGGCACAGAGTTTAGACACCAAACTCTTATTTATTTTTGCGATCAGAAGGGGATACCTTGGCAATACATTGCAGCTCAAACACCTCAAAAAATGGAGTTGCTGACATACGCAACAGACACTTATCGAGGCTGCCAGGACCATGTTGTCTGAGTCAAACTGCCAATCTTCTTATGGGCAGAAGCTGTTAATACAATTTTTTATGTTCAGAACCGTGCCTTAATAAAAAAACGCCTCTAGAAGACTCCCTTTGATATTTTCTTCAATCAAAAGCCAAACTTCAGTGACTTCAAATCTTTTGGATGCCCTTGCGCACTACTCCACACAGAGCCCAATCACAAGTTTGATAATAAATATGATGAGTGTCACTTTATGGGCTATTATGCTGAGAAAGTTGTTTATCGTGCCTACAACAAGAAGACTTGGCAGATAGTGGAGTCATACTACATTGAATGGCAAGAAATGAATCACACTGATGCCAGTTCAGGTCCAAACTGGCTATTCGAATTTGATTCTACGTTAGAGCCTTTTAATACTTCCTCTAAGAGTGCAGGCCCCACTGAACCCGAAGACAACTTCTACAAGAGTGATGACGTGGACTAGATAGTTGAATATGTTCCATGTGTGTAACATCAGTGCCCGAACAGTAGTTCAGGACAGTGCAATGTACAGTAGACTTTTGTGCGGAACTCTGTGTAAACTTCAGTGACTTCTTCTATGCAATTAATGCTAGATGCTTATGAAACTATTTCAGAAATACGATGTAAACTATGATGCAACAGTCAGATTTTGTTTGGAAACACTAAATTATGCTATGTATGTTAGTTTATGACTTATTATGTGTAAACGTATGCGAGAACGACTAAAATAAAATCATATAGACGTTGTTAAGTGAGCATTAAACCAACGGATTATTCGTGTGAATGACGATTTGCACAAGTATATATGTGCGTTTAAAGTTCCGAATGATGTCTAAGAACTAGAAAATCAAATCAGTAAGTACAGTTGTTGTCTTCTTCGTAGGGGTGACGATCCGAACGACTACGCGCGAAAACCGTACAATTCGGTTAAATAGAAAATTAAACATTCTTTAGATGGTAAAATTAATAAAAGATATTTAGTTAATTTATTAGGAATTGCCACCTAAAATAATTTAGAAAACCTTATATCACAATATCGTAATGTTTCGTTACGAGAAAAACCGAAACCGACGCGTTTGAGCGAAAACGAACAAACCCGGACAAACCAGAATATTTAAAATCAATAAAATGGAAATTAATGCCATGAATACACACAATAACCCACTCTCTCTCACATTTCCTGTTCACTCTCTCTCTCACGTTTCCAGTTCTCTCTCTCATCACTTTTCTCTCACTAAAACACCCATATTTCACTGAATTCTGCCCCAAATTGGGCAAATTTGGTGTCAAAACGACTATGGGAACGTGTATATCGTAAAGAGGCGAAGAAATAAATCCTTGAATCGCCGAAATCAAGGTAAAATCGGGTGAGAAATCACTGATTTTTAGTAACTTATACTATTCATCATCTCTCTCGAACGACCTTGACTTTTTCAGCTCGTTTCTGACCTTCAAACTCTTAGGACTACACAAGATCAAAATAAGAAGTTCTGGAACATCTTAGATTGAAGTTTGGAACGAATTTTGTTGATTTTGGACCTGGGTTAAGCTAGTATCAATGTAAGAAATGTTAAAGAAGGTATTATCGACAGAAGCGGATTTCAGTTGGAGTTCTTGGATCGATACTGCTAATGTCGACCCACAAAAATTGATGAAATTCCTTCGATCTTACTAATATCAAAGTTCTCCAAAGTTCCCAAGGCCAAGGGCCACCGATACTATCATTAGCGACGCCCCGAAGTTGGTCGAACTTGAGCTGGTCGACACTACTAAGGTCAACATACCTGATCCTTCTTCTCATCGATACTGAGTTGCCTTGGTCATCGATTTTATTTCAGCTCCTGTTGATAATAATACTCAAACATATTCCAAGTAGTTGGAGCTTCGAATCAGCTCAAATGATTAAGAAATGAACTCGGGGGGTTGGCTGGAACACAGGAGGGTAGGGTTATATTCTGCTAGGGTTTATGGTGTTAACCGGTTTAGTGTTCCATTAATATTGAGGGTAAACCACATTAAGCCTTTCTAAACACCTTCAAAGCTATAAAATCAAAGTTTTAACATGTCTAAAACTACAAGGCATAAGACTTTTATGAAAGCAGAAACATGCTTAAGAGGGTTCAAAAACCGGTTGTGTTCAAAAGAGTTAAACAATCGTACACTAAAACCCTAATATTCTAGATATTACTTAATGGTGTTTTAAGCTAATAAACTAAGTATAATTATCATGATGAGAAGCTATTTGTAAAATAAGCTAAAGAAACGAAATGAAAACTTATGTGAAACTAAGGAAAATACAATAAGCATGAGATTATGTTAGTCTTGTATGATTAACTCCCAAATTCTTAGTTATTTCATCATATAGATAATAAACTTAGATTCTTAAAATGGAATGATCTTCATTAATTATCAACTCAAAACGCAAACGTTATCAACTAAACAACTATAAATTAATAAGGGACTTGTATTAAACTTAAATGAGTTAACTCAAGTTCTTATACAATTAACAGATGTCTTCATAAAATAACCTATGTTTTAGCAATAAGGTAAAGTTTTATAAAACGTAATCATAATTTATAAGCTTTATCATAACTTGATTTATTAATGTATTTTAAAATAAATTAAATGATGTTAGATTTAAAATTGGTTTAATAACTTAATACGATTTATAAATGATGATTTCTAAAATGTAATGCTCTGATTTGTAAACTTTACGCAAATAAGGTTTAATTATTATTAACCAATGAATAAGGGTTGTGGGAAATACTTAGCGAAGAATATTTAGTGAAATGCTAGTAACTCATTGGAAAACACTTAGTACACATAGTCGCACACCGAGACCAAACCCTACTTATGTCAATTATAATACTTATCGTTTACAAATCACAACAAATCAACTCAGGTATTGAAGCTACATAATCTACAAAGTACGAAAGCGTGTTTACCTGATTCCTAGTCATACAGGCATACTACAACACAAGTGAGTTCATTTGTCCCTTTTCAAACTATTTTGTTTTTACTTCGATACTGAGAAACATGTTTAAATATTTTAAATAAATGTTTAAATGTTTCTTAACGCTTTTATACTTATTTTTGATGCTAATGCTTAATACACTTATACTTTGACGCTTTAAAACTCATGATGCTTTAAATGCTTTAGAATACAAATACTACAACTCTGAAATGCTTTTGTAAACTATATTCTTGAAAAGCTCAGATTCTTAAGCTCATCGAAACTTATATGCTTGAAATGCTTGAAACGCTTAAAATGCTCGAAATGCTCGAAATGCTTGTAGTGCTTGGAATGCTTGAAATGCTAAAACTATCGGAAATGGATTACGGTTGTGAAGCTAGTCATGTGCACATGATACATCAATGCCAAACAATTGTATGCTATAAACTTGTATGCTATAAACTTGTATGCTAAAGCGATTGGACTTCGCTGAGCGTTGACTGTAACACCCCGACCGATGGCGGAAACGTCGGGATGCCACGAGGAATGTGTAGATTGTTCAAAAGCTTGTGGGCATCTAATTAAATCATGACGTAACAATTAATCAACCAATTTAATTACATCAAAAATCAGGTTCATCATGAATTAGTTGCATCAAATACACAAAAGATTTAGCTATCTAACTAAATTCTAATCGCCAGAATTTCAGTTATTTAGCTAAGTCCAAGATCCTACGTGATGATGTCCCAAAAGAGTGTAGAGCTATCCTGCCCTACTTACTTGTCTTCGTTTCCTGAAACATGTAAAAATCAAGCGTCAACTACAAAGTAGTTGGTGAGTAATCATAAGTTTTATATTTAAAAATGTTTTACAAAATGTTTATAAATATTTATATTTTCCTGAGAAAATCCACATGAGCACCTGCGAGATAATCCATCACATAACCCAAACACACAATCACAAACGCATCTGCTACTACATTCGCTTTACCAGGATGGTAGCGAATTTCACAGTCATAATCATTCAACAGTTCAACCCATCTCCGTTGTCTCATGTTAAGTTCTTTCTGATTGAGAATATGCTGCAAACTCTTGTGATCTGAAAATACTACACACTTGGTGCCATAAAGATAATGTCTCCATATCTTCAAATCAAACACGACTGCACCAAGTTTCACGTCGTGAGTAGTGTAGTTCTTCTCGTGAATTTTCAACTGTCTCGATGCATATGCCACCACCTTTCCCTGTTGCATGAGAACACAACCGAGACCTAGGTTGGATGCATCATAGTAAACCAGAAAATCATCATTTCCATCAGGCTGTGTCAAGACAGGAGCATCACAGAGATTCTGCTTCAAAGTCTGAAATGCCTCTTCTTGCTTCGGTCCCCACTCATATGGTTTATTCTTCTGAGTCAAAGAAGTGAGAGGGACAGCAATCCTGGAGAAATTCGAAATAAACCGCCGATAGTAACCGGCAAGTCCAAGAAACGATCGAATCTCCGTTGGTGTCTTCGGTGTACTCCAATTCTTTACCGCATCAATCTTAGCAGGATCCACGTGAACACCTTTTTCATTGACTATGTGTCCCAAGAATTGAACTTCTTTAAGCAAGAATTCACACTTAGAGAATTTGGCGTACAATCGTTCTTTTCTTAGAATCTCAAAGATCAACTTAAGATGTTGCTCATGTTCTTCTATGCTCTTTGAGTATATCAGAATATCATCAATGAATACAATCACAAACTTATCCAAGTATGGCCTACAAACACGGTTCATGAGGTCCATGAAAACTGCCGGTGCATTGGTATGGCTGAAGGGCATTACCAGAAATTCGTAATGGCCATATCTAGTTCTGAAAGCCGTCTTGGGAATATCATCATCATGTACACGAAGCTGATGATACCCAGACCTAAGATCGATCTTCGAAAACCACGCCGAGCCTTGAAGTTGATCGAAAAGATCATCGATGCGCGACAAAGGATATCGATTCTTAATGGTCAGCTTATTCAACTCGCGGTAGTCGATGCACATTCGGAATGACCCGTCCTTCTTCTTGACAAACAGAATCGGTGCACCCCATGGTGAATGGGTGGTGCGAATGAATCCTTTATCGGTCAGTTCTTGTAGTTGACTCGCCAATTCTTGTAACTCCGAAGGCGCAAGTCTGTAAGGAACTTTGGCGACTGGGTTCGCACCAGGTACTAAGTCAATTCGAAATTCTACTTGACGTTTTGGTGGAAGACCCGGCAAGTCGTCTGGAAATACTTCAGGAAAATCTCTTATCACAGGAACATCTTCAATACTCTTTCCTTTCTCTTTCTTCTCCACAACGTATGCTAAAAATGCTATACATTTCTTCCTAAGGTACTTGTGTACTTTAGTGCATGACATCAGCTTAAGACCTTTACTTGAAGTTTCCCCATAAACTCTTAAAGTTTCACCCGAAGGTAAGGGAATACGAATGTATTTTTCATGACAAACAATCTCCGCTTTGTGGGTGGCTAACCAATCCATGCCTATGATAACATCAAAGCTACCAAGGTGCATAGGTATAATGTCAATTGGGAAAACGTGATCACTTAAGTTCACAGTACATCCAATAATAACAGTGTCAATATCGATAGTGTTTCCGTCAGCCACCTCCACGTTAAACGGTTTGTCTAAATATGTTCGTGTCATTCCAAGCATATGTTCAAAATCATGTAAAACAAAACTCCTATCGGCACCAGAATCAAATAGAACAGATGCATAAGAGTTGTTAATTAGAAATGTATCGTTGACCACATCCTGGTTGGACTGAGTAGCTAGAGCATTTAGCTGAAACGCTCTGCCTTGAGCCACCCGTTGGTTGTTTCCCGTCAGTCTCGGGCATTGATTTCTGAAGTGGCCCACTTCGCCACACTCGTAACAGGCTCTTGCCTGAACAGGCACTTGACGTACATGTGCAGCTTGTGTCAGTTGAACTTGCGGATCTGGCAGTGCAAGCGGAGTAGGCTGCATCCTTTGTGCTTGCGGTGCACTCCGGTAGACATTTGCAAAATGACCATACTTGCCACAGTTGTTGCAGAAGCGACACGACAAGTTAGGTGCATGATGGTATCGACAGATGTTACATTGAGGAGTATTCCCAACATAATTTCTGGCAGTGGTGTTGTTTGATGATTGCTATGCAGACTTAGCAGCAGGAGTAGTAACCATGAAGTTTCTAGTCTTCCTCTTCATGTTGCTGCTTCTCGAAAAGCTGCCTTGTTCTGTTTTGACCTCAGTTGAGGTCTCTTTGGCAGATGATTTGGTTTCAGTCTTCTTTGTTCCCTTTCTCGTGAGTGTTCCAGCATTTACATGTTAATCAGTCAATGTTGCAGATAAACGGATTGCAGCCTCCAGTGTTTTAGGGTTGCTTCCGTAGACTGTGTCTTGAATCTGCATAGGGAACCCGCCTATGTACTTCTCTATGGCTCTCTCCAATGGCGTCACCAGATGAGGTACCAGCAGACTATACTCGTGGAAACGAGTATTGTAGATCACGTTCTCTCCACTATCTTGCTTCAGTTCCCAGAACTCAGTTTCAAGCTTCCTCATCTCGCTACGAGGACAGAATTCAGTGGTCATCAGGTTCTTGACCTCTGTTCATGTCAGTGCTAGGGCAGCATCAACTCCTCTAGTTCGTTTCTCGCCATTCCACCAAGTCAGTGCTCTCTTTTGGAAAACATTGGTGGCATAGTGCACCTTCAGATTATCGGGGCAATCACTATTAATGAAGGTGTTCTCCATGCTCTCAAACCACTGCAGCAGACCAGTGGCTGTTTCAGAACCCGTAAACTTCAGTGGATTACAGGAGTTGAAGTGTTTGAATGTGTAGACCGGTGGGTTTGCACCACCTCTGTTCTGATTGAGAGATTGATTGGCTTGAGTCAGTTGATTCACCAACCCAGATATGAGGTTTGCTAACTCTTGTATGCCTGAGTTGGCATTGCCGTTAGCATCTTCAGCGTTCGTATCATCTCTGTTGTGACGGCGTGGCGGCATGTTTCTGAGGATATTAGAAACATGTTACTACCGTTTACAACGTAAGTCATACAAAGAAAGGTCAAATGAGTTCATTTCAACAGTTAGGATTTCATATAGGAACTATATTTTTCTCCTATCTGTCATTAAACTCATATCAAAGTATTAATTTCCTAATATTATACTAACGCGTCCTAGTTGGTCATATCTAATATTAACAAATTTTTCCTAAGTACCAAACATTCCCCACCTTATACCAACACTGACAGCCTCCCGATGCAATGCAACAAGCTTATATATAGTGCATATACAGGGGTATATCGCAACCTCCCAGACACCGTCCCACCACCGCTGCATTGCACCACGATTATGCCCTTGTTAGAATTTAGGGTGTATCATGTCTCTTATTGTTGTCTCACTTCACAGCCTTATCCTAGGTAGGATAATTTTGAGTGAATTGGTCCCTAGTTCCCTTAGACAATTAGGTTCGCTTAATGTCTAAGTTCACCTGAATGTAGGCTTGCCTATTTCTGAGTTCACCTAATGTCCAAGTTCACCTGACATTAAAGTTTCCCCTAATGTCTAAGTTCACCAAAAGTTCACACCATATCCTAATGTTCATGATTATCAATGAGGGTTCATATCATCACTGAGTGCTCTTATTGTCACTAAGTGTTCATATCCTCCCTATGATTTATTCTCATCAAGTGTTCATACCATCACTATGTGTTAGTATCATCACTATGCGTTCATATTTTCACCAAGTGTCTATATCATCATCCAAGTCTTCAGTCTATTACTAGGTGTTCGTATCGTTCGTTGATCCTATACACCCCATGTGTACAATAAGTGTGTTTCATAAGTGAATTTATATGTGTCCATCAAATATGATCGTCCAATATGTCAATCCAAACCAACCTTAACCAACATACCATCAACATCAACCTTACAACATTTCCTAGTAATATCCTAAGTTCCTGACACTGACAGACCTCCGATATACTACAAATGATATATGTATAGGGCATATGTAGAGGTCAGTCACAACTGCCCCAGCCACCGTCCCACCACCTTTGTAGTATACCACGAGTGTGTCCTTGTCTGGTGATCAAAAACCAAACAAATAATTCCTAAAGCAGATAAATTCCTAAGCAGTTAATTCCCTAAGCAATTAATTTCCCAAACGGGTAGCTCCCATATTCTTCAATACTGACATTCACCCAATGTACCGTAAATGGTATATATATATGGCATATGTAGGGGTCAGTCGCAACTGCCCCAGCCAACATCCCACCACCTTTACGATACACCACGGGCATGTCCTTATCGAATCATAAGGGCACACGTAAGCAATTAATCAGCAATTAATACATGTGAATCAGATATATAATCAGAAGTTCAAATAACATGTAATAAACATATAAGCATGAATCCTGAATATAGTAACTAGTGTATGAAATAATTTATACTAGGGTATCCTACGGTTATAGACTAGGTCAACCATTTCTAGTAACCTAATTCCCTATAACCCAGGCTCTGATACCAATCTGTAACACCTCGACCGATGGCGGAAACGTCGGGATGCCACGAGGGATGTGTAGATTGTTCAAAAGCTCGTGGGCATCTAATTAAATCATCACATAACAATTAATCAACCAATTTAATTACATCAAAAATCATGTTCATCATGAATTAGTTACATCAAATACACAAAAGATTTAGCTATCTAACTAAATTCTAATCGCCAGAATTTCAGTTATTAGGTAAGTCCAAGATCCTACGTGATGATGTCCCGAGTGTAGAGCTATCCTGCCCTACTTACTTGTCTTCGTTTCCTGAAACATGTAAAAATCAAGCGTTAACTACCAAGTAGTTGGTGAGTAATCATAAGTTTTATATTACAAAATGTTTATAAATATTTATATTTTCCTGAGAAAATCCACATGAGCACCTGCGAGATAATCCATCACATAACCCAAACACACAATCACAAACACATAATCACATATCTCAATTAATCATAGATAATCATAGATAATCAATCACATACACATCCAACCAGTCTCAATCATCCATATTCTCAATTAGTATAAGTGACAATACTTGGAATTCAATGCGATTAACCGAAGCTAAAGACAATAATCCATGGAGTGGTGGCAAACCACGTGACAATACATGAAATCAATTCAATTAACCGAAGTCAAAGACAATGATTCATGAAGTGGTTACAAACCACATGACAATACATGCAATCATTGCGGATGACAGAAGTCAACAGTAACGATTCATGGAGCTGTGATAATCCAAGTGGCAATACGTGTAATCTTTGTTAATGACCGAAGTCAACAACAATGTCACACGGAGTTATAATAATCAGTGATAATCCATAAACAATGATAATCCCATAATGTGAATATCATATTGATAAACAGGTATCACCCATGTGTTATCAAAATAATATTTAAAATTGGTATACATGTTCCACCTCCGAGTTAAAAGCAAAACAGTTTAAAAGGAGGTTATGAGAACTCACCTTAGTCCTTAGATTCGGTGTTCTTGTAGTATGCGCGCTCGCGTAGGTAAACTCGAAGCAACTCAAGAATATGTAGTTAATAGGTGTTTGTGTCATAAGTATACGTGTTTCCCTTAAATCAAATTCCCATAAGTGTTTACTTTATTAACTCTCTTAAGTGTTTAGGGAATTCAGATTATTTATTCTAAATTACATTGTAATACTTGAGACTTTTAAAATTTGTAATCATTGTCAGTGTGAACCGATCCTGTAAATTTTTACTTATCAAATGATAATAATTAAATCTTGGGATCCCATTAGTACCCTCATAACTATGTATGTTAAACGGTGGTAGCCTGCATCATACATTCAACAATACTTACATGCATGGCCCATTCAAATTAATCACTATTATTTAAATTATTTAAACCTAACTTAAATTTAGAAAGGTCATTCTTAGAGTTATTCCCATAGAATATTTCATGCTCATAAATTGGTTAATCTAAAAAAATATATATTTAGTGAGAGAAAAGGTGGTAGTTTAGACTATTCATGTGTGTTTAGGTATTCCACCATAAAAATCTTAGTTTAATCAATTTCCTCCACCCTTAGCCGACACCAACCATAGGTTCACTGACCTCTTATTACACAACCCTTAGGTTCGCTCAGCTTGGGGTTCGGCTAGTGAAATGACTCGCATAGTACTATGCAGGTTTGGCCAGGCTAAGAGACTAGGTTCATGGCTTAGCTGCTCAAATGACTAAGGGTTCGGTTACATGAAACAGGTTCGGCTCACCTTGGGTTCGTCACACCTCGAAGGGTTTGGCGCCCCAGGGTTTGTGAGGCTTTAGGTTCGCCTAAGGTTTAGCCCAACTCACTCCAGGTTCGTAGAACTAGGGTTCGGTCAACCTTGAAAAGGTTCTGCTATGGCATTAGAAGGTTCGCTAGCCTAGGGTTCATAGCCCCTAGGTTCGCTGTTTATAGGTTTGGGCGAGTGGGTTTGATGCCAAAGAAGGTTTGTCCAAGATGGGAAGGTTCGGTTCCCTTGTTCAACAGGTCTAGGGTTCGGGCCAAGTGTGGACAGGTTCGGGTCCCCCTCTGAGCAGGTTCGTCGACCTGCTGTTGGTGCAAGTCTCATGTTCATCATCGATCCCCAACCTGTACAAACCCAACCGTGGTTTCCCACTACTCATCCTAAGTTATTTTAGTGTTTTTAAGGTTTTATTCCGGTTAATGCATCACTAGTGATTTGGGTTTATTATCTACTACCAAAACCGAAAATATAACTTCAGATTTACCTCGATATGTAGACCGATCGTTGAGTTTCTTCGTGGAATCTTGTTCCCGTCGATCGTGTGGTCGTTTAGGCACCAAGATCACACGATTCCGTCAAGAAACAAGCACGAAAAACTAGATAGAAGTTAGAGAAAGAGTGAGAGGGCGTTTTTGGTGCTAGAGAGAGAAGAAGAAGATGGTGAAAATGAGAAGGAAGAAGGATGCATTCTTCCGTATATCACGTATCGTCCCCCGTGTGCTCGGTTTCGTTTTTACCGCGATAAAATTATAATACGTTTGGTTTTATTCGTATACGGGTTTTAAAAGATAAAACATACGAATAATTATGTTTCGCTTTAATAAGATGGTTTTTAATAAAATCGTTTAATTAAAATATCTCCGTTTATTTTCGTTATTTTAATTATTTATGTTTAAAGAACTTGTTCGGATTTTTTTTAGGTTGTGATTCCTAATAAACGTTTTTAATTCATTTTTCTTATTTTATTATCGTTAAATATTATTTCGTTATCTCCTCTAAACGCGTTAATTACGTACGTATTCGTAAAGATCGTCACCTTTCCGAATCCAACGCTCGTATCGTATTTTGATTCGATTTACGATCATGGAATATCGGTTCAGAAAAGTATTCTTAATAATTGTATTCGTGTGAATCGTCACCCACGCGAATACTTTATTAAGTCAATATTTCCGAATTAATAATCGTGTTTAAGTTATGTTAGTAACCTCACCATCGCGTAAACATTTCCAATATCATTTTCATTATTTAATTATCTTCAATATTTTTAATTCCCAATCCAAAACCCACTAAACCATATCACTGACACATCCGTGATAGACCGAAATATGCATATGTATAGGGCATATGTAGGGGTCAGTCGCAACTGCCCCAGCCACCGTCCCGCCGCTATTTCGATAAACCATGACCATGTGTCCTTGACTATGTTTAGCAACCATACAATAATCAACTCCAATCCCCTTCCACTCCAAACCAATAATCCAATTATCTGCAATGTAACTGCGATAAACTCTCTGGTTCTGTTTAGTTGGGTTACAACTAAATTTCCCATGGTTTAGGCGTATAATAATATATTCTCCATGTATACCAATTATCAATAATATCATCCAATAATTCAATATTATTAATAATTATTATATCAGGTCGTAACGGTACAATCATACATCTGTACGGACAACCTGAAATACAGTGATGTTACATTGACATTGGTCAAACCCTACTAGTCATCAGTGTTCTTCGTTGTCAGAATCTTGTAAGCCTGACTGATTAGCCGCCGAGCGTTGACATTGGTCAAGCCCCACTAGTCATTCAGTGTTCTTCTTGGTTCATCTACGGTTTTGTGACGAGTGACTAGGATGATTTTGGTTTCCTCTAGTTGACTCTGTGTCATCTTGAGGGTTCCTTTATCAAAGCACCGATGTTGAAAGTCACATTTAGTTTCTTCTACGGATTGATATTGGATTCTTTCGGGTATTCAGTTATCCATAAAAGTAAACTCTAGAAACATTTTTTTCAAATGCTATTATGTGTATGAACTTACTAAATAGAAAGCTTGAAACTATGATGGAAATAGAATTGGATGGTAGGTAAAACTCTTAATTATCATTGACAACATTATGTTATACGGTTTGGTATGTTGTGGGCTGGCGGCTGGCTAAACCATATAGATGCCCTATATATAAGCATACTTGACTGGTGTCACATCCCAGGCCTGCGAGCAGGATCGGGAACCCGTCGGACGCAATAATATCGAGGCATGATTGGAATCGGACTGATCAGATTGATTACATAGCACATGATATAAAAGAAGGATATAATAATTAAACCATTACATGCTTCCAAAATATTACATAAAACATGTCCATTACATCGGTTCATCAAAACAACTTTCCTAACCCCACGGTCAGCTAACTACAGTCAACTAGACTACATTCCTGTCATGCTACCCCATCCTACCAGCGTCCCCCATGTCATGTTTCATACCTTTTTGTCCCCTGAGAAGCATGTAAAATAATGTCAACATAATGTTGGTGAGTTCATAATTTTAAGTAATGAAATCTGATTTGTCACAAATACAAGTTCGAGGGAAATGAAATAGTGCACGAGCAGTGGCTTCTTTAGATTATATATACCATCCCGAACCAGCTAGTCTCGTATAACGTATAGGGCATATGTAAGGTCCTGACACCCAGCCGCCAGCCCACCACGCCCTAGCAGATTCACTTCCATATATCTAATGTGGATAGAAGGAAATTTCTCTGCTCTTGCGCTATCCCCTTTCCCTTGAACTTCACAATTCACACACATGGTTCAGTTAATGGGTTTTGTCATTCCTGAGGAGAATGTTTGTCTATTCTATTCCGCACATGTCCATTTACCAAGCCAGACCTTGAGTTGCCCGTGTTGACTAGACCACACGGGTCTAGTCCTAATAGTACTATCTACGTTACCACCGGTTGACACTCGTCAACTAAAATCAAATGAATGTTTGATGACGAGTCTTACTGATGTGTGTATAACTCTCATGTGTCTCAAGGAATATGCAAAACAGACTCTCTCCTTGTGTTAAATGCGATTTATACAGATAAGTACATAAGTATGATAGATAGTATTTGCAAGTATACATTCATGCTATCTGCCCCAAAAGTGTAAGGAAAAAGGTTTACATAATTGAAAACGGGGCTATGACGTCGCTTCTATTTAGTTACCTGCGGTTTCAGTTATTAAGTTGTTAGTCTATACTCATGCTTCTGGGTCATTTTAGTGGTTCCTTATGCTTATGCATTCTTTTCATTACTTAATTTTGTTCGGTTTTCAACAAATAGTGTTTTTGTGCAACTGTTTGGGACGAATGGGCGATTCGGACTAATCGAGTCGTGTCTTGTACGAATGAAACCCCGCGAACGGCCGAGGCCATTTGCACGATTCATTCGTATGATTGAGCTCTAGTTCACTCTGCCTTTCACTTGCCCATCTCACTCATGCGAATCGTGAGTCCTATTCGTTCGTTGTCCATTTAAACGAATGAATCGTCCGTTCGCACGAATGAGACATCGTACGTCTCATTTTATTGCAAGTCGACCGAAAACACATTTTCTGATTACAGACGCATTGGAGGAGATTTTGCTAGTCGAAGCTTTCTTGGTTGTTAAAGAACACTTTGGCGAGTTTATTTGGGTGAAACGCTCACCAGAGACTTTCGGGTGTTTCGTGGTTGAGCTTCGATGGTGGAGAGGGTGAAGAAAGTGATGAAGAAGGTGAAATGATGATCGTGGAGGTGATTTACAAACGGGAAAGTCGAAATCACGCTTTGCTCGGCCGAAATACTCGGAATCGCCGTTCGTGTGTGTGGGTGTTTTTTTGAAAAGTGGAGAAAAATTGGGTTAAGTGCTGCTTATATAGCAGCCCAGTCACACGAACGACCCGTTTGTGCGATTGGGATGTCATGTTTTCTGAGTTACATTCATACGAATGAATAGGTTCACTCGCACGATTGTGTTTCGGTCCTAAGTTTTCCATTTTACTCTAAAGTGTTCAGATTTTTAGTCTTCATATATTAATGCGCTGGTTCGTGTATGGTGATTTGTCTAGTGTCTTTAGTTTAGACCAGACGACCTAATTTGCTTATGCAGCTGTATGAGTCGTCACCCAAACAGACGCATCCGCAACTATGTCTGCTGGCGGTTTGTATTAATCTTTAAATTCAGTAATGTCCTCGATTCAGGTTCATATCTCGATGGATCGTCACCCATCTCGATATAACCCTGATTCGAAGATACATCATATGAATGTTTTTGAGTGGAAGGGTTTGATTAACTTTCTGGAGGTGTTCGTGAATTACCTGCGGAAATGCTAGTTGTCACAGTCTCCCCCCGTTGAAGAAATTTCGTCCCGAAATTTGCGTTTACTGATCGGGATTTGACCATCTACTGAAACAGGTGGGGGTACCTCTTCATCATTTGACTTTCCAGCTCCCAGGTGTACTCTGGTCCTCGTTTGGAATTCCACCAGACTTTGACGATAGTAGGCGGCTTCGTTTAAGCTTTTTTACCTCGCGATCCAAAATCTCCAAAGGCTCCTCGATAAAGTGTAGTTATTCATCCACTCGGACTTCTTCGAAGGGTATGACCAGTGATTCATCTGTTAGGAATTTCTTAAGATTCGAAACATGGAATACGTTGTGCACACTGCTGAGTTCGTCTGGCAGTCTCAGCCGATACGCCACAGGACCGATTCTTTGGATGATTTCGAATGGTCCCACATATCGTGGCGCCAATTTTCCCTTCTTCCTGAAACAGACCACACCCTTCAATGGGGAAACCTTTAGCATGACCCGATCCCCCACTTGGAATTCCAATGGTCTCCGATGTTTATCGGCGTAACTCTTTTGCCGGCTCCTAGCTGCCTGCAGCTTTTGCTGTATTCGCACTATCTTGTCTCCCATACAGAGCCTCGAACGGGGCACATTCGATACTGCTGTGGTAGCTGTTATGGTATGAAAATTCTATTAGTGGCAGATGGGAGTCCCAATTTCCACCAAAATCGAGAAAACACGTCCGCAACATGTCTTCCAGGGTTTGTATAGTACGTTCACTTTGACCATCCGTTTGGGCATGGTAAGCCGTACTGAGATTTAAGTGGGTCCCTAAGGATTTCTGCAGTGACTGCCATAAACTTGATGTAAATCTGATATCTCGATCCAAAATGATAGACAATGGTACTTCGTGACCCACCACTATCTCATTAAGATACAACCTTGATAGCTTATCCATCGTAAAGTTCACGAATTGGCAAGAAATGAGTAGATTTAGTTAGACGATCAATGATGACCAAGATTGTATCATGTCCACTGGAAGTGAGAGGTAGCTTGGTGATGAAATCCATAGCTATTTGTTCCCACTTCTAGAGTGGAACCTCAGGCTGTTCGAACAGTCCAGACGATCTCTGACGTTCCGTCTTCACCTTCGCGCATGTCAAACATCGACCCACATACCCAGCTATATCCTTTTCATCCCCAGACACCAATAGAATCCCCTTAAGTCTTGATACATTTTATCGGCGCTTGGGTGTACTGAGTGTCTAGTCTTGTGCGCTTCGTCGAAGAGGAGCTTCCTCAGTTCATTTAGTACAGGGATCCACACACGATCCTGATAGTAGATAACCCCAGCTGATTTTGTCTCAAACTGTCGTTCAGCCCCACGATCTAGTTCCTTCTTTAGCTCCCCTTTCTCCACAGTCTGTTGATGCGCTTGAATGATTTTGTCTTTTAAGCTGGTCTGCACCATCATTCCCATTGCTCTTAGTCGCATGGGTTTGAGTAGTTCCTTCCGACTCAAGGCGTCAGCCATGACATTTGCCTTACCCGGATGATACTTAATCACAAAGTCGTAGTCGTTCAAAAGTTCAACCCAACGGTGTTGTCTCATGCCGAGCTCCGTTTGATTAAAGATATGTTGCAGGCTCTTATGATCAGTAAAGATGGTGCATTTGGTGCCATATAAGTAATGTCTCCAAATTTTCAAAGCAAAGACAACATCTCCCAATTCCAAGTCATGCATCATGTAGTTTTTCTCATGTACCTTCAGTTGTCGCGACGCGTAGGCAATCACTTTACATCGTTGCATCAAATCACAGCCAAGTCCCTGGTGAGAAGCATCACAGTAAACCACGAATTCGTCATTGCCTTCAGGGAGTGTTAACATGGGGGCCTCGCACAGTCTTTGCCTCAGTGTTTGGAACGCCTCTTCTAGTTCCTGGGTCCACACGAACATTTCACTTTTCTAAGTTAGCCTTGTGAGTGGCAAGGCTATCTTGGAGAAATTCGAAATAAATGTCCTGTAATAACCCGCTTAACCCAGAAACGAACTGATTTACGTCGGTGTCGTGGGAACGTCCCAGTTCTTGATTGCTTCCACCTTGGCAGGATCCATGTGGGTTCCATTGCTGTTAATCACATGTCCCAAGAACTGGACTTCTCTCAACCAGAATTCGCACTTGGAGAATTTGGCATAGAGACGTTCATTCCTTAGGAGATCTAAGATTGCTTTGAGATGTTGCTCGTGTTCCTCGTGACTCTTTGAATAGATCAATATGTAATGTATAAAAACGATGACGAATTGGTCTAGATACGGCTTGCACACTCAGTTCATTAGATCCATGAATACCGCTGGTGCGTTCGTAAGTCCAAATTACATCATCATGAAATCGTAATAACCGTATCGGGTACCAAAAGCCGTATTGGGTATGTCAGCATCTTGGATCTGGAGCTGGTGATAACCTGAACGCAGGTCTATCTTTGAGAAATACTGAGCTCCCTATAGTTGATCGAACAAGTCATCAATTCTCGGTAACGGGTACCGATTATTGATGGTTAGTCTATTCAACTCCATATAGTCAATGCACATTCTGATGAAACCTTTGTCCAGCAATTCCTGTAACTAATTTGACAACTCTTGCATCTCTGAGGGTGCCAGTCGGTAGGGAGATTTAGCAACTGGGGTTGCTCCAGAGATCAAGTCTATACGAAATTCTACTAGACATGCCGGAGGTAATCCAGGTAAGTCAGCCGGGAACACCTCAGGATACTCTCTAAATACACGCACCTCTTGTAATTTAGCCTTGTCCCCCTTTCTCTACTACATGAGCGAGGAACGCTACACATTTTTTTCGTAGGCACCTGCGAGCCTTTATACATGATATGATTTTTAGGCCTCCTTCCACTCAATCTCCGCGTACTTCTAATAGGCTTCCATCGGCGTCAGGAATACGGAGGAGTTTCTCCACGCATACGAGTTCAATGCCATGTTGTGACAGCCAATCCACTCCAATGATCACATCGTACCATCTCCATTGGAATCAAGTCAATCAAGAAGGGTTGCTCATTCAGGATTAAGGAGCACTCTTTAATCACAGTGTGTACCGAGATCAACTTTACATCGGTTACTTCTATAGTATAAGCGGAGTTTAAAGGTATCACACGACCAACAATTGTGGTTTCCAGTTCGGAGTTGATAAAACTCCTAGCAGCACCTGTGTCAAACAAGAAAGATACAAAGTTTTTGTTCAGGAGAAAGGTAACCGTAATGACATTGGGGTCCTGGCGTGCAGCGGGTGCTCCCAAATCGAATGCCCACCCTCATGCTACAGGTTGTGCTGGTGGAACCCTCCTTGGGCAATTATGATATACGTGTCCGGGTTCTCCACACGTGTAGCCACTGTGATTGACATTTGGAGGAGGAAGCGCAGGTGCTTTGGTGGTAGGTTGGTGCATCGCTGGTGGGGTCCTGCAACCCTGGGCCCAGTGGCCCATTCCTCCGCAGCTGGTGCATTGTCTGCACGGGGAGCTCGCAACATGGTGGTATTGACAATTTTTGCACTACGGTAGGGTTCCGGTGTACTGTTTGCGAACAAGATTACCGGGTGTTGCAGGAGTCTGATTAGCAAGTGTTGCCATGACTTACCCCTTCACTGTCTTTTGTTTCTTTTGCCGGTACAGCTCCGGCTTCTTAGCGGGCTTGAATTTCGCCGGGGTAGGCTCATCCTTCAAAATCCCAGTCTGTACCATAATGTCCATTAGAGAGGAGGAAAGGGAAATTGCTGAATCCAAAGTTGGTGGGTCTGCAGTAAGAACCTGAGTGCGGATGCAGGGCATCAATCCTCTGACATACTGATCCATGATTTTCTCAGGTGTGGGGAAAAGGTACGGAACCAGTGATACCAGTTCATGAAAGCGGGTGGTGTAGGTGAGATGGCCTGCCCCGATCATCTCCAAACTCCAAACCTGTTACTCCACCTTTTGGAGTTCACTTTTTGGGCAGAATTTCTAGCACAACAAGTTTGTAACTTCGGCCCACGGCATCGACAGGGCCGCTTACCTTCCTTTTGTCTGAATTCGTGGTTCCTACCACGCTAATGCTCTGTTGTCAAGGGATCTGGCGGCGTATCGGACCCGGTGAGGATCTGGACAGCTGCTGATGTCGAGTGTCACACCCCCAATTTTCAACTAACGGAATCATACCGTCTGGGACGTGACAAACCAGGATCTCAGATCATTAGACATAACGAAGACCTCCATACGAATTTCAAAACATACATTGGTCTAAAAATGTAATTTCAATTGTTTTTAATCACAACCGATCGGGTTCCCCTTTGATTCTTTAGACCGAACCACATCACATCCAATTGACCCCGATTCGAATCCTGATCACGCCTATTATCATGGGGCTATTATTCTATGATCCAAAACGATTTCCATGGCAAATTTAATTCCGTCAGTGCGTCAAAATCATAAGGTTTTATACACCTGTTATGGTTCGAACGTGGATGCCGTAAACCACATCACAATTTGATCAAATTCAATTATAATAAACTGTAAGATTATAGAGTTTTCATGAAAACCGATTTTCGAAACCTTCTGAAAGGTTTAATTTGAATGTTAAGCTCTATTAACTTGAAATCCCTAATTCGTTTCTTAACATAAACCCTAATAATCAAAACCGAACAATTCGATGTTAAAACCATGAATCAAAATGGGGTTTTGCTTAGTCGAACTCTTCTGAAACTGATGATAACAATCAATTTGATTTTTGAACACTTTTCAATAGAAAACCCCAAAACGTTTTCTAGTTAAAACCCTAGAATTTGAAATCCCACGATTCATTGAAATTCGAATAAACAATCAGAGGCTTTTCAATATACAAAAGTTTTCGAAACTATCTGTAACCTTTGATTTAAGTTTTAAACCCGTTAGAACAAAAACCCCCAAAACGTTTCATCTCAAGAACCCTAATTGTCAAACCCTTACAATTCGATATTATCTCATGAAATTCACATATGAATTTTGTTAATCGGGATCCTCTGAAGCTAAAGGTAGCAATTAATTTGATTCTTGCATCAATTTAATTCGAAACCCCCAAAAACGTTTAAGATATAAACCCTAGAATCGTAGTTCATACAATTCGATATTAACAGTCTAAATTGACATGGGTTTATTCTTAGTCGGTCTATTTAGAGTGTTTAGGAATTAAAACTTACTTGATTTGATGCTATTTCTATGTAGATCGACTCTAGACTTGATGTGCGGCCACTCCACGATCGGTTTCTTCCTTCTGGAACACCTGGGATCAAATTGTTGTATGAAATAGACTCTAAAGGAGTCGACTAGAGTTTCTGGATGCTCAATTTCACGAAATGTGATCGATTATTGTGAGATTACTAGCTAATGACAACGGTTTTGACTCCTGGAGTCATTTCTTGATTAAATTCGATGATTAACACACTAGTAACTGATAATAACGTACAAAAATCGTTAATATGAGTTTATTAGATGTTTAATTTAATTAAAATTATAGTATTAATGCTTAATTCGAAATTTCCCTTGATTACCCACTTGAATTTTGACTTTTGAAGTCAAAATGGATCATTATGTGAAATTTCAACAATACACCTTAAAATTTAAGCATTTATAAATTTATTTTGATCAAATTTTTATCTTCTAAGCTTGATGTGGTTCGATTTCATAACGTTTCTGCTAAATTCAGATTAACAGTGTTAATTCGAAAATGTCGAATTGTCACATCGAGAGTGTGTTCCATTTTGCGAATCCACTGGAACAACCCTAGTGCGCCCTCAGTGCCTTCAAACGTGGGAGACTTACATCCCAAAAAATTTCGATACGTGTAACCGGTGGTGGCGCTTCCAGACCCAGATGAGATCTCCGCATGGCTGGTGCAGCCGCTCCCACGGTTGATCTCCTTACTTGATTTGATGCTATTTCTATGTAGATCGACTCTAGACTTGATGTGCGGCCACTCCACGATCGGTTTCTTCCTTCTGGAACACTTGGGATCAAATTGTTGTATGAAATAGACTCTAAAGGAGTCGACTAGAGTTTCTGGATGCTCAATTTCACGAAATGTGATCGATTATTGTGAGATTACTAGCTAATGACAACGGTTTTGACTCTTGGAGTCATTTCTTGATTAAATTCGATGATTAACACACTAGTAACTGATAATAACATACAAAAATCATTAATATGAGTTTATTAGATGTTTAATTTAATTAAAATTACAGTATTAATGCTTAATTCGAAATTTCCCTTGATTACCCACTTGAATTTTGACTTTTGAAGTCAAAATGGATCATTATGTGAAATTTCAACAATACACCTTAAAATTAAAGCATTTATAAATTTATTTTGATCAAATTTTTATCTTCTAAGCTTGATGTGGTTCGATTTCATAACGTTTATGCTAAATTCAGATTAACAGTGTTAATTCGAAAATGTCGAATTGTCACATCATCCCCTTGTTGAAGGAATTTTCGTCCCGAAAATTTGCTAAGTGTTGGAAGTAGTTAGGAAACTACTTGTGAGTTCAAATTGCACGTGTTGATGTGATGTTTGATCATTCTGTGTGCTTGTGTGTACTCACACACAAAACCCAATGTTTGCAACATCACAACTAAGTATGATCATTCTATGTAACTGTTTGCGTGTACACTAGTTAGTTCACCTAACTGTGACTGTTTGTGTTTGATCATACTGTGCTGTGTAATCTTGCACATAGTGAGTGTTTGTAACTATTTGTACTATGTAACCTGACGCATAGCAAAATGTGTGTAACTAATCGTGCATGTACTACCATAACATGTAACATATGAAACGTAGCACATAAAATGTAATGTAGCACAAATGTTTGGAACAAAACCAATTGAATAAAGTGTTTGTGCATACAGTTTGAAATTTGAAATGTTGATGTGTGAAGCATCACGTCATCCCCTTGTTGAAGGAAATTTCGTCCCGAAATTTAACGTGCGCTCCCAGTGCTTGTAGTTGTTGTTTTGAACAGATGAGGATACTTCTTCATCATTTGATCTTCTCTTTCCCATGTGAATTCCGGACCACGTCTTGAATTCCACCGGACCTTGACTATCGGAATCTTGCTTTGTTTAAGTTGTTTGACCTCGCGATCCATGATTTCAGCTGGTTCTTCAATGAATCGTAACTGTTCGTCCACTTGTATTTCCTCGAGTGGTACAATCAATGTCTCATCAGAAAGACATTTCTTCAAGTTTGAAACATGAAAGACATCATGAACTCCACTGAGTTCGTCCGGTAATTTGAGTTGATACGCAACTGGACCAATCCTTTTCAGGATCTCAAAAGGTCCTACATACCGTGGACTAAGCTTCCCGCGCTTGCCGAATTGTATCACACCTTTCCAAGGTGATACCTTTAGAAGAACTCGGTCTCCTACTTGAAATTCCAATGGTTTACGACGCTTATCAGCATAACTCTTCTGTCGATCCCGAGCCGCTGCCATACGGTTCCGGATTTGAACTATCTTCTCTGTCGTTTCGTGTACTTGTTCAGGACCTGTTATCTGACTGTCACCAATTTTAGCCCAACAA
This sequence comes from Mikania micrantha, assembly GCA_009363875.1. Classification (NCBI taxonomy): domain Eukaryota; kingdom Viridiplantae; phylum Streptophyta; class Magnoliopsida; order Asterales; family Asteraceae; genus Mikania; species Mikania micrantha. The sequence continues at coordinate 46,893,048 of CM018682.1, read as the reverse complement.
ACTGGTGAACGACATTTACGACCATACAATGCTTCAAACGGTGCTGCCTGAATACTTGTATGATAACTATTGTTATTCGAGAATTCCACTAGTGGTAAGTGATTTTCCCAACTGTCACCAAAGTCAATTACACAAGCTCGTAACATATCCTCGAGCGTTTGAATCATACGTTCACTCTGACCGTCGGTCTGTGGATGATATGTGGTACTCATATCCAAACGAGTTCCCAATGACTTATGAAGTGATTTCCAAAAGTTGGAAGTAATCGAGCATCCCGATCTGATATGATAGAGATTGGCACGCCATGCCGTGCTACCACTTCCTTGATGTAAACATGAGTCAGTTTCTCCATCTTGTCGGTTTCCTTGATTGCTAAGAAATGTGCAGATTTCGTTAATCGATCGACAATTACCCATATCGTATCACAACCACTCGGTGTACGGGGTAACTTAGTAATGAAGTCCATCGAAATCTGTTCCCATTTCCACATTGGTATTTCTGGTTGTTGCAGCAAACCAGATGGTTTCTGATATTCAACTTTGACTTTTGAACAACTCAAACATTTGCTAACATACCTAGCAATGTCGGCTTTCATGTGAGGCCACCAATACAGTGCCTTCAAGTCATGATACATCTTGTCTGATCCCGGATGGACTGAATATCTAGACTTGTGTGTTTCATCCATCACGAGTTACCTTAAACCACCATGCAAAGGTATCCACAGTCGATTAATGAAATAACGAATTCCATCAGATTTAACATCCAATTGTTCTTCCATTCCTCGTAAGGACTCCTGTACCAAATTTTCTTTTTTTAAGGCCTCGAGCTGAGCACTGCGTACCTTGTCAGGTAAGTCAGTATGTATCGTCATCAAAAGTGCGCGAACCCGTCTTGTTGATGTGTCTTTTCTGCTTAAGGCATCAGCTACCACATTAGCTTTTCCCGGGTGATACTTAATCGCGCATTCGTAGTCGTTCAACAATTCAACCACCGTCGCTGTCTCATATTAAGCTCCTTCTGATCAAAGATATGCTGCAGACTCTTATGATCAGTGTAAATGGTACACTTGGTTCCATATAGGTAATGCCTCCAAATCTTCATAGCAAAAACCACTCCTCCTAATTCCAAGTCATGAGTAGTGTAATTCTTTTCGTGTGGTCGTAGCTGCCTTGAAGCATAAGCAATCACTTTATCACGTTGCATCAACACACATCCCAAACCCTGTGCAGATGCATCACAATACACCACAAAGTCTTTCGTCCCTTCCGGTAAGGACAGAATCGGTGCACTGCAGAGTTTCTGTTTCAATAACTGGAATGCAGCTTCCTGTTTATCCGTCCAGTTATACTTCGTTCCCTTATGCGTAAGAGTTGTAAGTGGTTGAGCGATCTTTGAGAATCCCTCAATGAATCGTCGGTAATAACCCGCCAAACCAAGGAATTGTCGTACCTCGGTAGGGGTCTTTGGTGCTTCCCAATTCTTAATCGCTTCAATCTTCGCTGGATCAACATGTATACCCTTTTCATTGACTATATGACCCAAGAATTGTACTTCTCGCATCCAGAAATCACATTTCGAGAACTTAGCGTACAATTGTTCCTGTTTCAGTAATTCCAACAACAATTGAAGATGTTCAGCGTGTGAGCCTCCTCAGTCTGAGAATAGATGAGAATGTCATTAATGAAAACAATGACAAACTTATCAAGATAAGGTTTACAAACACGATTCATGAGATCCATGAATACAGCTCGAGCGTTTGTCAACCCAAATGGCATGACCAAGAACTCATAATGGCCATAACGCGTTCGGAATGCTGTCTTCGGGATATCTTCTTCCTGTACTCTGAGTTGATGATAATCAGACCTGAGATCAATCTTCGAGTAGTAACTCGAACCTTGCAATTGATCAAACAGATCATCAATTCTAGGTAACGGATACCGGTTTTTGATAGTAACCTTGTTAAGTTCCCGGTAATCGATACACATACGGAATGTCCCGTCCTTTTTCTTAACAAATAAAACTGGAGCTCCACACGGTGAAAAACTAGTACAAAGCCCTTATCTAACAACTCTTGCAGTTGTGTAGATAACTCTTGCATCTCGGATGGTGCAAGTCGATAAGGCGCCCTAGCTATCGGTGCTGCGTCTGGTGTAAGGTCGATTCGGAATTCCACTTGTCTGATAGGCGGTAATCCTGGCAAGTCTTCTGGAAATACTTCGGGAAATTCATAAACTACTGGGATGTCTTCAATCTTCTTCTCAGCTACCGGCTTCTCAGTTATAAGTGCTATAACTGCTGTATGACCTTTACGCAGACATTTGTGTGCTTTCATACAAGATATGAGACGCAGTGGCGTACTGCTCTTCTCGCCTTGTACATACAATGTCTCCCCATGCGAAAGAGGTATACGAATGATCTTTTCATGGCATACTATTTCAGCCTGGTGTTTGGACAACCAGTCCATGCCAATGACTACATCAAAACTGCCTAAAGTGATAGGCATAAGATCAATTTCTAATGTTTGACACATAAAATCAAGGATACATCCCTTAAGGATATGTTCTACTACAATTAACTTGCCATCAGCTAATTCTACAGTGTATGGATTTTCTAAAGCAGTGGGATTAACATTTAGCAACTTAGAAAATGAACTAGATATAAAACTCCGGTCTGCACCAGTGTCAAATAGCATAGAGGCATAGTGATTATTTAAGAGGAACGTACCCGTGACAATGTTGGGATCCTCCCATGCCTGTCGTCCTCCAATCACAAACGCCCTGCCCCTAGCACCGTTGTTGTTGTTATTGTTGTTGTTATTGTTGTTGTTATTATTAGTGCCATTGCCATTTCCATTGCCGTTGCCAGTTGCATCATTAGTCCCGCCTTTCTTTAGTTGTGGGCAATCCTTTTTGAAGTGCCCCATCATACCACACTCAAAACAACCCTTCGGTGCGTTGTTCTGATTGTTATTTTGATTGTTGGAATTGTTTTGCAGCTCTCCTCGGCAATCCTTAGCTGCATGCCCAACTTTACCACACCGTTGACACTTAAATTTATCACACTGATTCCCTGCATGATGAAATCCACACCTGTTGCACTTTGGGTGTTTACCAATATAACCCCCTGATGATGGTGACTGCGGACCACTGTTCGAGTTGTGATAAGACTTATTTGAATCCTGCCTTCGATTATGCTGAAAAGGCTGTTGGTTGAAATTCTTAGAGTTACTGCTTTCCCACTTCCTCTTGTGGTCTCCTACCTTAGTAGCTGATGTTCGTTTAGGTAGAGTTCCCTGTAACACTGCCTGATCAGTCAGTTGGTGCGCTAAATGAACAGCTTGTTGAATCGTTGTGGGATTTGCAGTTGTAACCAATCCCTGGATCTGAGGCACCAACCCTCCTATGTACCTCTCTATCCACTTACTGGCTGGAGTGGCCATGTGAGGTAGAAGTCTGACCAGTTCATGGGACCGAGTCGTGTACTCCTCGATGCTAGACCCTTCCATCTTAAGATGCCAGTACTCCTCCTCCAATTTCTGCATTTCACTACGAGGACAGTACTCCTCCTGCAATGAGATCTTTAAACCATTCCAAGTTAGGGCATTGGCCTCACCCAATCCCAATGTTTGAACATTCGAGTTCCACCAAGTCAATGCCGGACCTTCCAAAGTTCCAGTAGCATACTAAACTTATTCTCCTCAGGACAGTTACACATCTCAAAAACTGATTCGGCTTTTTCAATCCATCGTAGGAGTCCAATGGCTCCCTCCGATCCTTTGAAGTTATGTGGCTTACAGTCCAAGAACATCTTGAACGTGCACGCCTGTGGGTTCACCAATCCCCCTGCTGGTCCCTGTGGCCCTGTAGTGTGTGTCTGAACATAGTTCGCGATTGCCTCCGCGACCCTGTTATTGATCAGCTCATTGAGCTCAGCAACTGTCATCTGTACGTTCTCACCGGCCATTATCTTCCTAGTTAAAATAAATGTTAGAGTGTTATCAAAGTCCAATGTGAAACGAATAAACAATACAACAAACATCAAACATGTAATGTAGAAATCAACACAACTGTTGGCAATAAGTATTAGTTTTCAATAGATAATAATCTGATTTGAGTACAATACTTTCAAAATCAAAACATAAGTTTTCCAAACATCTAATGTAGGGACACAACCCGCCCCTAATATGTGATAGTTGCGTACGAAGAATTCGGCATTCATGACATGAGCACATTTGGTCGTGCTTGAAATCCACGAGGATTTAGTAACTTTTGTTATTGGGGATTGATAGTATGTGAAAAATGATGAACGTGGGCGAAAACCGCGCGCAAAACGGAGTTCGTATGCTCCCGGAATCGCGAAACGAAGTTTAAATCAAATATTGGAAGAAAAACACGCTAGGCGGTAAGCCTAACCCCCAACCCTCCAGAGCCAGGCTATGCGCCCAGGGACTATGTCGGCCAAAAATTGTTTTAAACGATCAGAATCGTCCAGAAACGTATTTCTTCACTTCTTTCGACCCCAAGCGACTTCCAGACGAAAATTCTTCTATCTAACACCATCATACTTCATATTAAAGCCATTTGAAGCTATAGATCGTGCCACGGATCGTATATTCAAGTCCTGATCGTTGTTATACGCGCAGAAATTCGTCAGAACAGGTAACGGTTCGTTTTAACCTTCTAGTTTGATTTTGATTGATTAGATCTTTATTTTGAACGTAATGAGATAGTTAGGATTGTTGATTATTGCCTAGATGTTGGCTAGGATTGATTATAAACGAAGAACACGAAGTTCTAACGGTTAAATCCTTGTTTTGATCCGTTGTGATGCCCGGTTTGCATGAAATCATACCTATGATTATAATGGTTTAAACCATTTGATTGTAACAATGTAGGTGATTAGTTTGATTAATCTTTGAAATGCAAAGGTTAAATCCAAGTGTTTCAAACTAATCATAATCAGTAACATACTCATTGGAATGATTATCTGATGTTTGTGATAACAGTCAGATTAGTATGTTAAATCTGGTTATTTCACCTATTCTGATGCTACATTGTGATATTTCATGATATTTGGGTAATCAATAATAAGGATTAATCACTCCTAAGCCATTAAATCATCTAGAAACTGTTTTAGCATTATAATCAACAACATTAACTATTTGGTTAATATGAGATTATTCTGATTAATCTAGAGTGTCATCAACTTCGTGTTAGGAATCTAATGCAATGTAGGTTCCTACATTATCATACATTGTATGATATGACATTAAATTAATTAATTATATAATTAGTATCGAGTTGATGATTTACTAAGCAATGTCTTTGACATTGAACGTTCAGAAGGATCTAATCAGTAAACTAGAACATAAATAACTTATTAAAAATAACTAAATGCAGAATCATCTCTGTACTACCAGTTTGGTGATACTCTGCTACCCTATTATCATCAGGTGAGTTTCGTACAACCCCTTTTATTTTAATCTTTTATAAACATCGGGGAACATTGTTGAACTTTTAATGAACATATGATATGTATCACTGATATCTGTGTGATTTCATGTGATTGTTGTGACTTTTGTGGGATTTCATGGGATTTTGGCCTGTAGACTGAACTCTATCATGACACTGAAAGTCCTCATTTTGAACTGTATCTAGTGAACCCATGTGTGGCCGAGCAGAAAACATTGATAGTACTATTGGTTGACACCCCATTCGCTGGGAGGATTGCATCTCCCTTTATGTGAATGTTTGTTATCTGTTTCCTGAATTTCTTAATGGTGTGATAGACATTAAGATAATGATGCACTAAGATATGTACCGACGGGTAATATCTTGAGACAGACTAGACGTCCGAAAGGAACTAGATACAGGTCCCATGGTTATCCGGAACTGAACTTTTGAGAACTTGCTTATCATATCATATGATTTTAAATTGAACTGTCGAACTCACCAGCTTTGTGCTGACGTTTCAAACTCAAACCTTTTTGCAGGTAAGCAGTAATAGCCGGTGAGGATGCACTTTTGAGATATTTGCACTTTAATAATTAGTATTGTAATTAAATAAATATAGTTGTAATGTGGTTGTGATTGCGACACCCTGGTAATGTATTTACTTTAAGTTAATCTGTGTGCTTATGATATTGGTTCAAGTAAGTCACACCTCACCTCGGAGACATCACCACTATGCTTCCGCAACCGGTTCAGTGACGTCAAGCCAGACACGAGGTGACGAGGGGTGGGGGTGTGACAGGGTGGTATCAGAGCCACAGGTTATAGAGAATTAGGTTGACTTAGAAACCTAGACTATAACCATAGGCTCGTATAGTTACACAGAGAGCACCGAACATTAATATTGAACAAAACTTGTTTTGAATTAAGCCAGGATAATCAGGTGGTACAAATTCCAGTTATGAGTGGCCAACATAACTGAAATTTGCAACACGTGTGCATTCTAGTTTGATTTAATTCAAGCAAAACACTAACAATAGTAATGACGAATAGTTGCGTTAAGATAGGAGGATGTCTCATATCATGTGTATGTTGAATTTTATTATTCAATATATTTCTTTCATGATACTGATTAGAGATTTTTATTGTACAGCAATGGCAGATCGAGGCGAACAGTATCAGCTAGCTCCTCATGATATGAGGGATGGTACTCCGAGCTCTAGCTCAGCACCGGATTCAGATTCTTCGGAGGCATCGACTGCAGCCTCACGAGCTCCATCTGTAGTGCCACAGGCACAACCAGCATTACCACATTCACCATTAGAGCCTAGACCAGTTACACCACCACCACCAGCACTTCCTATCATACCTAGTCCTCCTCACTCACCTCCGGTTGATCCCGTTGCTGATCGGATGCAGAGTATATCACCTCCTAGGGTACCCGTTTGGGACGGGTTGCGGCGTATGCGGGGTCAAGCCCGCAAGACCACAGGACTACCTCCCCGGAAGCAGCTGGCTCCCAGGGAAGATTTTCATGCCATACACGAGATGGGAGAATCCTCCCATCAGGCAGAGCTGAGAGCACAGTTGCAGCAAGTTACTCAGAATTTGCAGGGGACACAGCAGAGTCTACAGCAGTGTCAGGCTACGGTTGAGGATACACGTATGACCATATTAGATATCCTCACTTCTCACTTGACCCTGATGGATCAAGTGAAGGCGTTGGACACCGATACTCGGGCCTGGAGAACCGCGATGGATGATAGACTGAGGATGACATGGGGACAGATTATGCTTGCTGCATTTTGGCGGCAAGTGGCATGGATGACTGAGGGATGGAGTTGGGTGAGAGAGAGAGCGACAGAGTTTTTGGCATGGTTTGGAGCGGCGAGTATCGAGACCAGGATGATGATCCTGGCAGTAGTGATGGCAATAGTGGCCATGATACTTTCCTTCTTATCATACTTTATGCGATGAGTATGTACAGAAGATCAGTTTGGGATTTTCAGAGCATCAGGGTGTAGATAGGGGAGTTCTTTTCTGTTCTTTTCTTTATCTGATGGTAGTGTCTTGTGTTGTTTGGTGGTCTGTATAAAATCAATAATGATAATGATGAAATAAAATGGGTGTTTTGTGTATCGATCTGTGTAATGTACTATTTGGGTGTTGTGTGAATTATGTTTTTCTAATAACCTTGTGTGGACTATAAACAATTATGTGTGAGAACATGTCAAACTAATATATATTTCGCTGAAATACGGTACGGGAGCAGTACTGTATGCGAATATATCGAACTAAAATATATATTTTGCTGGAATACAGTACGGAGCAATACTGTATGCAAATATATTTGTTACTAAAGTACAATACGAGAGCCATACTGTACGAGAACATGTCTGAATTGTGAACGTATCTAATTGTGAATGTGTCTGTAACTAAAGTACAGTACGAGAGCCATACTGTACGAGAACATATCTATGGTTTGTATGAAAACTTAATGTATGAACTGAGAACATATTAGAGAACTTGTCTGAGAACATGTCCTAGTTCTGTATGAACATATTTCTAAAAACATGTGTTGCAATGCAAAGAGCTGGGTAAGACTCTAACATGTTTTTGAAATAACAGGACTAAGTATAACTACGAATAATTGTGTGATCTGTGTGTAATGTGAACATGTCTGGACTAAATTCATGTAGTTATACTGTATTCTTATAATCACCTTTTAATACAAATTTTCAGTGTAACTGAATGGGATTGTATTTATGTGATAGAACGGGTTATATCTTTAATGTTCTTGAACTGACCTGAGTTTTGTCTGCTTGTGAGCAGAATAATGGCTCCTAAACGAGGTCGACCAGCTAAGAGAGCTACTCAGAACATTACAAATCCTGAACCGAATCAAATTCCACCTTTGAATGTTGACTCAAATCCGGATCCGCATGTTAATCCGAAAGCGAACGTAGTTCCACCTGGGAACTTGGAAACGCATACTACTCCACCAGTGAACCCTGGAGCAGGCATTGTTCCACCTGCTGGTACAAGCGGATCTGAAACAAATGAGGCTATGATAGCTCGTATTGTGCGTGAACAACTATCTGCTTGTGGTGTTCTGACACAACACCAACCACATATCACTGCAGGTTCTGGTGGGGAACACGATCATGTTGAACATAATGCTACTGGTGGTCACGTTGAAACTCATACCACTACCGGTACAACTACTATTGTTCCTGATCCACCCCGACAGGGATGTACTTACAAGTATTTTGCTTCCTGTAACCCTCCTACTTTTACTGGCAAAGAAGGAGCGGCTGGTCTAATAAGGTGGATTGAGGAAATGGAAACTAAGCTCAAAATCAGTCAGTGTTTGGAGGAGCATAAGGTGTCTTATGCTGCCTGTTCTTTGAAAGACTCTGCTTTGACCTGGTGGAATACCCAGGCCAAGACTTTGGGTTCAGCCACAGTTGACTCGATGGGCTGGAACGATTTCAAAACTCTGATTAAATCAGAGTACTGTCCCATCACCGAAATTCAAAAACTCCAGGAAGAATTCTGGAATCACTCGATGATCGGTGCTGACTGTCTTGCTTACACCGATCGTTTTCATGAACTTACTTGTTTGCTTCCCGACATGTTTCCTACGGAAGCCGCTTTAATCGAGAAGTACATTAAGGGTCTGATTCCTCAGATACGAGGAATGGTGACTGCTGCTGAACCTACAACCCTGAAACATACGATTCTTTTGACCACTAAGCTTACCAATGAGGCGGTAAGGAGTGGTACTCTGTCTTTGAAACCTCAGACGGTTCATAATCGTAGTGATGTCGGTACCTCGAATGTGTCAAAAGGTACCAAACGAAAGTGGTTTGGCAAAACCAAGGCGAAGGCTCCGGCTGAGATCACCCAGAGCAAGCCAACTGTGAAAAACTATGGTGCAAATGTTCCTGAGAGGAAAACTTATACTGGGCAGGCGCCCAAATGCAATAAGTGTCCACTACATCACACGGGACCATGTCCTGTTTGTCTGAACTGTAACCGAGTTGGACATTATGCTAAATATTGCAACTTTCCTGCTCAGACACCAAACCAAGCACCACGACAAACCACTCAAACCAACCGGTCATGTTACAAATGTGGAAGCCCTGATCATCTCATACGAAACTGTCCGAACAATAACACCAATCCGGGAACTGAAGCTAGGGGGAGAGCTTTTCAGATTGGTGCGACCGAGGCGAGACATGATGCAAATATTGTTACTGGTATGTTTCTTCTTAATAATCTATACGCATCAGTTCTGTTTGATACAGGAGCAGATAAGAGCTTTATCTCTCCTGAATTTGCATCATTACTTTCATTGCCTACGGTAGATCTAGAAACTCCTTATGTTATTGAACTTGCTAATGGCAAGTTGATCAAAACTAACAGTGTTATTCAAGGATGTTCCTTGAATTTGAATTATCATCTTTTTAAAATTGATTTACTTCCTATTGAGCTTGGGAGCTTTGATGTTGTTGTTGGTATGGACTGGCTTTCTAATAACCAAGCGGAAGTTGTCTGTCAAAACAAGGTGATCCGCATTCCATTACCTAACGGTAATACACTGATAGTTCAAGGAGAACGAGCAGGTAGAAAACTTGGTATCATATCTTGTATGCGAGCTCAGAAGTTCTTAAGGAAAGGTTGTTATGCTTTCCTAGCACATGTGACTGAGCACAATTCTTCACCCAAACAAATCACAGATATCCCAGTAGTCAAGGATTTTTCTGAAGTTTTTCCTAAGGATATATCAGGATTACCCCCAGTGAGACAAGTTGAATTTCGAATCGACTTAATTCCAGGTGCAGCACCTGTTGCTAAAGCCCCGTATCGGCTTGCACCATTCGAAATGCAAGAACTTTCAGGTCAATTGCAAGAACTGTTAGACAAAGGTTTTATCAGACCTAGTTTCTCACCCTGGGGAGCACCTATTCTTTTTGTGAAAAAGAAGGATGGTTCATTCAGAATGTGTATTGACTACAGGGAACTCAATAAACTGACAATCAAGAACCGTTATCCACTACCTCGTATCGATGATCTGTTTGATCAACTACAAGGTGCTACTTATTTTTCAAAAATCGATTTGAGATCTGGATATCATCAGTTACGTATTCATGATGATGACATTCCTAAAACTGCTTTCAGAACTCGATACGGACATTACGAATTTCTAGTAATGCCGTTTGGTTTAACAAATGCACCAGCAGTTTTCATGGATCTGATGAATCGAGTATGTAGACCTTATCTGGATAAATTTGTGATTGTGTTTATTGATGATATTCTTATTTATTCTCGAAATCAACAAGAACATGCTCAACACTTGAAATTAATTCTAGAACTTTTGGCACGTGAAAAATTATATGCCAAGTTCTCCAAGTGTGAGTTCTGGTTACGAGAAGTTCAATTTCTTGGTCATGTAGTAAATCAAAACGGTATTCAAGTGGATCCCAGTAAGATTCAGGCGGTGAAACAATGGGAGACACCACGAACCCCGACTGAAATACGTCAATTCTTGGGGTTGGCAGGTTATTATCGTCGGTTTATCAAGAACTTTTCAAAGATAGCCTTGCCACTGACTACATTGACACAGAAAAATCAACCGTTTATATGGAGTTCTCAACAGGAGGAGGCGTTCCAACTGTTGAAACATAAACTCTGTAATGCACCTATCTTGGCACTACCGGAAGGTACTGATAACTTCACAGTGTATTGTGATGCTTCACGTCAAGGTCTTGGGTGTGTTTTAATGCAGAAAGATAAGGTAATTGCTTATGCTTCTCGACAACTGAAAGTACATGAGAAGAACTATACCACACATGATCTAGAACTTGGTGCAGTAGTGTTTGCACTCAAGATTTGGAGACATTATCTATACGGAACTAGGTGTATTATATACACTGATCACAAAAGCCTCCAACACATTCTAGATCAGAAAATGTTGAACATGCGACAGAGGCGATGGGTTGAACTGTTAAACGATTACGACTGTGAGATTCGTTATCACCCAGGCAAAGCAAATGTTGTAGCTGATGCTTTAAGTCGCAAAGAACGAGTCAAGCCTTTACGTGTGAAAGCGTTAGGTATGACTATTCAAACCAGTCTAATTCCTCAAATTAAAGAATCTCAACAACAAGCTTTACAAGCAACGAACTATTCTGCTGAGGGACTGAGAGGATTAGATAAGAAACTCGATACTAAGGCTGATAGACTGTTGTATTTCAAAGACCGAATGTGGATTCCTTTATTCGGTAACTCTCGAACTATTATCTTGGATGAGGCGCATAAATCCAGGTATTCTATTCATCCAGGTGCTGATAAAATGTATAAAGATCTTAAAGATTTTTACTGGTGGCCTGGAATGAAGAAACACATAGCTGAATACGTGGATCGATGTTTAACATGTCTCAAAGTTAAGGCTGAACCTCAACGACCTTCTGGGTTATTGCAACAACCTGAGATTCCCATGTGGAAATGGGATCAGATCTCTATGGATTTCATTACTAAATTACCAAGAACCTCACGTAATCATGACTCTATATGGGTTATCGTTGATCGCCTTACGAAATCTGCACATTTCTTACCCATCCGAGAAGACTATTCTATGGATCGACTCGCTAAACTCTATGTTAATGAGATTGTATCACGACATGGAATACCGATCTCTATCATTTCTGACAGAGATAGTCGATTTATGTCACGATTTTGGCAAACTCTTCAGAATGCTCTGGGCACGCAAATCAATATGAGCACAGCTTATCATCCACAAACTGACGGGCAGACTGAACGAACAAATCAAACTCTTGAAGACATGCTCAGAAGCTGTGTGATTGATTTCGGAGGTAGCTGGGATATTCATCTTCCACTTGTTGAATTCTCATATAATAACAGCTACCATACCAGTATTCAATGCGCTCCATTCGAAGCACTTTATGGACGTAAATGTAGATCACCTATCTGTTGGTCAGAAGTAGGTGAAAACCAAATCATTGGCCCAGAATTCATTCAGAAAACAACTGATAAGATCGCACTCATTCAAGAACGAATCAAAGCTGCTCGCGATCGTCAAAAGAGTTATGCTGACAATCATCGTAGACCGTTGGAATTTCAAATCGGTGATCTAGTAATGTTGAAAGTTTCACCGTGGAAGGGTATATTCAGATTTGGGAAAAGAGGTAAACTTTCACCAAGATTTGTAGGACCATTTAAAATTCTTGAACGAATTGGACCAGTGGCTTACAGACTTGAATTACCTCCTGAACTCGATAACGTTCATGATGTCTTCCATGTATCAAATTTGAAGAAATGCCTAGCCGATGAATCCTTGATCGTACCTCTGAAAGAAATCCAAATTGATGAGAAACTTCAATTCAGGGAAGAACCAGTTGAAGTAATGGATCGAGAGGTGAAGGTACTGAAACGCAGTCGCATACCTATTGTCAAAATTCGGTGGAATTCACAGTGTGGACCCGAATATATGTGGGAACGTGAAGATCAGATGAAACAGAAATACCCACATTTATTTTCATGATCAATTGTTATCCCGTAAGTCTTTCACTAAATTTCGGGACGAAATTCCTCTAACAGGAGGAGACTGTGACAGTTGCGTACGAAGAATTCGGCATTAATGACATGAGCACATTTGGTCGTGCTTGAAATCCACGAGGATTTAGTAACTTTTGTTATTGGGGATTGATAGTATGTGAAAAATGATGAACGTGGGCGAAAACCGCGCGCAAAACGGAGTTCGTATGCTCCCGGAATCGCGAAACGAAGTTTAAATCAAATATTGGAAGAAAAACACGCTAGGCGGTAAGCCTAACCCCCAACCCTCCAGAGCCAGGCTATGCGCCCAGGGACTATGTCGGCCAAAAATTGTTTTAAACGATCAGAATCGTCCAGAAACGTATTTCTTCACTTCTTTCGACCCCAAGCGACTTCCAGACGAAAATTCTTCTATCTAACACCATCATACTTCATATTAAAGCCATTTGAAGCTATAGATCGTGCCACGGATCGTATATTCAAGTCCTGATCGTTGTTATACGCGCAGAAATTCGTCAGAACAGGTAACGGTTCGTTTTAACCTTCTAGTTTGATTTTGATTGATTAGATCTTTATTTTGAACGTAATGAGATAGTTAGGATTGTTGATTATTGCCTAGATGTTGGCTAGGATTGATTATAAACGAAGAACACGAAGTTCTAACGGTTAAATCCTTGTTTTGATCCGTTGTGATGCCCGGTTTGCATGAAATCATACCTATGATTATAATGGTTTAAACCATTTGATTGTAACAATGTAGGTGATTAGTTTGATTAATCTTTGAAATGCAAAGGTTAAATCCAAGTGTTTCAAACTAATCATAATCATTAACATACTCATTGGAATGATTATCTGATGTTTGTGATAACAGTCAGATTAGTATGTTAAATCTGGTTATTTCACCTATTCTGATGCTACATTGTGATATTTCATGATATTTGGGTAGTCAATAATAAGGATTAATCACTCCTAAGCCATTAAATCATCTAGAAACTGTTTTAGCATTATAATCAACAACATTAACTATTTGGTTAATATGAGATTATTCTGATTAATCTAGAGTGTCATCAACTTCGTGTTAGGAATCTAATGCAATGTAGGTTCCTACATTATCATACATTGTATGATATGACATTAAATTAATTAATTATATAATTAGTATCGAGTTGATGATTTTCTAAGCAATGTCTTTGACATTGAACGTTCAGAAGGATCTAATCAGTAAACTAGAACATAAATAACTTATTAAAAATAACTAAATGCAGAATCATCTCTGTACTACCAGTTTGGTGATACTCTGCTACCCTATTATCATCAGGTGAGTTTCGTACAACCCCTTTTATTTTAATCTTTTATAAACATCGGGGAACATTGTTGAACTTTTAATGAACATATGATATGTATCACTGATATCTGTGTGATTTCATGTGATTGTTGTGACTTTTGTGGGATTTCATGGGATTTTGGCCTGTAGACTGAACTCTATCATGACACTGAAAGTCCTCATTTTGAACTGTATCTAGTGAACCCATGTGTGGCCGAGCAGAAAACATTGATAGTACTATTGGTTGACACCCCATTCGCTGGGAGGATTGCATCTCCCCTTGTGTGAATGTTTGTTATCTGTTTCCTGAATTTCTTAATGGTGTGATAGACATTAAGATAATGAGGCACTAAGATATGTACCGACGGGTAATATCTTCAGACAGACTAGACGTCCGAAAGGAACTAGATACAGGTCCCATGGTTATCCGGAACTGAACTTTTGAGAACTTGCTTATCATATCATATGATTTTAAATTGAACTGTCGAACTCACCCGCTTTGTGCTGACGTTTCAAACTCAAACCTTTTTGCAGGTAAGCAGTAATAGCCGGTGAGGATGCACTTTTGAGATATTTGCACTTTAATAATTAGTATTGTAATTAAATAAATATAGTTGTAATGTGGTTGTGATTGCGACACCCTGGTAATGTATTTACTTTAAGTTAATCTGTGTGCTTATGATATTGGTTCAAGTAAGTCACACCTCACCTCAGAGACATCACCACTATGCTTCCGCAACCGGTTCAGTGACGTCAAGCCAGACACGAGGTGACGAGGGGTGGGGGTGTGACATAATAAGTTCAACTAGATCAGTCCTCTGGATCATCAATAGTGGATTCAGGATCAGAATCAACAGCTGGTGCTGGTTCCTCCCCTTCCTCCTCTTCATCCTCTTCATCCTCTTCTTCATTCTCGGAGGCCACCAAGTCTTCCAAGGCTACAAGTCCGCCTTCCAGAATCTCAGCTCGGTTCTCAGAATCTTGGAGAAGACCAGTCAACTGGATGATCTCATTTCGCATCCCATTGACCAAGTTGTAACGGTTATCGTGTCTTTCATTCGCATCCCAGAGTTCCCGAACATTGTACTCAATCCTATCATTTGCCCAGTACAAGTCCTGACGTAGTTGGGCAATCTCCTCTGAATCAGTCCGTTGCCTCTTATGCTCAGGAACATCCAATGCAGGTGGTGGATGAGTAGAAGGTCCCTCAACAGGAATCTCCTGAGTATCCTCAGCTGGTTCCTCCTTAGGCTCCTCCTTCGGATCCTCCTCAGGGTCTGAATCATCCCTCTCAGATGGTGGAGGAGATGGGATAGGTGGTGCTGGTGATGATGGTGGTACTGGAGCTACCGGATCCTCATCCTCCGAATCAATAATATGTATGTATGGTGCTGATGATGAAGATGCCATGTCTGTTACATAATAACATATGTAAGTGCAGAGTCATGGAATGTGTAAGCAAGTATATTACATAATGCTATATGTAATTTCTAAGTGATATGTGTAAGTATGCGTGTCTAATGTCTAACAGTTATAGTCTAAGTCTACAAATGCAAACCTAGTTCGCTATAAACAATGTCTTTGATACCAATCTGTCACACCCCCAATTTTCAACTAACAGAATCATACCGTTTGGGACGTGACAAACCAGGATCTCAGATCATTAGACATAACGAAGACCTCTATATGAATTTCAAAACATACTTTGGTCTAAAAATGTAATTTCAAAGTTATACGTTGCGGAAGCGTTTTCAAAATAAAAACAAACATAATAGTTTGTAAACTGAAAATTACAAAACAAACTTTCAAATGTTCAAATCCAAATAACTGAAATATAAAATATGCATGCGACTCGATCTCCTAGTCCATGCTTGCTTGATTGTGCAACCTTAGCGTCCTGAGAAAACATGTAAATCAAGTCAACACAAAAGTTGGTGCATTACACAGGTTTAAGCATTCACAAATGTTTGAAACAACAGTTTGAATATAATGTTTGCAGATAACATAATCACACATGCATAGTCATGATAGCTAGTCATTTATACTATTTACATAAGTGGTCGACACCGAAGCTGACTGTTGCATGCCAACGCATGTTTTGCCTTGCCACTATTGTCTAGCACAAACAATAGTAATGTGATCTGGCTAGTCAAACACTTGCGTAGATCCCATCTACCAAGTGAGGTTTGTCAAACCTAATAGATCTATTTCCAACTACCACGCTTTGCACTACGGCAAACTAAACGGTTCAAAATGTAAGGACTTGTAATGCTATGTTTGCACTCAATGTAAACAGCTAACTCATGCACATGATATGTATCTAAAAGTGTTTGTTGCACATGTTTTCTCCCCCAAAACAGTTAAAATAAGAAAGGGGTCGTGTACGCATCTTTGATTGTAGCAAAATGATCAAACACACGTGAACTCGCGTAGAAAATCCTCTACGAAGAATCTGTGGTATAATAGTAACGTTGTGTTATTCGGGATGTCGTTTTGTGATTGTAATCACATACGTGTCAACACACGTATGTTAAAGTGTTAGGAATGTACAGACGTATGTATGCGTAACTTTGAAATTGTTTAATAAAATCATATCATCGTCGTTTATGATTTATTTAAACAAGCGTAATTATACGCGATTTCGTTTTCGGGTTAAAACATGAATTTTATCATTTTAATTAGTTCGGGATTCCATTACGGTTCCAACGCAATTTGAATGGGTCAAATCGGAGTTAGAACGAATGAGATATGGCAAAAATACTAATTATGATTTAAAAACTAAATCCAGTTGGAGCCGGGTTTGAACCCGCGACCCCTGGAACTTAAACCACACACCCAACCAACTCCTCTACAATTCCTTTTGTAATAAAGTTCTGGTTCAATTGTTTTTAATCACAACCGATCGGGTTCCCCTTTGATTCTTTAGACCGAACCACATCACATCCAATTGACCCCGATTCGAATCCTGATCACGCCTATTATCATGGGGCTATTATTCTATGATCCAAAACGAGTTCCATGGCAAATTTAATTCCATCAGTGCGTCAAAATCATAAGGTTTTATACACCTGTTATGGTTCGAACGTGGATGCCATAAACCACATCACAATTTGATCAAATTCAATTATAATAAACTGTAAGATTATAGAGTTTTCATGAAAACCGATTTTCGAAACCTTCTGAAAGGTTTAATTTGAATGTTAAGCTCTATTAACTTGAAATCCCTAATTCGTTTCTTAACATAAACCCTAATAATCAAAACCGAACAATTCGATGTTAAAACCATGAATCAAAATGGGGTTTTGCTTAGTCGAACTCTTCTGAAACTGATGATAACAATCAATTTGATTTTTGAACACTTTTCAATGGAAAACCCCAAAACGTTTTCTAGTTAAAACCCTAGAATTTGAAATCCCACGATTCATTGAAATTCGAATAAACAATCAGAGGCTTTTCAATATACAAAAGTTTTCGAAACTATCTGTAACCTTTGATTTAAGTTTTAAACCCGTTAGAACAAAAACCCCCAAAACGTTTCATCTCAAGAACCCTAATTGTCAAACCCTTACAATTCGATATTATCTCATGAAATTCACATATGAATTTTGTTAATCGGGATCCTATGAAGCTAAAGGTAGCAATTAATTTGATTCTTGCATCAATTTAATTCGAAACCCCCAAAAACGTTTAAGATATAAACCCTAGAATCGTAGTTCATACAATTCGATATTAACAGTCTAAATTGACATGGGTTTATTCTTAGTCGGTCTATTTAGAGTGTTTAGGAATTAAAACTTACTTGATTTGATGCTATTTCTATGTAGATCGACTCTAGACTTGATGTGCGGCCACTCCACGATCGGTTTCTTCCTTCTGGAACACTTGGGATCAAATTGTTGTATGAAATAGACTCTAAAGGAGTCGACTAGAGTTTCTGGATCCTCAATTTCACGAAATGTGATCGATTATTGTGAGATTACTAGCTAATGACAACGGTTTTGACTCCTGGAGTCATTTCTTGATTAAATTCGATGATTAACACACTAGTAACTGATAATAACGTACAAAAATCGTTAATATGAGTTTATTAGATGTTTAATTTAATTAAAATTACAGTATTAATGCTTAATTCGAAATTTCCCTTGATTACCCACTTGAATTTTGACTTTTGAAGTCAAAATGGATCATTATGTGAAATTTCAACAATACACCTTAAAATTTAAGCATTTATAAATTTATTTTGATCAAATTTTTATCTTCTAAGCTTGATGTGGTTCGATTTCATAACGTTTCTGCTAAATTCAGATTAACAGTGTTAATTCGAAAATGTCGAATTGTCACATCGAGAGTGTGTTCCATTTTGCGAATCCACTGGAACAACCCTATTGCGCCCTCAGTGCCTTCAAACGTGGGAGACTTACATCCCAAAAAATTTCGATACGTGTAACCGGTGGTGGCGCTTCCAGACCCAGATGAGATCTCCGCATGGCTGGTGCTGCCGCTCCCACGGTTGATCTCCTTACTTGATTTGATGCTATTTCTATGTAGATCTACTCTAGACTTGATGTGCGGCCACTCCACGATCGGTTTCTTCCTTCTGAAACACTTGGGATCAAATTGTTGTATGAAATAGACTCTAAAGGAGTCGACTAGAGTTTGTGGATGCTCAATTTCACGAAATGTGATCGATTATTGTGAGATTACTAGCTAATGACAACGGTTTTGACTCTTGGAGTCATTTCTTGATTAAATTCGATGATTAACACACTAGTAACTGATAATAACATACAAAAATCATTAATATGAGTTTATTAGATGTTTAATTTAATTAAAATTACAGTATTAATGCTTAATTCGAAATTTCCCTTGATTACCCACTTGAATTTTGACTTTTGAAGTCAAAATGGATCATTATGTGAAATTTCAACAATACACCTTAAAATTTAAGCATTTATAAATTTATTTTGATCAAATTTTTATCTTCTAAGCTTCATGTGGTTCGATTTCATAACGTTTCTGCTAAATTCAGATTAACAGTGTTAATTCGAAAATGTCGAATTGTCACATCGAGAGTGTGTTCCATTTTGCGAATCCACTGGAACAACCCTATTGCGCCCTCAGTGCCTTCAAACGTGGGAGACTTACATCCCAAAAAATTTTGATACGTGTAACCGGTGGTGGCGCTTCCAGACCCAGATGAGATCTCCGCATGGCTGGTGCTGCCGCTCCCACGGTTGATCTCCTTACTTGATTTGATGCTATTTCTATGTAGATCGACTCTAGACTTGATGTGCGGCCACTCCACGATCTGTTTCTTCCTTCTGGAACACTTGGGATCAAATTGTTGTATGAAATAGACTCTAAAGGAGTCGACTAGAGTTTCTGGATGCTCAATTTCACGAAATGTGATCGATTATTGTGAGATTACTAGCTAATGACAACGGTTTTGACTCTTGGAGTCATTTCTTGATTAAATTCGATGATTAACACACTAGTAACTGATAATAACATACAAAAATCATTAATATGAGTTTATTAGATGTTTAATTTAATTAAAATTACAGTATTAATGTTTAATTCGAAATTTCCCTTGATTACCCACTTGAATTTTGACTTTTGAAGTCAAAATGGATCGTTATGTGAAATTTCAACAATACACCTTAAAATTTAAGCATTTATAAATTTATTTTGATCAAATTTTTATCTTCTAAGCTTGATGTGGTTCGATTTCATAACGTTTCTGCTAAATTCAGATTAACAGTGTTAATTCGAAAATGTCGAATTGTCACATCATCCCCTTGTTGAAGGAATTTTCGTCCCGAAAATTTGCTAAGTGTTGGAAGTAGTTAGGAAACTACTTGTGAGTTCAAATTGCACGTGTTGATGTGATGTTTGATCATTCTGTGTGCTTGTGTGTACTCACACACAAAACCCAATGTTTGCAACATCACAACTAAGTGTGATCATTATATGTAACTGTTTGCGTGTACACTAGTTAGTTCACCTAACTGTGACTGTTTGTGTTTGATCATACTGTGCTGTGTAATCTTGCACATAGTGAGTGTTTGTAACTGTTTGTACTATGTAACCTGACACATAGCAAAATGTGTGTAACTAATCGTGCATGTACTACCATAACATGTAACATATGAAACGTAGCACATAAAATGTAATGTAGCACAAATGTTTGGAACAAAACCAATTGAATAAAGTGTTTGTGCTTACAGTTTGAAATTTGAAATGTTGATGTGTGAAGCATCACGTCATCCCCTTGTTGAAGGAAATTT
This sequence comes from Mikania micrantha, assembly GCA_009363875.1. NCBI lineage: Eukaryota > Viridiplantae > Streptophyta > Magnoliopsida > Asterales > Asteraceae > Mikania > Mikania micrantha. The sequence continues at coordinate 46,872,406 of CM018682.1, read as the reverse complement.
CGTCCCGAAATTTAACGTGCGCTCCCAGTGCTTGTAGTTGTTGTTTTGAACAGATGAGGATACTTCTTCATCATTTGATCTTCTCTTTCCCACGTCTTGAACAGATGAGGGTGTTCTTTTGGCCCCTTCTTTGTGGCCGCATTCTATTAAAGTAAACGTAGATAGCAATATTCAATTAATATAATTCACACACACACATAATTTTCTTCTTATTATATTTCCTCTTCATGCGGGCCGGATCGTGGACCCGTCTGGCGGAATAATCCCGAGGCGTGATTGGAATCGGAGTGATCAGATTGATTACGTAGCACATGATATAAAAGAAGGATATAACAATTAAACCAATACATGCTTCCAAAATATTACATAAAACATGTCCAAACACATCACATTGTCTGAATACATCAGTTCACCAAAACAACTTTCCTAACCCCACGCTCAGCTAACTACAGTCAATTAGACTACGTTCCTGTCATGCTACCCCTTCCTACCAGCTTCCCCCATGTCATGCTTCATACATGTTCGTCCCCTGAGAAGCATGTAAAATAAAGGCAACATAATGTTGGTGATTTCATAATGTTAAGTAATGAAATCCGATATGTCACAAATACAAGTTATAGGGAAATGAAATAGTGCACGAGCAGTGGCTTCCTAAGATTATATATACCATCCCGAACCAGCTAGTCTCGTATATCTACAGGGCATACGTAAGGTCTTGAGACCTAGCTTCCAGCCCACCATGCCCTAGATGATTCACGACCATATATCTAATGTGGATTGAAGGAAATTCCTCTCCTCTTGCGCTATCCTCTTTCCCTTGAACTTAACAATTCGCGCAGGTGGTTCAGTTAATGGGTTTTCTCATTCATGAGGAGAATGTCTGTCTATTCTATTCTGCACATGTCCATTTACCAAGCCTAACTTTGAGTTGCCCATGTTGACTAGGCCACACGGGTCTAGCCCTAATGGTGATGAAGTCTTCGCGTAGCGTAATGTGCCGACCTCAGCGCCAGAAGTTTTTAAGACTAATAGTACTATCTACGTTACCGCCAATTGACACTCCTCAACTAATGGTAAATGAATGTTTGATGACGGGTCTTACTGATGTGCGTATAACTCTCATGTGTCTCAAGGTATATGCAAAACAGACTCTTTCATTATGTTAAATTCGGTTTATAAAGATAAGTACACAAGTATGATAGATAGTATTTGCATGTACACATTCATGCTCTCAACCCCAAATGTGTAAGGAAAACGGTTTACTTAATTGAAAATGGGGCTATGAACTCACCTATAGATGTTAGTTGTTCGAGATGGTGTAGATGGCTTCACGTCGCTTCTATTCAGTTACATACGTTTCCAGTTATTAAGTTGTTAGTCTATACACATGCTTTTGGGTCGTTTTAATGGTTCCTTATACTTCCGTATTCTTTTCATTACTTAATTTTGTTCGGTTTTCAACACTTAGTGTTTTTGTGCAACTGTCTGAGACGAATGGGGGATTCGGACGAGTCGAGTCGTGTCTCGAACGAATGAAACTCAACAAATGGCCGAGGTCGTTCGCACGTTTCTTTCGCGCGAATGAGGTCTAGTTCCCTCTGCCTTTAACTCGCCCATCTCACTCATGCGAATTGTGAGTCCTATTCGTTTGTTGTCCATTTAACCGAAAGAACTGTCCGTTCGCACGAATGAGATGATCGTACATCTCATGCACCTGCTAGTCGACCGAAAACACCTTTTAGGATTTCGGCCGCATTGGAGGCAATTTCGCTAGTCGAAGCTTTCTAGGGTGTTAGGGAACACTTTGGCGGGTTTATTTGGGTGAAAATCTCACCGGAGACTTTCGGGTGGTTCGTGGTTGAGCTTCGATGGCGGATAGGGCGAGGAAAGTGATGAAGAAGGTGAAATGATGATCGTGGAGGTGATTTACAAACGGGATAGTCGAAATCACATGTTGCTCGGCCGAAATACTCGGAATCACCGTTCGGAATCGCACGTAACATCCCAGTCACACGAAACAACTGGGCGAATGGGATGTCCAGTTTTCTGAGTTACATTCGTACGAATGAATAGGTTCATTCACACGAATGTGTTTCGGTCCTAAGTTTTCCATTTTACTCTAAAGTGTTCAAATTTTTGGTCTTCGTATATTAAAGCGTTGGTTCGTGTATGGTGCTTTATCTAGTTTCTTTAGTTTCGACCAGACAGCCTAATTTGTGTAAGTAGCTCTATGAGTCGTCACCCAAACAGACTCATCCGCAACTATGGCTGCTAGCAGTTTGAATTAATCTCTAAATTTAGTAATGTCCTCGATTCATGTTCATACCTCGATGGATCGTCACCCATCCAGATATAACCCTGATCATAAGATCCCTCACATGAATATTTTTGAGTGGAAGGGTTTGATTAAGTTTTAAGAGGTGTTCATGAATTAGCTGTGGAAATGCCAGTTGTCACAACTGGATAGCATAGGTGGTTGTTGGTGAGGTTAAGGTTGTTACCAAAAAGGTTTGTGAAGCTATTTTTCAAATACTAAAGCCTATGAACTCACCAACCATTTTGTTGACTTTGTTTTCTTACAAGTTTCTCTGGTGATGTACAGGATTAAGCTAAGGCTCAAGATTTGCATACTACGATGCCCAGCTAGAGGACCTAGTAGCTTTTGGATATCACATACTTTTGTTGACTAATTGTGAATCACTTTTGATATCTTGTACAGTTGCAAGATAGTAAACTTATGATTCTTTTGATAGGTTTACTTAGTTAAATTATCAAACATTGAAAATTGAAATTTAACTTTGTAATCCTAGTTTAATGCTTATTTTGCTTTATTTATTCTCAAATCTTGACGCTATGTATACAATATGATCACTCCGATTATCACACGATATCATGCCTTGAGAACCTCCGCTCGACAAGACATTCGATACGGTCCGCCGGCTGAGGGTGTGATAGATTGGTATCAAAGCTCAAGGTGATAGGGAATAATAGGTCATTTTCTTAGAACGGTTTGGCCTAGACTAGAACTTAGGGACCCTCATATAGAGAACATAGGACTTACGATTTTAAATGCATTATGTCTTCAGCATTCGATTATTGCACTAACCGATTCCTTTTCGGTTCTGATCAGAATGTCGCCACGAAGACAACCTCCACCACCACCACCACCACATCCTCCTCCACCTCCTCCTCCCCCACACACTCTGCCTCACAACCATAGCACAAATTCAGAGTTGGACCCTGCTACTGTGGCATTAGCCACTCTACTGAGCAGTCAGTTGACAAATCAGCTGAAGGAGGTGATCCCTGATATGATTAATAGAATTCAAGGCCACGGTAACAACTCTGGGCATACGACAGGGAAGCTAGTGGAAACACTGGCTCTACTCCAGACTGCTCATATAAATCATTCGTAGTATGCAAACTGCCAAGCTTTAGCGGTGTTGAAGGAGCTGTTGGATTGATCCAATGGCTAGAGAAGATGGAAACTACACTGGACTTTAGCAGATGTCCAGAGCATCATAAGGTTCGTTATTCTACAGGATCTTTTAGCAAGCAAGCCTTTGCATGGTGGAACTCTAAGATACGAGCTCGAGGCAGAGAAGAAGCACTGGCGATGCCTAGGGTAGACATCGAAATCCTTTTAGTGAAAGAATTATGTCCCAAAATGAACTCCAAAAGATGGAGACTGAGCTGCCGAATCATGTGATGAAGGGAGCCGATCACATGACTTACACCATCTGCTATCATGAACTGGTAGCTTTGGTGCTAGAGATGGTGCCGACACTGGAAATGCTGATTGATCGATATGTAGGCGGATTATTGTCCTACATCCAAGGTCTTGTACTTGCTGCAAATCCTATGACTTTGGAGTCAGCCATCTCATTATCAGCTAAAATCACTGATTTGATGGTAGCATTAGGAACTTTGAAGAAAGACTCGGGTAAATCTAAGGAAGAACCAACAAAGAAGCCGAACACCTTCAGAAGAAGAAGCAGAAGGTCGTCAATAACTATGTGATGGCCACTCCTTTGGAACAAGCTGCTAGAGTTTCTGCTAATGCTGCACGCAAACCTTATGTTGGCATGCACCCTCAGTGTGCACGTTGCCAATTTCATCATGCTGCTACCATACCGTGTAAGAAGTGCACCGGATGTGGCCGACTAGGCCACTGGATTAAACAGTGTCGTACTCCAGCAACACTGGAAGTAAACAATGTTTCTTTGGTACTACCTCCACCACCAAACCCCAACAATCTCAACAACAACAATAGAGGATGCTTTAACTGTGGTGAAATAGGCCACTTTTCCAAGAACTGCCCGAAGAGAGTACAACACGGAGTTCAAGCACCTCGCGGTAGGGTATTTGCTTTAAGAGCACCAGCTACTCGTCAGGACCCTAATGTGGTCACTGGTATGTTTCTCTTATTTAATTTTTATGCTTATGTTTTATATGATACTAGCAAAGATCAGAGTTTTATCTCTGTCGACTTTGCTTGTAAACTTAATCATGTCGAGGAACAATTAGACTCCCCTTGCACCATAGAAGTAGCAGACGGTAAGGAAATCAATGTACATACTATACTTAGATATTGCCCATTAATCTTGCATGATCAAACATTTACCATCGATTTGATACCAATGGAATTGGGTAGTTTTGTTATCATTATAGGAATGGACTAGCCATCCCTTAACCGAGTTGAAATAGTTTGTTCCTAGAAGCTACTTAGAATATCAAGAGCAAATGATCAAGTGTTCAAGGTACGGGGAGACCAAGCGAAACGCAGTGTCAAGATTATCACATGCATGAAAGCACGTAAGTGTTTGAGAAAGCAATGTGTAGCCTTCCTTGCATATGTGGTGGAATTGGAAAAGAAGAAGATCGAAATCCAACATGTGCCAGCGGAGAAGGAGTATAGGGAGGTTTTTCCGGACGATCTACCCGGTTGGCCACCGGCGAGACCGGTAGAATTTCATATCGATTAAATTCCTGGAGCAACTCATGGTGCTAAGTCCCCCTATAGGTTAGCACCTTCTGTGATGCAGAAATTGTCGAACCAGTTGTAAGAATTGCTAGTTAAAGGTTTCATCCGACTGAGCTACTCACCTTGGGGAGCTTAGGTTCTGTTAGTGAAAAAGAATGATGGATCCTTTTGAATGTGCATTGATTACAGGGAACTAAACAAACTGACCATCAAGAATCGGTATCCACTGCCGATGATTGATGATCTGTTTGATCAACTCCAAGGAGCACATTATTTTTTGAAGATCTATTTGTGATTCGGATACCAACAGTTGCGAGTACAAGATGAAGACATACCAAAGACGGCATTCCGAACAAGGTACGGGCATTACGAGTTCATGGTGATGCCTTTCGGATTAACGAATGCACCAGCGTTTTCATGGATCTCATGAACCGTGTTTGCAAGTCGTATTTAGATCAGTTTCTCATTTTTTTCATTGATGATATACTGATTTATTCAAAAAGCAAAGCGGAAAACGAGCAACATCTTAGGAAGATCTTGGAATTGTTAAAGAATAAGCAACTCTATGCTAAATTCTCAAAATGTGAATTTTGGCTAAGAGAAGTTCATTTCTTGGGTCATGTGATTAACAGTGAAGGCATTCATGTCGACCGTGCCAAGATCAAAGCTATTAAGAGCTGGGATACTCTGACAACACCGACGGAGATATGGTCATTTCTGGGATTGGCAGGTTATTATAGAAAGATAGTCTCAAACTTTTCTAAGATAGCTTTGCCTCTCACTAAACTAACCCAGAAGAGTGAACCGTTTGTTTGGGAGCAGAAACAGGAATAACCTTTCCAAACTTTGAAACAAAAATTATGTGATGCTCCAATCTTATCTGTCCTAGAAGGTACAGATGATTTTGTAGTGTATTGTGACGCATCCCATCAGCGACTCGCTTGTGTGTTAAGGCAACGAGAAAAAGTCATTGCGTACGCATCAAGACAGCTAAAGATACACGAAAAGAAATACACGACTCATGATTTAGAACATGAGCAGTAGTCTTCGCTTTGAAGATTTGGAGACATTACTTATATGGCACCAAGTGTACCATATTTATTGATCACAAAAGTCTGCAACATATCTTTGATCAGAAGGAACTGAAAATGCGACAGCATCGTGGGGTTGAACTTCTGAATGATTATGACTACGTGATTAAGTACCATTCGGGTAAGGCAATTGTTGAAGATAATGCCTTAAGCCAGAAGGAGCGAGTCAAACCCTTGCGCGTAATAGCAATTGGTGACTGTGCAGGAAAGTTTACGACGGAATCATCCAGGCTCAACAACAAATAGTGGAACAAGGAAATCTTAAGAATGAGCTCGATTGTGGAGCTGAGCGACAGTTTGAAACAAACGCTGATGGAATTATCTACAAACTCGATTGTGGAGCTAATCATGTGTGGATTCCTGCAGTAGATGAATTGAGAAAGCTGATTTTAGATGAAGCACACAAAACCAGATACTCGGTACACCCAGGAATTGATAAAATGTGCCAAGACTTACGAGAATTTTATTGTTGGCTGCGAATGAAGAAAGATATAGCCGAGTATGTCGGTCGATTCTTAACGTGTGCGAAGGTTAAGGCGGAACACTAGAAACCTTCTGGTTTACTAGAACAGCTTGAAATACCGATCTGGAAGTGGGAACAAATAGCTATGGATTTCATTACCAAGCTGCTCCGCACTTTTAGTGGTAATGATACCATCTGGGTCATCATTGATCGTTTTAATAAATCCACTCACTTCTTGCCTATGCGTGAGACTTTCACCATGGATAAATGACAAGATTGTATATTAATGAGATAATGGTACGTCACGGTGTACCATTTTCTGTCATCTCCGATCGAGATAGCAGATTCACATCAAGATTTTGGCAATCATTGCAGAAATCTCTACGGACACCCTCAAACTTGAGTACAGCTTACCACCCACAAACGGGTGGTCAAAGCGGACGTACAATACAAAACCTAGAAGACATGCTACGAACATGCATTTTTGATTTTAGTAGGAGTTAGGACTCCCATTTGGCATTGATCGAATTCTCCTATAACAACAGCTATCATAGTAGCATCGGATGTGCGCCATTCAAGGCTCTATATGGTAGGAAATATCGGTCACCTATTTGTTCGACCGAAGTAAGAGATAACCGAGTAACTGGGCTTGAACTTATTCCGGAAACTACTGATAAGATCATCAGATTAAGCAAAGGCTACATGAAGCTAGAAGCAGACATAAAAGCTATGCCGACAAACGATGTAAGCTGTTGGAATTCCAAGTGGGAGATCGAGTCATGTTGAAATTCTCCTTGGAAGGGTGTAGTACATTTTGGGAAGAAAGACAAACTTGCACCAAGGTACGTCGGACCATTCGAAATCGTTCAACGAATCGGTCCTGTGGTGTACAGACTAAGGTTACCTGATAAACTCAGTGTTGTGCACGACGTATTTCACGTCTCGAATCTCAAGAAATGCTTAGCGGATGACTTTAGTGATACTAGTAGAAGAGATACAAATAGACGAACAACTACATTTTGTCCAAGAACCATTGGAAATTATGGATCGTGAAGTTAAACAACTTAAATGAAGTCGTATTCCAATTGTTAAAGTTCGATGGAATTCCATGTACGGACCTGAGTTCACTTGGGAGCGCGAGGTTGTTAACGAAAAGGTTTGTGAAACTATTTTTCAAATACTAAACTCTATGAACTTATCAACCATTGTGTTGAATTTTTTTCTTACATGTTTCTCAGGTGATGTACTTGATTAAGCTAAGGCTCAGGATTTGCATACTTTTTTTGACTAACTGTGAATAACTTTTGATATCTTGTATGGTTGCAAGATAGTAAATTTATGATTCTTTTGATATGTTTATTTTGTTAAATTATCAAACATTGAAAATTGTAATTTAACTTTGTAATTCTAGTTTAATGCTTATTATGCTTTATTTATGCTCAAATGTTGATGCTATGTATACAATCTAATCACTCCGATTATCACACGATATCGCGCCCCGAGAACCTTCTGCCCGACGGGACATTCGATAGGATCCAGGCATGTATCAACGAGCCTAACCAATTAGTGAATTTCTTCCATAGGATCCAGAGACTTCTCAGTCAGCTCAGCGATTTCCACAGACAGATCAGACATCTTCGTCTTCTCATCAGACCTTTGACAATCCACTGTTCTCAGACAACATCCCTGCAGAACATTGTGTGGATAATGATGCTGAAGAAAGCAAGACTACTCATGTTGATAACATTGTGTTCTCCAATGAAGAGCAGCTGACCGGCATTATCAATCTCCTTAATAACTTAGTTGTGGAGGACATACCCACTTAAAGCATCAACAAAGATCATCCAACGAAAAACATAATTAGACCCCTTTCAGAAGGAGTTCTCACAAGAAGCATATCCATTCCTGCCTAGACTACTTCATATAAAGGAACTGTCATGCACAGTCAATCAGGTCCAATAATTCTTGTTTATATTCTTGTTTCCTTTCGCTGGTTGAACCCAAGAATATCAAGATGGCACTTAAGGAATCAAGCTAGATTGAGGTGATGCAAGAAGAACTGATGCAATTTTAGAAGCTCAAGTTGGGAAATCTAGTTCCTTTGCTAAAGGGAAACGGAATGATTCAGGTGTTATCATTAGAACTAAAGCAAGGTTGCTGGTTCAGGGCTTCTACCAATAAGAAGGGATTGACTATGAGGAGGTCTTTGCACCTGTTGCAAGACTTGAAGCAATTCACATATTATTAGCCTATGCATCTTACATGAACTTCAGTGTTTATCAGATGGATATGAAGACATCTTTCTTAGGCAAGGTCAAAGAAGAATTACGTATGTCAACCTCCCGGGTTTAAGGATTCGCAGTATCCCGACCATGTCTACAAGCTAGACAAAGCCCTGTATTGTCATCATCAAGCACCACGAGCGTGGTATGCTACATTCATTGATCACCTTCTAGCCAAATGGATATACCTGTGGAGCAGTTTATTAGACATTGTTCATTTGCAAGGAAAATGATGACTTGATCTAGTCCAGATCTATGTGGATGATATCATTTTTGGTTCCATGAGCTCGGTGTTGTGTAAATAATTCAAGGCCGTGATGAAGAAGAAGTTTGATATGAGTGAGATGGGGGAGTGACCTTCTTCTTAGGTCTCCAAGTAAAGCAAGATCAGAAGGGGGTGCTAGTTCATCAGGGCAAGTACGTGACTGACATACTTACCAAGTTCAACATGTTTGTCTCCAAGCCCGCCTCCACTCCAGCGGCTGCTTGACATGTCTTACCTTCGGATTTAGATGGTGAAGATGTTTATCAACATATTTACAGATCGATGATTGGCTCACTGATGTACCTTACAGCTAGCTGAGCGGACTTCGTGTTCTCAGTATGTCAATGTGCCAGATATCAATCGAATCCGAAGGCATCTCATCTGATTGATGTGAAGAGGATCTTTCATTACCTTGCTGACAGTGATTTTGGTGGTTGTAATCTAGACATGAAGTCGGCCACAAGTGGATGTCGGTATCTTGGAGATCGCCTTGTGTCATGGCAATGCAAGAAGAAAACCACATTATCTACCTCTACTGCAGAAGCTGAGTATGTTGCTGAATCAACTTGTTGCTCCCAGGTCATTCGGATGCAACATAAGCTTCTGGACTATCTTTGAATTTTCTTCACTCTCCTATTTGTTGTGATAATGAAGTAGTGCTTCAGGTCATCAAGAATCCGGTACAACACTACAAAACTAAACATATTGACATCCGGATTCACTTTATCTGTGACTGTTTCGAATGTAAGCTTATTCATCTTGAAAAGGTCCACATAGATGATAATCTTGCGGATCTTTTCACTAAACCGTTCGATACAGCTCGCTTCCAACACTTGCTTGCCTCACTCAAACTAAAACGTTTTGATTAAAACAATTTTTGTAAATACGTTAAAATTTTTGTTTTCTTTTATAATAACCGTAAAAATCTAATAAATAAAAAAAATGCTATAAAATAATGTTTATTGAATAAAATAAAATAAAAATTATGTTTATAATAAGTATATCTTATTTATTGTTGGATTTAAATTAAGTACAAGTTACGACAAGTTTATAAACAAAATAAACTCTGAAAATTAGTGAATTATTAGAATGAACAAAGCGATTTAATCAAATCACATCAGAACGTGATTTTTGTTAAACCACCTAAAATTAACCTAATAATTTAACCCAATATTATGTTTTTATTTTGTAGTACCTAATCTTATTTTATCACTATTTGAGTGAAAACTAATAATCCATTTTCGTATGACATAGTTTTCATTTATATGATTGTAATAAAAGTTTTATAATTAGTATTTATTTTGCTATTATGGCTATCTTAATTTTCAAAGTAACAGATGGACTTTTGAAATTCTCAATTAAGTCACCATATAATTTTGCCATTAGTGTATTTTAAATGATTGAATTAATCATAAAATTAATACCCTTGATCAAATGATGTTTCCAATTGCCTTTTTCACATCTAGCATCCATCTCCCTGCAATTTTTCTCATCCAAAGACACTTGATCTCTTGAAACTCAAAACTATCTCATCTGAACAACATTTCATGAGAGCGTAATAGTGAATATTTTTAATCAATCTCAACATCCGATTTATATCACCATCAACATCACCGTAGTGCTCCTCAATCGGTAAAAGTTGCAATTACGATTGCCTTGAACCTCTGGCAATGCCGAACACTGAAGTGAAACAAACTATAACCACCTTTGTAACCGAACACAAGTCGGCGCATGACTGACATAATATGATGTTCGGTTCAATCAGCAAACATTCGAGTTGAAATCTTTTCTCCAACCGGGTATTACGGATTGATGTAAGGATTCATAACTGTCTAGTAATCAAGTTCACATTTTGAATTCGTGTTTGTATGATGACAAAAAAAAGTTTGTTCATCATATTAACATATTAAGAAATCATGTTAACAAAAGCTGGTAATGCATCGTGATATCTAAAGTTATCGATGGTTACATTGAAACTATGATTAAATAAGGGTATATTATATATGTATTTATGTTTTACAACGGTGAATATGATTTACCAAGGAAACTTGCAAACATTTCTGGTAGTTTGTAAACGAGAGTCGAAGAAAAAAAAACGATGGAAGCCAAAAATGTATACCTTAAACATTAAAATATTTAATTAACCAATATTTAAAAACATTAATAAACTATTTAATAATATAAACAGATTCCATATGTTTAATATTAAAAATTACGGGTCACCAAAAGTATAAACGAATTCATACACGAATCATAACTTAGTTAAACTAACGTGAGATCAACCAAAAACACAGATTACTAAATTGCTAGAGAGGTGGGAGTCCTTATGTATTATCTGAGATCGATTCATTACTTATAGTATTGTTCTATTCATTTCATTGAGTTGAACCGTTTGGTTTTCGACCATCCATTGATTCTAACTGGAGTTGTTATGCATGTGATATAATTATTTAAATTGTATTCACTATCGCATGTTCTGTTATGTTCACTCATGAGATTTAATCATGTAACCTTCGATTAAATATTCCATTGTTCTTTATTTGTAATTTGTTTCGAATCCGATACCCGAGCAAGCCTCCGGTAGGTGCCTCATTGGGGCATCAATGGCGTAGCACTTTCCGTGACGGTGTGACTGGTTCACGGCGTCTCTATTTAGTACTCTGATAGTACAATTGTGCACCTACTGAATTTTGAAGAGGCGTATGGGCGCTCCTCGGATAATTGTCTTGTTTTGGTGAGTGTTGGTGTGTGCCCACATACAGCTCACAATTTGGTACATTAGGCCGACGGGTCTGTGTACACCATTAGTTTTGTTTTGTTTTGTGCCCAAATGGGTATCTCCTTACCATACGACTTATTTGATAAGTATTCCCTCTGATTAATTGATACTGTTAATCGTATGGTTAGTTCGTTCTGACAATTCGTTATCATATGTTATCTTATGATCGTTATAGTTGTATGCTTCCACTGAATTTGCCACCACTATAATTTTCCACTTTTGTAATCGTTTTTTTAGATTTATCATCATTACTATTGATCTTTCGTTACTGAGCAATTTTTGGCTCAGCCGTATTTCGTTTTGGTGGTTTTCATTATTTTCAACAGGTACTCACGGGATTCATGGGAAGTGTGAAGAGAAGATAAAGATGATTAAAATATTAAAAAGTTTAGATAGATCAGTATAATAAATATGTAATTAGTTTATTTATTTATTTAGTAAATTATGTATTTATTTAGGGTTAAATTCATTAAAAATGGAATATACTTTGTTCTGAAATCTGTAATAGTGTCATGTCAGCCCTATCCGGGTTGGGGTGTTACAGTTATAGTGTCAGAGACAGGTTCTTTCCAGTAGAAAAACTTAAACCAATAAAACATGTGAGATTAATGGGTACACATCGGGTTAGGATTCAAAATTTTTGATAAGTCAACACTATTTCCTAAATTATGCAACATGTTTCAGATGTCATCTGAGAACACGCAATCAGACCCAGCGATCACAGCCGCTATCAATCGAGTTTTTAATGAACAACTTCCAAATATAATGGAAACAATTGTGGACATGCTGAATCCTACGAGGAACTTTCCACCACCACCACCACCTCCGTTGTATCCACCTCCTCCTATTCCTGATACTCCACCATATGGTCCAGACACTCATACCGACAACACGTATGGAATTCATGTTTGGCTATCAAGGTTTCAAAAACAAAAGCCATGATCTTTTACTTCTGTACCTGTGTCACACCCCGAGCCGGCGGGGTAGGATCGAGTTTCCCCGACGGGCGGAAGGTTCCCGGGGCACGATATCGGGAGTGATAATCAGGAGTGATCAGATTGTTTACATTGCACATGATATAAATGAGAAATGCTAAATAAAATAGAATTACAAAGTTAAATTACATCAGTATTGTTTATAATTTAACAATGTAAATCTATGGTAAACATCATAAAATAACTATCTTGTATTTACACAAGATATACAAAATAAATTGTATAATGATGTCTTCAAAAGTATGCAGGTCCAAAATACTAAGTCTTCTATCTGAAGCCCTAGTCCAAAAGAAATGACTTCCTAATTGACCTGTTCGTCACCTGAGAAGTCATGCAAAAATAAAGGTCAACACATGGTTGGTGAGTTCATATAGTTTAGTATTTGAAAGTGATTTGAAAATGATTGGAAAATGATCTGAAAATGATTTGAAAACCTCCTTTGGTAAAGACCTTAACCTCATTAACTTCACATGTAATATCCAAATCGGTATGCTTATATATAGGGCATATGTAGGGTCGAACTTACCGCTCGCCCAGCCACCGTCCCACCACATACTAATCCGTATATGACACTGTTGTTAATGATAATTAAGCATTTTTACCCTTAACACAATCCCATAAGTTCCTCTGTTTGTTGTCCCTGTCATTACAATCATTTGAAATCCATGTTGATTTCACAAGTTCATCACACAATATGATCAACCACACAATTGTATAAACAGTTATAAATGCTTAATTAAACAAGTAAATAAACATTTAATAAAATCTAAGTCCTTATGATTGGGGCCTATGGTCATACTCGAGTAGACTAGTCTGTCAATCTGGGTACTTAGTAGTTAGGGAATCTGTAAATATCCTCAAACATATGACCTACAGATCAAACGGTCTAGCTAGGACTTCTTGAAATGTAGGGTTTTTGTTTCGTCTGTTTTGGCATATGTTATCTCTGATATTTCCCAGGCTTTCCCTTGAAAATGATTTATTGATTCGCCTGATTCTGTTACAAGATGTACTTGATTCGTTGATCGTAGAATACTAGATTCATTGATCAAATGTACACTTGATTCATAGTTCAACAAACACTTGATTTGTAGAACATTGAATATTGTCTTTGCAAAGATTGTTTCGTTTGATTCATTGAAATTCCACACTTGTTTCGTCAAAATGTTTCGTTTGATTCATTGAATTCCCCCATTTGATTTGTCAAAATGTTTTCGTTTGATTCCTTGAACTCCCACACTTGTTTTGTCAAAATGTTTGATTTGATTCTTTTGAAATTTTTGATCTGTTGAAATGTTTTAGTTAACCCGATTATTCACTTAATTTATAAGTAAATCAGTTGGTAAACCTGCATAAAATCTTCCTAGACATGGTCTAGGATATCATTTATATATGTAAACATATAAAATTAAAAGCATTTAAGTAAACAATTTAATAAACAGTTTACGCATGCTTCTCAGCCCCGCGTTTTAAAACAAAAATGTTAGAAAAGGGGCAATGAACTCACCTGTGCTGCTATGTCAATGATCAAATACAAAATGCGCGCTCTTGTTGTAAGCTAAGTTTCTTCGGTTCCTGAGTTATTTTATAAGAATTCGAATATAATAAGTACGCGTAGTAGTCGTTGTGCCTAAGACCTTGAGTCTTGTTGTGTGTGCAACTAAGTGTCTTAGTACTAAGTGTATCTAAGATCTACTCTATCTTAATTACCCTTCTTATGATCCTAATTCCCATGATTAGTTACTAACTTACCTTTAAATTTTAGAAAATTTCGGCAGAGTTTCCTTTGTTTTTAGAGCAAATCCAGACAATTATATTGTCTATTTTATAACAAGTTCCCAATCAATCAATTCAAGTAAGTAATTTAAATCAAACAAGTCTTTAAACCTAACATTACACTACTTTTATAATCAAGTAAACTTAAAGGAAATCAATGTCATTTATGATTTCAAATTAAACAAAATTTTAGAAAAATTACTAACTTTTCATTTAAAACATCTTCATTTTAGTTAAAACATCAATACTTGTATTTAATTTGAACGTTTAACCTATGATGGACTTAATCAAGTCCCATTGGGCTCACTTAGGCCCAATTGAATATCCTTGATTCCAAATTGATCGTTATTCAAGCCCGTGAATGATCCCCTGTAAACAGTTATACATCTAAGTTATTGGGCATGCATATCATGACTAGGTACGACTTTCATGTTCCTTAGGATTCCCATGCACACACACAAGTTTATTAACTCATGCATGTTTATTATGTAATCAACTTTTCATGAAATATTAGATTCAATGGTCCACTAGTCATTCCCTAGGTTATAACATTTGTTTCATTGATCCTAGTCCCATCTCGACTTCATTAATCGATTTCTAGGCTTTGCATGAAATCCAAGGCAGCGAACCTTATGAGGTTCTAAGTAGGGTTCGGCTAATTCAACCCCTCCCACGAACCTTCATGGTTCGGCCAGGCTAGCTCACAAATCCTAGGGTTCGTCCCGTGGCTCGCATCTAAGGAGGTTCGCTTCTAACTAGGTGAGGGTGCGGCCAACTTAAAGAGTTCGGCCATATCAATGATTACACAGGTTCGCACAAGCACAGGGTTCGTCATGTGATGAAGGTTCGACCGGACATGTGGGGTTCGGCTGGCTTAAACCAGATTCTATTGAAGGCTCGTTGACCTTGGGTTCGTGAGTTGCATGGCCATGGTTCGGCCATGCAGGGTTCGGTCCCAATAGTTCGTGACATTTAGGCTCGTCAGCATGTTGAGGGTTCGTTGTAGTCGAGGGTTCGGTTGCAGGAGATGGTTCGGTGCAGGTGGTCCAGGGTTCGGCGGCAGGTGGGCACAGGTTCGTTGCAGGAGTCTCCCACTTGGTTGCAGGGTTCGTTACTCAGAAAATGGTTCGGCCATGTTTGTAGGGGTTCGGCCGGCGAAGCTGCATCATTTTTCCAGCTCCTTAGCTCACGAACCTGTAAAGATCTTGGTGTTTCCAGCATCGTTTTAACTAGCTAAACCTGTTACAAACTCATTCTAACAGATTCTAACCCATGTGATAACCCAATCTACGTGTTCTAAGTGCTTTAGTGCCGATTTAAACAACAAAACCAATTGAACTCGTGAAAACCCTAGAAAAACGAATTTTAAGTGGATGTTTACCTCAATCCCACGGTTAATTACTTGTTTTTCTTGTACTTCTGGAATCTACACGATGAGGGGAACGTCTTGACACCAACTTTGCTTGAATCCACCGGGGTTTGGACCTCCAAATCTTAGAAAGAAGATAGTTTCTTTGTGAAAAACTAGAGAGAGAGAGAAAACGTGATGAAGAGAGAGAGGGAGGTTGGTGAGGGTTATTATGGCAATTTAATGCCATAATAAAGGATACCATCTCACCCGGTTAGTCGGTCTCGTTCGGTTTCGCGTAAAATGCCGGTTCGCGTAGGTTTTCGCGATAAAACGACACGGTTTATAAAATAGCATTTATTTAATTATTCAAGGTTGTAATTCCTAATAAATTAACTAATATCTTCTTATTTATTAAAAATTTAAAACAAAATTAACTGTTTAAATCGAAATGTACGGTCGTCGCGCGTATTCGTACGAATCGTCACCCGCACGAACACGACGATAACTATACTTTTCAATCTAGTTTTCTAATTATAGAATATCATTCAGAACGTTAAACTTTCAGATATATTCGTACAGATCGTCACCTATACGAATAACCCGTCCATTTAGCATTCACATAACGATATTCGTGTGTTTTGTTCTGTAAAGTCTCACATACGTTTATACATAATAAATCCTAAGCAAATAATCATATGAGGGTTCTGTGTTGCCAGATAATTATCCGACTCAAGAACCCTTGTTCTGAACTGCGTTTTCTGTTAAATGTTTCTGAAACTGTTCTATGACAACTCACTATGATAATGATAATTGATATGAATATGAAAAGTACTGAAATGTATATGATCCGTACCTGTTTTACTGTTCATGAACTGTAGAGATCACTGTTCCGGTGACGGTTCCGGCACTGATGTTACAGTCTCCCCTTGTTAGAGAAATTTCGTCCCGAAATTTAAGTGTTGTTATCAGGTACAGCTTCCTCTTCAAACAGTTGGGGATACTTTAACTTCATGTGATCTTCACGTTCCCAAGTGAACTCGAGCCCGCGTCTTGAATTCCATCGAACCTTTACAATAGGAATACGGCTTCGCCTCAGTTGTTTAACCTTGCGATCCATAATCTCTAAAGGTTCTTCAATGAAATGCAACTGTTCATCCACTTGAATTTCTTCAATCGGAATGACGAGAGACTCGTCAGCAAGGCATTTCTTTAAGTTTGAGACGTGAAACACGTCATGCACACCACTGAGTTCATCTGGTAATCTCAATCGATAGGCTACAGGACCTATACGTTCGATGATCTCGAACGGTCCCACGTATCGTGGTGCTAATTTGCCTTTCTTTCCAAAACGTACAACGCCTTTCCATGGGGACACCTTCAACATCACACGATCTCCCACTTGGAATTCCAACGGCTTGCGCCGTTTGTCGGCGTAGCTCTTTTGTCTGCTCCTTGTTGCTTGTAGCCTTCTTTGAATCTGAGCTATTTTGTCAGTGGTTTCTTGAATTAGTTCTGGCCCCGTTATTCGGTTATCTCCAATTTCAGTCCAACAGATCGGTGATCGGCATTTCCGGCCATAAAGAGCCTCGAATGGCGCACATCCGATACTGCTGTGGTAACTGTTATTGTAGGAGAACTCAATCAGTGGCAAATGGGAGTCCCAGTTCCCACCAAAGTCCAGAACACAGGTTCTCAACATGTCCTCTAGGGTTTGAATAGTACGTTCGCTTTGGCCATCCGTTTGTGGGTGGTAAGCTGTACTCAGATTCAACTGTGTCCCTAGAGATTTCTGTAATGATTGCCAGAACCTTGATGTAAATCTGCTATCTCGATCAGAAATAATAGACAATGGCACACCATGGCGTACCACTATCTCGTTTATGTACAATCTCGCCAGTTTATCCATCGTGAAAGTCTCACGCATTGGCAAGAAATGAGCAGATTTTGTTAAACGATCAATGATTACCCAAATCGTATCATGACCACTGGAAGTGCGGGGTAGCTTGGTAATGAAATCCATAGCTATTTGTTCCCACTTCCAGAGCGGAATCTCAGGCTGTTCCAGTAGACCAGACGGTCTCTGGTGTTCCGCCTTTACTTTCGCACACGTAAGACACTGTCCGACATACTCGGCTATGTCTTTCTTCATTCCCGGCCACCAATAAAATCCACGCAAGTCTTGGTACATCTTATCAGCGCCTGGATGAACAGAGTATTTAGTCTTGTGTGCTTCATCGAAGATAAGTTTTCTCAATTCATCTACCGCAGGGATCCATATACGTTCCTTGTAGTAGATCATTCCATCAGGCTTCGTGTCAAACTGTTTCTCTGCTCCGCAATCAAGTTCCCTCTTCAGATTACCCCGGTCAAGTGCTTCTTGTTGTGCTTGAATGATCTTGTCACTTAAACTGGTCTGCACGGTTATCCCCATTGCTCTAACACGTAGGGGTTTGACCCGTTCCTTCCGGCTCAAGGCATCAGCTACAACGTTCGCCTTTCCCGGATGGTATTTGATCACACAATCATAATCATTCAGAAGTTCAACCCAACGGCGCTGTCGCATGTTGAGCTCCTTCTGATCAAAGATGTGCTGCAGACTTTTGTGATCAGTGAATATGGTACACTTGGTGCCATATAAGTAATGTCTCCAAATCTTCAAGGCGAAGATTACGGCTCCCAGTTCAAGATCATGAGTAGTGTAGTTCTTCTCATGAATCTTTAACTGTCTTGATGCATAGGCTATGACTTTATCCCGTTGCATTAATACACAACCGAGTCCCTGATGGGAAGCATCACAGTATACAACAAAATCATCACAGCCTTCTGGGAGAGATAGAATTGGAGCATCACATAATTTCTGTTTCAAGGTCTGAAAAGCATCTTCTTGTTTCTGCTCCCAGACAAACGGTTCACTTTTCTGAGTTAGCTTAGTGAGAGGCAAAGCTATCTTAGAAAAGTTTGAGATAAACCTTCTGTAATAACCTGCCAACCCCAGAAAAGACCGTATCTCCGTCGGTGTCTTCGGAGCGTCCCAATTCTTTATCGCCTCGATCTTGGCGGGATCAACGTGAATTCCCTCGCTGTTGACAACATGTCCCAGAAATTGAACTTCTCTTAGCCAAAATTCACATTTGGAGAATTTGGCATAGAGTTTCTCTTCTTTCAACAGCTCCAAGATCTTTCTAAGGTGTTGCTCATGTTCTGTTTTGGTCTTGGAATAAATTAGTATGTCATCAATAAAGACAATGACAAACTGATCCAAGTACGGCTTGCACACTCGGTTCATGAGGTCCATGAAAACCGCTGGTGCATTTGTCAATCCGAAGGGCATCACCATAAATTCGTAATGCCCGTATCTGGTTCGGAAAGCCGTCTTCGGTATGTCTTCATCTTGAACTCTCAACTGATGATATCCAGACCGCAAGTCAATCTTAGAGAAGTATTGAGCTCCTTGCAGTTGGTCAAACAAATCATCAATCCTCGGTAATGGATACCGATTCTTGATGGTTAGTTTGTTCAGTTCACGGTAATCTATACACATTCTGAATGATCCGTCTTTCTTCTTCACGAACAAGACCGGAGCTCCCCAAGGTGAGTAGCTCGGTCTGATGAAACCCTCTTCAAGTAACTCCTGTAACTGATTAGACAATTCCTGCATCTCTGAAGGTGCTAACCTGTAAGGAGATTTAGCAACAGGAGTTGCTCCAGGAATTAAGTCAATACGAAATTCTACCGGTCGCGCAGGTGGCAAACCTGGTAGGTCTTCGGGGAATACTTCAGGATATTCTTTCACTACTGGTACATCTTGGATCTTCTTCTTGTCTTTCTCCTTTTCCACCACATGAGCCAGGAATGCTATGCACCGCTTCTGTAGACACTTACGCGCCTTTATGCAAGAAATGATTTTGACACTTCGCTTTGCTTGATCCCCTTTAACTTCCAATACACGATCACTCGGCAATGGAATTCGAAGCAGCTTCCCAGAACAGATGACTTCCACTCGGTTAGATGAGAGCCAATCCATTCCAACAATGATGTCAAAACTACCCAGCTCCATCGGTATCAAATCGATGGTAAATGTAAAATCATTTAGTGTCAATGGGCAGTTCCTATAAACTGTGCTAACTGTGACCTGTTTCCCGTTAGCTACTTCTATAATGTAAGGGGAGTCTAACTGTTCCTCTATGGACTCTAGTTGACATGCAAAGTCGGTAGAGATAAAACTCTGATCCGCACCAGTATCAAATAAGACAGATGCATAAAAGTCATGTAAGAGAAACGTACCAGTGACCACATTTGGGTCCTGGCGTGCAGCTGGTGCTCCGATAGCAAAGGCTCGTCCGCGGGGTGCTTGAACTGCTGGTTGTGCCTTCTTCGGGCAGTTCTTCGCAAAGTGGCCTTGTTCGCCACAGTTATAGCATCCACCATGGTTCTGATTAGCTGGTGGAGGAAGAGCCAAAGCAGCATTGTTGACTGCTTGATTAGGAGTCATCCTACAGTGTTGGACCCAATGGCCCTTTCTTCCGCATCCCGTGCAATGCTTGCAGGGAGTGTCAGCAGTGTGGTGATACTGACACTTGGCACACAAAGGAAACGTGCCAGTGTAGGGTTTGCGGTTGGGGTTTTGTGGTGCTGCTGCTATTTGTTGCAGAGGTGTGGCCACCGCGTAGTTCTTGATGGTCTTCTGTTTCTTCTTTTGATGGTGAGAGGGTTTCTTGGAAGACTCAGCCTTGTTCTTGCTGGGTTCAGCCTCTTTCTTTAAAGTTCCAGAGGCTACCATAAGATCAGTGAGTTTCCCAGACAGTCTCACTGCAGATTCAACGGTAGTAGGGTTGGCTGAAACAACCATGCCCTGAATGCAGGCGGGAAGTCCACCCACATAACGGTCTATCCTTTTCTCCAGAGTTGGTACCATGTCTGGCACCAAAGCAACTAACTCGTGGTAACGAGTAGTGTAACCCATGTGATCAGCCCCCTTCATCACATGGTTAGATAATTCGACCTCCAATTTCTGCAGCTCGTTCTTGGGACAGAACTCTGTTCGCAGTAGTGTCTTGAAATCTTCCCATGGCATGGCCATGGCTTCTTCTCTTCCTCGAGCATTAATCTGACCGTTCCACCAGGTCAGAGCCCGTTTGTTGAATGTTCCCGCTGAGTAACGGACCTTGTGGTGTTCGGGGCAGCTGCAGAGATCCAACGTTGCCTCAATCTTCTCAATCCATTGGATTAGTCCAACGGCACCTTCAGACCCACTAAAACTGGGTGGTTTACATCCTACAAAGGACTTGTAGGAGTAGTGAGATGAATCTCCAGTATTTCCACTGGCTTCTCCTGATGTGTTGCCAGTGTTGAGGATCTCATTACGAAGACGAAGGAACATCTCCGGTATTGCCTCTTTCATCTGATTCGTCATCTGGCTACTCAGTAACGTCACCAGAGCAATAGTAGCAGGGTCCATAGTCGGTGTTGTGCCTGAACCAGATGCTTGAGTAATCAATGGAGGAGGGGGAGGAGGAGGTGGAGGAGGTGGTGGTGGAGAGTCATTCGGAGACGGTGTGGAGGAGTGTGGAGCCAAGTCTTGTGGTGGTAGCTGTATCAAGGGAGGCTGTCTTCGTGGAGGCATTCTGATCATAACCAATAAAGTCACCGGTTAGTGCAATGATCGAATACAGAAGACAATATGCAAATAAGTCTTAAGTCCTATGTTCTCTATATGCAGGGTCCCTAGGTTATAGTCTAGGCCAAACCATTTAAATAAGTGACCTATATTTCTCTATAACCATGGCTCTGATACCAATCTGTCACACCCCGAGCCGGCGGGGTAGGATCGAGTTTCCCCGACGGGCGGAAGGTTCCCGGGGCGCGATATCGGGAGTGATAATCAGGAGTGATCAGATTGTTTACATTGCACATGATATAAATGAGAAATGCTAAATAAAATAGAATTACAAAGTTAAATTACATCAGTATTGTTTATAATTTAACAATGTAAATCTATGGTAAACATCATAAAATAACTATCTTGTATTTACACAAGATATACAAAATAAATTGTATAATGATGTCTTCAAAAGTATGCAGGTCCAAAATACTAAGTCTTCTATCTGAAGCCCTAGTCCAAAAGAAATGACTTCCTAATTGACCTGTTCGTCACCTGAGAAGTCATGCAAAAATAAAGGTCAACACATGGTTGGTGAGTTCATATAGTTTAGTATTTGAAAGTGATTTGAAAATGATTGGAAAATGATCTGAAAATGATTTGAAAACCTCCTTTGGTAAAGACCTTAACCTCATTAACTTCACATGTAATATCCAAATCGGTATGCTTATATATAGGGCATATGTAGGGTCGAACTTACCGCTCGCCCAGCCACCGTCCCACCACATACTAATCCGTATATGACACTGTTGTTAATGATAATTAAGCATTTTTACCCTTAACACAATCCCATAAGTTCCTCTGTTTGTTGTCCCTGTCATTACAATCATTTGAAATCCATGTTGATTTCACAAGTTCATCACACAATATGATCAACCACACAATTGTATAAACAGTTATAAATGCTTAATTAAACAAGTAAATAAACATTTAATAAAATCTAAGTCCTTATGATTGGGGCCTATGGTCATACTCGAGTAGACTAGTCTGTCAATCTGGGTACTTAGTAGTTAGGGAATCTGTAAATATCCTCAAACATATGACCTACAGATCAAACGGTCTAGCTAGGACTTCTTGAAATGTAGGGTTTTTGTTTCGTCTGTTTTGGCATATGTTATCTCTGATATTTCCCAGGCTTTCCCTTGAAAATGATTTATTGATTCGCCTGATTCTGTTACAAGATGTACTTGATTCGTTGATCGTAGAATACTAGATTCATTGATCAAATGTACACTTGATTCATAGTTCAACAAACACTTGATTTGTAGAACATTGAATATTGTCTTTGCAAAGATTGTTTCGTTTGATTCATTGAAATTCCACACTTGTTTCGTCAAAATGTTTCGTTTGATTCATTGAATTCCCCCATTTGATTTGTCAAAATGTTTTTGTTTGATTCCTTGAACTCCCACACTTGTTTTGTCAAAATGTTTGATTTGATTCTTTTGAAATTTTTGATCTGTTGAAATGTTTTAGTTAACCCGATTATTCACTTAATTTATAAGTAAATCAGTTGGTAAACCTGCATAAAATCTTCCTAGACATGGTCTAGGATATCATTTATATATGTAAACATATAAAATTAAAAGCATTTAAGTAAACAATTTAATAAACAGTTTACGCATGCTTCTCAGCCCCGCGTTTTAAAACAAAAATGTTAGAAAAGGGGCAATGAACTCACCTGTGCTGCTATGTCAATGATCAAATACAAAATGCGCGCTCTTGTTGTAAGCTAAGTTTCTTCGGTTCCTGAGTTATTTTATAAGAATTCGAATATAATAAGTACGCGTAGTAGTCGTTGTGCCTAAGACCTTGAGTCTTGTTGTGTGTGCAACTAAGTGTCTTAGTACTAAGTGTATCTAAGATCTACTCTATCTTAATTACCCTTCTTATGATCCTAATTCCCATGATTAGTTACTAACTTACCTTTAAATTTTAGAAAATTTCGGCAGAGTTTCCTTTGTTTTTAGAGCAAATCCAGACAATTATATTGTCTATTTTATAACAAGTTCCCAATCAATCAATTCAAGTAAGTAATTTAAATCAAACAAGTCTTTAAACCTAACATTACACTACTTTTATAATCAAGTAAACTTAAAGGAAATCAATGTCATTTATGATTTCAAATTAAACAAAATTTTAGAAAAATTACTAACTTTTCATTTAAAACATCTTCATTTTAGTTAAAACATCAATACTTGTATTTAATTTGAACGTTTAACCTATGATGGACTTAATCAAGTCCCATTGGGCTCACTTAGGCCCAATTGAATATCCTTGATTCCAAATTGATCGTTATTCAAGCCCGTGAATGATCCCCTGTAAACAGTTATACATCTAAGTTATTGGGCATGCATATCATGACTAGGTACGACTTTCATGTTCCTTAGGATTCCCATGCACACACACAAGTTTAATAACTCATGCATGTTTATTATGTAATCAACTTTTCATGAAATATTAGATTCAATGGTCCACTAGTCATTCCCTAGGTTATAACATTTGTTTCATTGATCCTAGTCCCATCTCGACTTCATTAATCGATTTCTAGGCTTTGCATGAAATCCAAGGCAGCGAACCTTATGAGGTTCTAAGTAGGGTTCGGCTAATTCAACCCCTCCCACGAACCTTCATGGTTCGGCCAGGCTAGCTCACAAATCCTAGGGTTCGTCCCGTGGCTCGCATCTAAGGAGGTTCGCTTCTAACTAGGTGAGGGTGCGGCCAACTTAAAGAGTTCGGCCATATCAATGATTACACAGGTTCGCACAAGCACAGGGTTCGTCATGTGATGAAGGTTCGACCGGACATGTGGGGTTCGGCTGGCTTAAACCAGATTCTATTGAAGGCTCGTTGACCTTGGGTTCGTGAGTTGCATGGCCATGGTTCGGCCATGCAGGGTTCGGTCCCAATAGTTCGTGACATTTAGGCTCGTCAGCATGTTGAGGGTTCGTTGTAGTCGAGGGTTCGGTTGCAGGAGATGGTTCGGTGCAGGTGGTCCAGGGTTCGGCGGCAGGTGGGCACAGGTTCGTTGCAGGAGTCTCCCACTTGGTTGCAGGGTTCGTTACTCAGAAAATGGTTCGGCCATGTTTGTAGGGGTTCGGCCGGCGAAGCTGCATCATTTTTCCAGCTCCTTAGCTCACGAACCTGTAAAGATCTTGGTGTTTCCAGCATCGTTTTAACTAGCTAAACCTGTTACAAACTCATTCTAACAGATTCTAACCCATGTGATAACCCAATCTACGTGTTCTAAGTGCTTTAGTGCCGATTTAAACAACAAAACCAATTGAACTCGTGAAAACCCTAGAAAAACGAATTTTAAGTGGATGTTTACCTCAATCCCACGGTTAATTACTTGTTTTTCTTGTACTTCTGGAATCTACACGATGAGGGGAACGTCTTGACACCAACTTTGCTTGAATCCACCGGGGTTTGGACCTCCAAATCTTAGAAAGAAGATAGTTTCTTTGTGAAAAACTAGAGAGAGAGAGAAAACGTGATGAAGAGAGAGAGGGAGGTTGGTGAGGGTTATTATGGCAATTTAATGCCATAATAAAGGATACCATCTCACCCGGTTAGTCGGTCTCGTTCGGTTTCGCGTAAAATGCCGGTTCGCGTAGGTTTTCGCGATAAAACGACACGGTTTATAAAATAGCATTTATTTAATTATTCAAGGTTGTAATTCCTAATAAATTAACTAATATCTTCTTATTTATTAAAAATTTAAAACAAAATTAACTGTTTAAATCGAAATGTACGGTCGTCGCGCGTATTCGTACGAATCGTCACCCGCACGAACACAACGATAACTATACTTTTCAATCTAGTTTTCTAATTATAGAATATCATTCAGAACGTTAAACTTTCAGATATATTCGTACAGATCGTCACCTATACGAATAACCCGTCCATTTAGCATTCACATAACGATATTCGTGTGTTTTGTTCTGTAAAGTCTCACATACGTTTATACATAATAAATCCTAAGCAAATAATCATATGAGGGTTCTGTGTTGCCAGATAATTATCCGACTCAAGAACCCTTGTTCTGAACTGCGTTTTCTGTTAAATGTTTCTGAAACTGTTCTATGACAACTCACTATGATAATGATAATTGATATGAATATGAAAAGTACTGAAATGTATATGATCCGTACCTGTTTTACTGTTCATGAACTGTAGAGATCACTGTTCCGGTGACGGTTCCGGCACTGATGTTACAACCTGATCCTATGGATGCATGTAATTGGATAATGCATGCTGAGAAGATTTTTGAAGTTCCGGGAGTTGAGGAACAATTTAAAGTAAGATTAAAGGATGATGAATCGATGAGGGAATTCATGGCTCGATTCATACGATTGGCTAGTTTTTTTAGGAGAGGCTGCAGGTAATCAACAAGATCAAGCTAACAAAATTAAGTGGGCAGTGTGTGAAAAGTTTAGAAAGTTAATAGTGAGGAGTAAATTTAATAACATAACCGATGTTGCTGATGCGGTTCAGACACTAGAGCTGGCAGAGAAGATGGTTCCAACTGGGGAAGATCGAAAGAGAGATCGTGATGATGATAGTTATATCTCTTCTGAAAATAAGAAAGCCAAATTAAACCTCAATCCTAACCATCATACCCAAATGCAGGTGTATCAACCACCAAACCAAGAGAGAAACAACAAGAATCATGTTTTTGAGATGTGCAAACATTGTGGGAAAATGCATAAAGGCGCGTGTCATCGGCTAATAGGAGCATGCTTTCAATGTGGACAAATTGGTCATATTGCTAAGGATTGCAAAAACACTAAACCTTGAAGAAATAGGAATAATGAAGCTATTAATGCACCTCTTAATACCGGTGGAGAGTTTTTGCATTAACAAATGACGAAGCAGGCAATGCGCAAAACAATAATACATGATTAAGTTAGTAAGAGAATAACATGTTCTCTGTTGGAAGAGTAGCTATAACGTGTTTTCCTTTGTTTTAGTTTACATTCCAAGACTGCTATTTAGTAATTGTTTCAAGTTTGATATTTTTGACAAACGAGTTTTGAAAGACATGATCCGTTTTTGTTATTTAGGTTTATTTGAAACCCTGAAACCACTATTTGTTATATTTGCCAAATGATTTTAGGACTACTCTATTAGACGTTCGTCATTGCTAATTTGTAAATCCGATGTTAATTTAATTTCGAGGACGAAATTTTTTAAAGAGAGTAGAACTATAATAACCGTAAAAATATAATAAATAAAAAAATGCTAAATAATAATGTTTATTGAATAAAATATAACAAAAATTATGTTTATAATAATTATATCTAATTTATTGTTGGATTTAAATTAAGTACAAGTTACAACAAGTTTATAAACAAAATAAATTCTGAAAATTAGTGAATTATTAGAATGAGAAAAGCGATTTAAACAAATCACATCAGAACGTAATTTTTGTTAAACCACCTAAAATTAACCTAATAATTTAAAAATATTAGTAAACTATTTAATAATATAAACAGATTCCATATGTTTAATATTAAAAATTACGGGTCGCCAAATTTATAAACGAATTCATACACGAATCATAACTTAGTAAAACTAACATGAGATCAACCAAAAACATAGATTACTAAATTGCTAGAGAGGTGGGATTGCTTATGTATTATCTGAGATCGATTCGTTGATTATTTGCTAAGCCTAAGGTACGGATTTCTTATCGTTACTTATAGTATTGTTCTATTCATTTCATTGAGTTGAACCGTTTGGTTTTCGACCATCTGCTGGTTCTAATTGGAGTTGTTATGCATGCGATATAATTATTTAAATTGTATTCACTATCGCATGTTCTGTTATGTTCACTCATGAAATTTAGTCATGTAACCTGTGATTAAATATTCCATTGTTCTTTATTTGTAATTTGTTTCGAATCCGATACCCGAGCAAGCCTCCGGTAGGTGCGTCATTGGGACATCAATGGCCTAGCACTTTCCGTGACGATGTGAATGGTTCACAACGTCTCTATTTAGTACTATGATAGTACAATTGTTCACCTACTGAATTTTGAAGAGTCGTATGGGCTGGTCCTAGGATAATTGTTTTGTTTTGGTGAGTGGTGGTGTGTGCCCACATACAGCTCACAATTTGATACTTTAGGCCGAAGAGTGTGTGTACACCATTAGTTTTGTTTTGTTTTGTGCTCAAATGGGTATCTCCTTACCATACTACTTATTTGATAAGTATTCGCTCTGATTAATTGATACTGTTAATCGTATGGTTAGTTCGTTCTGACAATTCGTTATCATATACTATCTTATGATCGGTATAGTTGTATGCTTTCACTGAATTTGCCACCACTATAATTTTCCACTTTTGTAATCGTTTGTTTAGATTTCTCATTATTACTATTGTTCTTCCGTCACTGAGCAATTTTTGGCTCAGCCGTATTTCGTTTTGGTGGTTTTCTTTATTTTCATCAGGTACTCACTGGATTCATGGGAAGTGTGAAGAGAAGATAAAGATGATTAAAATATTAAAAAGTTTAGATAGATCACTATAGTAAATGTGTAATTAGTTTATTTATTTATTTAGAAAACTATGTATTTATTTAGGGTTAAATTCATTAAAAATGGAATATACTTTGTTCTGAAATCTATAATAGTGACACGTCAGCCCTATCTGGGTTGGGGTGTTCCAGTTATGGTATCAGAGACAGGTTCTTTCCTCTAGAAAAACTTAAACCAATAAAACATGTAAGATTAATGGGTAGACATCGGGTTAGGATTCAAAATTTTTGATAAGTCAACACTATTTCCTAAATTATCTAACATGTTTCAGATGTCATTTGAGAACACGCAATCAGACCCTGCGATCACAGCCGCGATCAATCGAGTTTTCAATGAACAACTTCCGAATATAACGAAAACAATTATGGACATGTTGAATCCTACGAGGAACTTTCCACCACCACCACCACCTCCGTTGTATCCACCTCCTCCTATTCCTGATCCTCCACCATATGGTCCAGACACTCATACCGACAACACGTATGGAATTCATGTTTGGCTATCAAGGTTTCAAAAACAAAAGCCACGATCTTTTACTTCTGCACCTGATCCTATGGATGCATGAATAGCATAACGCATGTTGAGAAGATTTTTGAAGTTCTGGGAGTTGAGGAACAATTTAAAATAAGATTAGCAACTTATAAGCTCGAAGATGATGCACAGTCTTGGTGGAGGGGAATCAAGCATGCTCATGGAGGGGATTCTTATGTAGCTACTTTGGCATGGGATGAGTTTAAAGAAGTATTCTATCGTCAGTATTTCTCAACTTCACATCAAGAAATACGCTAAGATTGCACAAAAGGATGATGAATCAATGAGGGAATTCATGGCTCGATTCATACGATTGGCTAGTTTTTTAAGAGAGGCTGCAGGTAATCAATAAGTCCAAGCTAACAAAATTAAGTGGGAAATGTGTGAAAAGGTTAGAAAGTTTATAGTGAGGAGTAAATTTAATAACATAACCGATGTTGGTGATGCGGTTCAGACACTAGAGCTGGCAGAGAAGCTGGTTCCAACGGGGGAAGAATCGAAAAAGAGATCGTGATGATGATAGTTATATCTCTTATGAAAATAAGAAAGCCATATTAAACCGCAATCCTAACCATCATACCCAAATGCAGGTGTATCAACCACCAAACCAAGAGAGAAACAACAAGAATATTGTTTTTGAGATGTACAAACATTGTGGGAAAATGCATAAAGGCGCGTGTCATCGGCTAACAGGAGCATGCTTTCAGTGTGGACAAATTGGTCATATTGCTAAGGATTGCAAAAACAACAAACCTCGAAGAAATGGGAATAATGAAGCTACTAATGCACCTCTTAATACTGGTGGGAGAGTTTTTGCATTAACAAATGACGAAGCAGGCAAAGCGCAGAATAATAATACATGATCAAGTTAGTAAGAGAATAATATGTTCTCTGTTGGAAGAGTAGCTATAACGTGTTTTCCTTTGTTTTAGTTTACATTCCAGGACTGCTATTTAGTAATTGTTTCAAGTTTGAAATTTTTGACAAGCGTGTTGTGAAAGACATGATCCGTTTTTGTTATTTAGATTTATTTGAAACCCTGAAACCACTGTTTGTTATATTTTCCAAATGATTTTAGGACTACTCTATTAGACGTTCCTCATTGCTAATTTGTAAATCCGATGTCAATTTAATTTCGAGGACGAAATTTTTTAAAGAGAGTAGAACTATAATAACCGTAAAAATCTTATAAATAAAAAAATGCTAAATAATAATGTTTATTGAATAAAACATAATAAATATTATGTTTATAAAAAGTATATCTTATTTATTGTTGGATTTAAATTAAGTACAAGTTACGACAAGTTTATAAACTAAATAAACTCTGAAAATTAGTGAATTATTAGAATGAACAAAGCGATTTAATCAAATCACATCAGAACGTGATTTTTGTTAAACCACCTAAAATTAACCTAATAATTTAAAAACATTAATAAACTATTTAATAATATAAACAGATTCCATATGTTTAATATTAAAAATTACGGGTCACCAAAATTATAAACGAATTCATACACGAATCATAACATAGTTAAACTAACATGAGATCAACCAAAAACATAGATTACTAAATTGCTAGAGAGGTGGGATTGCTTATGTATTATCTGAGATCGATTCGTTGATTATTTGCTAAGCCTAAGGTACGGATTTTCTTTTCGTTACTTATAGTATTGTTCTATTCATTTCATTGAGTTGAACCGTTTGGTTTTCGACCATCCGTTGGTTCTAATTGGAGTTGTTATGCATGCGATATAATTATTTAAATTGTATTCACTATCGCATGTTCTGTTATGTTCACTCATGAAATTTAATCATGTAACCTGTGATTAAATATTCCATTGTTCTTTATTTGTAATTTGTTTCGAATCCGATACCCGAGCAAGCCTCCGGTAGGTGCGTCATTGGGACATCAATGGCCTAGCACTTTCCGTGACGATGTGAATGGTTCACAACGTCTCTATTTAGTACTATGATAGTACAATTGTTCACCTACTGAATTTTGAAGAGTCGTATGGGCTGGTCCTAGGATAATTGTTTTGTTTTGGTGAGTGGTGGTGTGTGCCCACATACAGCTCACAATTTGATACTTTAGGCCGAAGAGTGTGTGTACACCATTAGTTTTGTTTTGTTTTGTGCTCAAATGGGTATCTCCTTACCATACTACTTATTTGATAAGTATTCGCTCTGATTAATTGATACTGTTAATCGTATGGTTAGTTCGTTCTGACAATTCGTTATCATATACTATCTTATGATCGGTATAGTTGTATGCTTTCACTGAATTTGCCACCACTATAATTTTCCACTTTTGTAATCGTTTGTTTAGATTTCTCATTATTACTATTGTTCTTCCGTCACTGAGCAATTTTTGGCTCAGCCGTATTTCGTTTTGGTGGTTTTCTTTATTTTCATCAGGTACTCAAGGGATTCATGGGAAGTGTTAAGAGAAGATAAAGATGATTAAAATATTAAAAAGTTTAGATAGATCACTATAATAAATATGTAATTAGTTTATTTATTTATTTAGTAAATTATGTATTTATTTAGGGTTAAGTTCATTAAAAATGGAGTATACTTTGTTCTGAAATCTGTAATAGTGACACATCAGCCCTATCCGGGTTGGGGTGTTACAGTTATGGTATCATGACAGGTTCTTTCCTGTAGAAAAACTTAAACCAATAAAACATGTGAGATTAGTGGGTAGACATCGGGTTAGGATTCAAAATTTTTGATAAGTCAACACTATTTCCTAAATTATGTAACATGTTTCAGATGTCATCTGAGAACACGCAATCAGACCCGGCGATCGCAGCCGCGATCAATCGAGTTTTTAATGAACAACTTCCAAATATAATGGAAACAATTGTGGACATGTTGAATCCACGAGGAACTTTCCACCACCACCACCACCTCCGTTGTATCCACCTCCTCCTATTCCTGATCCTCCAGCATATGGTCCAAACACTCTTACGATAACACGTATGGAATTCATGTTTGGCTATCAAGGTTTCAAAAACAAAAGCCACGATCTTTTACTTCTGCACCTGATCCTATGGATGCATGTAATTGGATAATGCATGTTGAGAAGATTTTTGAAGTTCTGGGAGTTGAGGAACAATTTAAAGTAAGATTAGCAGCTTATAAGCTCGAAGATGATGCATAGTCTTGGTGGAGGGGAATCAAGCATGCTCATGGAGGGGATTCATATGTAGCTACTTTGACTTGGGATGAGTTTAAAGAAGTATTCTATCGTTAGTATTTCTCAACTTCACATCAAGAAAATTATTATCGAGAATACGCTACGATTGCACAAAAGGATTTGGAATCGATGAGGGAATTCATGGCTAGATTCGTACGATTGGCTAATTTTTTAGGTGAGGCTGCAAGTAATCAATAAGTCCAAGCTAACAAAATTAAGTGGGCAGTGTGTGAAAAGTTTAGAAAGTTAATAGTGAGGAGTAAATTTAATAACATAACCGATGTTGCTGATGCGGTTCAGACACTAGAGCTGGCAGAGAAGATGGTTTCAACTGGGGAAGATCGAAAGAGAGATCGTGATGATGATAGTTATATCTCTTCTGAAAATAAGAAAGCCAATTTAAACCGCAATCATAACCATCATACCCAAATGCAGGTGTATCAACCACCAAACCAAGAGAGAAACAACAAGAATATTGTTTGTGAGATGTGCAAACATTGTGGGAAAATGCATAAAGGCGTGATCATCGGCTAACAGGACCATGCTTTCAGTGTGAACAAATTGGTCATATTGCTAAGGATTGCAAAAACACCAAACCTCGAAGAAATGGGAATAATGAAGCTACTAATGCACCTCTTAATACTGGTGGGAGAGTTTTTGCATTAACAAATGACGAAGCAGGCAATGCTCAGAAAAATAATACATGATCTAGTTAGTAAGAGAATAATATGTTCTCTGTTGGAAGAGTAGCTATAACGTGTTTTCCTTTGTTTTTGTTTACATTCCAAGACTGTTATTTAGTAATTGTTTCAAGTTTGATATTTTTGACAAGGGTGTTGTGAAAGACATGATCCGTTTTTGTTATTTAGATTTATTTGAAACCCTGAAACCACTATTTGTTATATTTGCCAAACGATTTTAGGACTACTCTATAAGACGTTCCTCATCGCTAATTTGTAAATCCGATGTTAATTTAACTTCGAGGACGAAATTTTTTAAAGAGTGTAGAACTATAATAACCGTAAAAATCTAGTAAATAAAAAAAATGCTAAAAAATAATGTTTATTGAATAAAATATAATAAAAATTATGTTTATAATAAGTATATCTTATTTATTGTTGGATTTAAATTAAGTACAAGTTACGACAAGTTTATAAACAAAATAAACTCTGAAAATTAGAGAATTTTTAGAATGAGCAAAGCGATTTAAACAAATCACATCAGAACGTGATTTTTGTTAAACCACCTAAAATTAACCTAATAATTTAAAAACATTAATAAACTATTTAATAATATAAACAGATTCCATATGTTTAATATTAAAAATTACAAGTTACCAAAATTATAAACGAATTCATACACGAATCATAACTTAGTTAAACTAACATAAGATCCACCAAAAACAATGATTCCTAAATAGCTAGAGAGGTGGGATTGCTTACGTATTATCTAAGATCGATTCGTTGATTATTTGCTAAGCCTAAGGTACGAATTTTCTTTTCGTTACTTATAGTATTGTTCTATTCATTTCATTGAGTTGAACCGTTTGGTTTTCGACCATCCGTTGGTTCTAATTGGAGTTGTTATGCGTGCGATATAATTATTTAAATTGTATTCACTATCGCATGTTCTGTTATGTTCACTCATGAAATTTAATCATGTAACCTGTGATTAAATATTCCATTGTTCTTTATTTGTAATTTGTTTCGAATCCGATACCCGAGCAAGCCTCCGGTAGGTGCATCATTGGGGCATCAATGGCGTAGCACTTTTCGTGACGGTGTGACTGGCTCACGGCGTCCCTATTTAGTACTCTAATAGTACAATTGTGCACCTTCTGAATTTTGAAGAGGCGTATGGCTGGTACTAGGATAATTGTTTTGTTTTGGTGAGTGTTGGTGTGTGCCCACATGAAGCTCACAATTTGGTACATTAGGCCGACGAGTCTGTGTACACCATTAGTTTTGTTTTGTTTTGTGCTCAAACGGGTATCTCCTTACCATACGACTTATTTGATTAGTATTCGCTCTGATTAATTGATACTGTTAATCGTATGGTGTGTTCGTTCTAATAATTCGTTATCATATTTTATATTATAATCGTTATAGTTGTATGCTTCCACTGAATTTGCCACCACTATAATTTCCCACTTTTGTAATCGTTTTTTTAGATTTCTCATCATTACTATTGTTCTTCCGTTACTGAGCAATTTTTGGCTCAGCCGTATTTCGTTTTGGTGGTTTTCTTTATTTTCAACAGGTACTCACCGGATTCATAGGAAGTGTGAAGAGAAGATAAAGATGATTAAAATATTAAAAAGTTTAGATAGATCACTATAATAAATATGTAATTAGTTTATTTATTTATTTAGTAAATTATGTATTTATTTAGGGTTAAATTCATTAAAAATGGAATATACTTTGTTCTAAAATCTGTAATAGTGACACGTTAGCCCTATCCGGGTTGGGATGTTACAGTTATGGTATCAGAGACAGGTTCTTTCCTGTAGAAAAACTTAAACCAATAAAACATATGAGATTAATGGGTAGACATCGGGTTAGGATTCAAAATTTTTGATAAGTCAACACTATTTCCTAAATTATGCAACATGTTTCAGATGTCATCTGAGAATACGCAATCAGACCCTGCGATCACAGCCGCGATCAATCGAGTTTTTAATGAACATCTTCCAAATATAATGGAAACAATTGTGGACATGTTGAATCCTACGAGGAACTTTCCACCACCACCACCACCTCCGTTGTATCCACCTCTTCCTATTCCTGATCCTACACCATATGGTCCAGACACTCATACCGACAACATGTATGAAATTCATGGTTGGCTATCAAGGTTTCAAAAACAGAAGCCACGATCTTTTACTTCGGCACCTGATCCTATGGATGCATGTAATTGGATAATGCATGCTGAGAATATTTTTGATGATCTGGGAGTTGTGGAACAATTTAAAGTAAGATTAGCAGCTTATAAGCTCGAAGATGATGTAGAGTTTTGGTGGAGGGGAATCAAGCATGCTCATTTGAGGGGATTCATATGCAGCTACATTGACTTGGGATAAGTTTAAAGAAGTATTCTATCGTCAGTATTTCTCAACTTCACGTCAAGAAAAGTATTATTGGGAATACGCTACGATTGCGCAAAAGGATTATGAATCGATGAGGGAATTCATGGCTCGATTCATACGGTTGGCTACTTTTTTAGGAGAGGCTGCAGGTATTCAACAAGTCCAATCTAACAAAATTAAGTGGGCAGTGTGTGAAAAGTTTAAAAAGTTAATAGTGATGAGTAAATTTAATAACATAACCGATGTTGCTGATGCGGTTCAGGCACTAGAGCTGGCAGAGAAGATGGTTCCATCTAGGGAAGATCGAAAGAGAGATCGTGATGATGATAGTTATATCTATTCTGAAAATAAGAAAGCCAAATTTAACCGCAATCCTAACCATCATACCCAAATGCAGGCGTATAAACCACCAACCAAGAGAGAAACAAAAAGAATATTGTTTTTGAGATGTGCAAACATTGTGGGAAAATGCATAAAGGGGCGTGTCATCGGCTAACAGGAGCATGCTTTCAGTATGGACAAATTGGTCATATTTCTAAGGATTGCAAAAACGCCAAACCTCGAAGAAATGGGAATAATGAAGCTACTAATGCACCTCTTAATACTAGTGGGAGAGTTTTTGCATTAACAAATGAGGAAGCAGGCAATGCGCAAAACAATAATACATGATCAAGTTAGTAAGGGAATAATATGTTCTCTGTTGGAAGAGTAGCTATAACGTGTTTTCCTTTGTTTTAGTTTACATTCCAAGACTGCTCTTTAGTAATTGTTTCGAGTATGATATTTTTGACAAGCGAGTTGTGAAAGACATGATCCGTTTTTGTTATTTAGATTTATTGGAAACCCTAAAACCACTATTTGTTATATTTGCCAAATGATTTTAGGACTACTCTATTAGACGTTCCTCATTGCTAATTTGTAAATCCGATGTTAATTTAATTTCGAGGACTAAATTTTTTAAAGAGAGTAGAACTATAATAACCGTAAAAATCTAATAAATAAAAAAATGCTAAATAATAATGTTTATTGAATAAAATATAAAAAAAATTATGTTTATAATAAGTATATCTTATTTATTGTTGGATTTAAATTAAGTACAAGTTACGACAAGTTTCTAAACAAAATAAACTCTGAAAATTAGTGAATTATTAGAATGAGCAAAGCGATTTAAACAAATCACATCAGAACGTGATTTTTGTTAAACCACCTAAAATTAACCTAATAATTTAAAAACATTAACACACTATTTAATAATATAAATAGATTCCATATGTTTAATATAAAAAATTACGGGTCACCAAAATTATAAACGAATTCATACACGAATCATAACTTACTTAAACTAACATGAGATCAACCAAAAACAATGATTCCTAAATTGCTAGAGAGGTGGGATTGCTTACGTATTATCTGAGATCGATTCATTGATTATTTGCTAAGCCTAAGGTATGAATTTTCTTTTCGTTACTTATAGTATTCTTCTATTCATTTCATTGAGTTGAACCGTTTGGTTTTCGACCATCCGTTGGTTCTAATTGGAGTTGTTATGCGTGCGATATAATTATTTAAATTGTATTCACTATCGCATGTTCTGTTATGTTCACTCATGAAATTTAATCATGTAACCTGTGATTAAATATTCCATTGTTCTTTATTTGTAATTTGTTTCGAATCCGATACCCGACCAAGCCTCCGGTAGGTGCGTCATTGGGGCATCAATGGCGTAGCACTTTCCGTGACGGTGTGACTGGTTCATGGTGTCTCTATTTAGTACTATGATAGTACCATTGTGCACCTACTGAATTTTGAAGAGGCGTATGGGTTGGTCCTAGGATAATTGTTTTGTTTTGGTGAGTGTTGGTGTGTGACCACATACAGCTCACAATTTGGTACATTAGGCCGACGAGTCTGTGTACACCATTAGTTTTGTTTTGTTTTGTGCTCAAATGGGTATCTCCTTTCCATACGACTTATTGGATAAGTATTCGCTCTGATTAAATGATACTGTTAATCGTATGGTTAGTTCGTCCTGACAATTCGTTATCATATGTTATCTTATGATCGTTATAGTAGTATGCTTCCACTGAATTTGCCACCACTATAATTTTCTGCTTTAGTAATCGTTTTTTTAGATTTCTCATCATTACTATTGTTCTTCCGTTACTGAGCAATTTTTGGCTAAGCCGTATTTCGTTTTGGTGGGTTTCTTTATTTTCAACATGTACTCACGGGATTCATGGGAAGTGTGAAGAGAAGATAAAGATGATTAAAATATTAAAAAGTTTAGATAGATCACTATAATAAATATGTAATTAGTTTATTTATTTATCTAGTAAATTATGTATTTATTTTGGGTTAAATTCATTAAAAACGGAATATAGTTTGTTCTGAAATCTGTAATTGTGACACGTTAGCCCTATCCGGGTTGGGATGTTACAGTTATGGTATCAGAGACAGGGTCTTTCCTGTAGAAAAACTTAAACAAATAAAACATGTGAGATTAATGGGTAGAAATCGGGTTAGGACTCAAAATTTTTTATAAGTCAACACTATTTCCTAAATTATGTAACATGTTTCAGATGTCATCTGAGAACACGCAATCAGACCCTGCGATCACAGCCGCGATCACTCGAGTTTTTAATGAGCAACTTCCAAATATAAGGGAAACAATTGTGGACATGTTGAATCCTACGAGGAACTTTCCACTACCACCACCACCTCCGTTGTATCCGCCTCCTCCTATTCCTGATCCTCCACCATATGGTCCAGACACTCATACCGACAACACGTATGGAATTCATATTTGGCTATCAAGGTTTCAAAAACAAAAGCCACGATCTTTTACTTCTGCACCTGATCCTATGGATGCATGTAATTGGATAATGCATGTTGAGAAGATTTTTGAAGTTCTGGGAGTTGAGGAACAATTTAAAGTAAGATTAGCTGCTTATAAGCTCGAAGATAATGCACAGTCTTGGTGGAGGGGAATCAAGCATGCTCATGGAGGGGATTCATATGCAGCTACTTTGACTTGGGATGAGTTTAAAGAAGTATTATATCGTCAGTATTTCTTAACTTCACATCAACAAAAAGTGTTATCGGGAATACGCTACGATTGCACAAATGGATGATGAATCGATGAGGGAATTCATGGCTAGATTCATAAGATTGGCTAGTTTTTTAGGAGAGGCTGCAGGTAATCAACAAGTCCAAGCTAACAAAATTAAGTGGGCAGTGTGTGAAAAGTTTAGAAAGTTAATAGTGAGGAGTAAATTTAATAACATAACCAATGTTGCTGATGCGGTTCAGAGACTAGAGCTGGCAGAGAAGATGGTTCCAACTGGGGAAGATCGAAAGAGAGATCGTGATGATGATAGTTATATCTCTTATGAAAATAAGAAAGCCAAATTAAACCGCAATCCTAACCATCATACCCAAATGCAGGTGTATCAACCACCAAACCAAGAGAGAAACAACAAGAATATTGTTTTTGAGATGTGCAAACATTGTGGGAAAATGCATAAAGGCGCGTGTCATTGGCCAACAGGAGCATGCTTTCAATGTGGACAAATTAGTCATATTGCTAAGGATTTCAAAAACGCCAAACCTCGAAGAAATGTGAATAATGAAGCTACTAATGCACCTCTTATTACTGGTGGGAGAGTTTTTGCATTAACAAATGAGGAAGCAGGCAATGCGCAAAACAATAATACATGATCAAGTTAGTAAGAGAATAATATGTTCTCTGTTGGAAGAGTAGCTATAACGTGTTTTCCTTTGTTTTAGTTCACATTCCAAGACTGCTATTTAGTAATTGTTTCAAGTTTGATATTTTTGACAAGCGAGTTGTGAAATACATGATGCGTTTTTGTTATTTAGATTTATTCGAAACCCTGAAACCACTATTTGTTATATTTGCCAAATGATTTTAGGACTACTCTGTTAGACGTTCCTCATTACTAATTTTTAAATCCGATGTTAATTTAATTTCGAGGACGAAATTTTTTAAAGAGAGTAGAACTATAATGACCTTAAAAATCTAATAAATAAAAAAAATGCTAAATATTAATGTTTATGAATAAAATATAATAAAAATTATGTTTATAATAAGTATATCTTATTTATTGTTGGATTTAAATTAAGTACAAGTTACGACAAGTTTATAAACAAAATAAACTCTGAAAATTAGTGAATTATTAGAATGAACAAAGCGATTTAATCAAATCACATCAGAACGTGATTTTTGTTAAACCACCTAAAATTAACCTAATAATTTAAAAACATTAATAAACTATTTAATAATATAAACAGATTTCATATGTTTAATATTTAAAATTACGGGTCACCAAAATTATAAACGAATTCATACACGAATCATAACTTAGTTAAACTAACATGAGATCAACCAAAAACACAGATTACTAAATTGCTAGAGAGGTGGGATTGCTTATGTATTATCTGAGATCGATTCGTTGATTATTTGCTAAGCCTAAGGTACGGATTTTCTTTTCGTTACTTATAGTAATGTTCTATTCATTTCATTGAGTTGAACCGTTTGGTTTTCGACCATCCGTTGGTTCTAATTGGAGTTGTTATGCATGGGATATAATTATTTATATTGTATTCACTATCGCATGTTCTGTTATGTTCACTCATTAGATTTAATCATGTAACCTTTGATTAAATATTCCATTGTTCTTTATTTGTAATTTGTTTCGAAATCGATATCGGAGCAAGCCTCTGGTAGGTGCGTCATTGGGGCATCAATGGCGTAGCACTTTCCATGACGACGTGACTGGTTCACGGCGTCTCTATTTAGTACTCTGATAGTACAATTGTGCACCTACTGAATTTCGCGTTTGATAAATGCGAAATTATTTTGAGAAAAATCGAGTATTTTCAATGTTTTGTGAAAAATAAGAGCGAAAAATATTTACTGGAGCATCTTTTGTTTAACGTAAGCAAAGACCTAGATGTGTGATGTTAAGACCAATGTGTATGCGGATCAATAAAATAAAAGATGCCAATGTGCACAAAGGTAAAAGAACCCCTTCTCGTTCTTGATTTTAATCTGATAGATCTGCTCTTTCTTTTCTCATCTCAAATTCTATTAAAACATTTTAAGCTCGTTAAAACATAAATCAAATTTTCAAACAAAAGATTTCACAAAATTGATAGGTTGCATATAGAACTGGATAACAAGTTTAATTGCCCATAAAGTTCCCAAAAGGATTTTAAAAAAACTGTTGAAAACATTTTGGTCATATATCTTATCTTTGGAATATGGATAAACGAGCAGAAATCATTGGTGGGGTACAATTATTTTAAATTAAAGATATATAAGAAAATTTAATAAGATAGTCAATTTCTAAAAATATTTGATCCCACAAAATTGACCCCGCTTAATATTCAACTAGTCCAAAGTTCATTTTTTTATTTTATTTTATTTTAGTTATATTATGTTTTATTATATTATATTTTATTTTAATTTTATTTTAAATTAG
The DNA here is from genome assembly GCA_009363875.1 of Mikania micrantha. NCBI lineage: Eukaryota > Viridiplantae > Streptophyta > Magnoliopsida > Asterales > Asteraceae > Mikania > Mikania micrantha. The sequence continues at coordinate 46,831,900 of CM018682.1, read as the reverse complement.
AAAATTTCAAAATAAATAAGTTCGCGAAGAAGTAATCGAAATGAAAGTACATGAACTAGTTCATGCACTTCCATGAATATACTTCACCTATATATACTTCGAGAACTCTTCATTTCTAGTACCATCAATTTGTGAAATCAAGAGCTACTCCTTAGGTGATTTTGATTTCCACTGCTTTTGGACTTTTTCACTCCGACCATCTTACAGATCCACTTAAGACTAACCTAGGTATAGATTTCGACAAAATTTTGACCGCTAGAATAAAATACATCGAAGTTTTTCGATATCGTGTACTTCACTTCGTAAAATTCCACTGTTTCGGTCAAAACACTAAGCAATAATCAAAACTTGAAACCCATCTTCGAATATGTTGTTCATTTTTGGATTCCGAGAATTTTGAGACCAACATGAGCATCTATGCAGCAAAATTCAACAAGTTATGAAGGAAAAAAAGTTCACGAAATCCTGTCTTCATGAACTACTGACTTCGTGAACTTGGGGTTCGTGAACTCGGATTTGTGAACTTCAATTTCGTGAACTTCCAAAATTTCGTGAACTAGTTTCCTTCGTGAAGTTGTACAACTTCATGAACTTCATTACTTTCGTGAACTTTTTTAAGTTCAAGAACTTAATGTTTTTCATGAACTTCATTTTAACATTTACTTTTAAATTTTAAATTTTAAATTTTAATCTTAACTAACTTAGTCTGTTTATTTTTTCAGATTGCTAAACTTCGGTTGCTTTCCTCGTAAATCCTGCCGGAAAGCGCGAGATGTTTAAGTCCATGGTGCACGAACTGATCCTATCATCTGTCAACTTCGCTAATACTGAATGCCTTGTCATCGTTTCCAGCTTTATCTATGATTTCTGGAACTCTGTGTCTAAAGACAAGGACGCAAATGGGAACGTGTGCCAGATCGGAAAGGTGCACGGACAATCGGAGGTTATCACAGAGCAGATCGTTCGTGAGTGCCCTACAATTTGGAGATAACGACTCAGATCCTGTTGAGCTTGATGACCAGCTCGTTCACAACACTTTACTCTGGATGGGATACGAGGGTGTTTACAATGCTACACAGAAGAAGCTCTGGCACCCTTACTGGAGATACCTCAATCATGTGGTCACTCAGTGCCTTTCTGGGAGGAAAGGAGGATATGACGTGCTAAATAAGACACGGAGCTCCTGCATTGTAGCTAATGCCCTTGGAGATGATTTCAGCTACTCCAGAATGATCTTCCATGAAATGTAAGACGACATAAAGGGAAAGAGGAAGGAGAGGTTCATGGCTTTCCCACGCTTTATCCAGATCCTCATCAACAGACGTTACAAAAACCTCGTCTCGACTGTTGGCATGTTAGTCTAGAAGAAGATGAACCATGACATCTTCTCGTACATGGTTATGAACAAAAAAGGCAAGAAGATATTCACAAGCGTAAGGCATTTGGAGAATTTTGGAAGGTTTTTCAATGGATTGGAGGACGAGATAGCCGATCATGCTACTTCCACAACTTTTGTTGCTGACGAACATGTGACATCCAGTACCTGATCGTCCGGCAAGTCCGTACGGTATGTGTACTTTCACTATTTACTGTGTGTAAATACAATGTAAACAGTGTGCATGATAACAAAACTCAGATAACAAGCAACAATTGTACATATTTAAGTGAAAACGTTAATACAGTAAGTACAACAACTCACGATGAACAAAAGTTGTATGTATTTAGTTGAAAACCTAAGTACAATTAATACAACGAATCAAGAGAAACAACAGTGTACAAACAAATGACAAGAACATATCGGTTGCGATCTGATATCCATAGATGACAGGAATCAGATGGCCGATAACTCAGTATGAAAACAATGTGAATTCAAGGTTATCAATGTGAAAACAGGAAGTTTAATTGAGTCCGTCAGTGAGGAAACACAATTCAGAACATAAATGCAGTGTTGTTTCAGAATAATGAACTGATAGTGTGTTTGCGTGGGTGATGATTCACACTAACACATCTGTGAGTTTAAAGTTTTGAAATGATGACTGAAAAGTAGAAAACAAAAGTCAGAAAGTAAAACCATCTTCGTGTTCGTTCGGGTGACGATTCGAACGAATACGCGCGAAGGTGACGCTACGTGACGAAACCTTTAAAATAAACGTTTTCGATGAAATAATTTAAGAAAAACAAATTTAGAAGATTTAATAGGAATAACCACCTTTTAAATATTTAAAAACAACTCTTTTATTTAAATTCCGTAATACGCGCGTAACGTGCCGGAAACGCAACCAAAACGAGAACCGAGCAAACGAAACGAACTCGAACACCCCCGAGGTATAAATACCTTGAAAGACTCATCTCCTTCATTTAATTCATCCATTTTCTCTCTCTAGAACCTCATTTCCGGTTCCCTCTCTCTTTAAAAACTCTAAACTTCAAATCCTCATATCTCACTCAATACTCAACCAAATCCTTCCATCTGTTGACCAAATCGAAGCTCTTGATCTCCTCTACACGAAAGTGAAACCGATCTGAAACAAAAACCAACTGAAACGAGGTACTCAGTGATGAAAGGTAGCGAAAATTAGGGTTTTCGACCCACCTTGTTCGACCCAAGCCCTAACCGGCTAGAATCACCTAAAAATCCACCAACTCTACATGTAAACTCATCAGGGGAAGTGGGGTGGGTGCTACCTTGTGTTTGGCCCCGAAACCCGACTAATGCAGGGCTGGGATCAATTAGGTTCAGATCGGCCGAATGGACCTTGCCCACTAACCTAGGACCGACCGAACCAACCAGCCAGCCGAATGGCCCTATTCGACCACCACACCCATTCGGCCAACCCCTTTCATTCGGTCAAACCTTTCCTCTTTCGGGTCACCTCTCATTCGACTAGGCCATTCGCTGATCATCTTCATTCTGCCTTGTTCAGTCGGAATACAACCTCATTCGGCTCCTGCATTCATTCGGCAACCACCCTTCAATCTGCCAAGACAGGAACTCATTCGACTAGCCCCTCATTCTGTCGAAGCCCACACCATTCAGCCCAAGCAGCAACACTCAGCCCATCTGTTATTCGACCCAGAACTAGCATTCGGCCCATGGCCATCTAGGCAGCCCACACAGCTCATACGGCCCAAATCCTTCATTTTGGCCCAATTTGGCCCAGATTCAGTGTTGTGGCCCAATGACTGATTCGGCCCACTTCCATATCATTAGGCCCACATAATAAGAGACATAAACACATTTTCAAACTAAAGTTAATGGATAGCCATGCATGGGATACTAACCTACAATACTACAAAGGTTGTAATGATTTGGTTAAGCAAAATTTGTAAAGACCTTAAACCATAAACCTAATGTCACACCCCGAGCCAGCGGGAACGGATCGGATTTTCCCGTCGGGCGGAAGGTTCCCGGGGCGCGATATCGTGAGTGATAATCGAATGATTAGATTGTTTACATAGCACATGATAAATAAATGAGAAATGCTAACACATCAATGATATAGAATTACAAGATTAAATTACAATGTATCGTTCATAATTTAACCAAGTAAATCTATCAAAAGAATCAATGTAACTCTATCTTGTATCTGTACAAGATATACAAAAGATGATTCATTGTTCTTGTCACCAAAAGCATGCAACACAAAATAAAGCTAGGTCTTCTAAAAGTCCACTAGCTTAATCCTTGCATGTAAGTACCTACACCTGTTCGTCACCTGAGAAAACATGCATTTAAACAATGTCAACACTAGGTTGGTGAGTTCATAAGTATGTTAATTGAAAACCTTGATTCATTCACATGCACAATCACAATGTTAATCATGTTACTTGTATGTAATTTGTTTCACCTGTTCACCCAATGGCTTCTCAATAGTTATATTCACAAATTATATATCATCCTAGTAGTGATGCTTATATATAGGGCATATGTAAAGGAACCAAGCCCTAGCCAACATCCCACCACATCACTACTAGAACTCCACACTACTTGCAATACAACTATTGATTTCCATCTCAATTCCCACTTGTTCATCTGATTGTTTATCACCTGTGATATCATGTATTGAAATACTATAATAAAGAGTTGTTGTCATCAAACCGAAGTATTGATAACTCTTATATGTATTAAGGACATTAGATTTATTTAATTTGTTCCTTATATTGTTCTGAATCTTGTAGGTTAACTATTGGTACACTTTTAATCAATAAAAGTGTTAATTAACCCTTTGTATTGTATTCTCAATGCAACGTATAGAGCCTAAAAGGAATCTATTATGATCCTCACGTAATCAGACTACAATGCATCTGATTGACCTCTATCCCGCCGTGTGTTCTCAATGTAGTCAACAAAATTGAATAAGAACTTATCTTATTAAGTTATGTCAACCGATGTGAGAATGATATTGTTATCATGAAGATACGTTATCATGATTATCATTCTAAATGATCCATATGTTCACCATGTTGCCATTAAGCCGTGGTAGGAACTAGTCTTGCCACCCTTAATCCGCTCAGGTGGTGGATTGATAAATGCGTTCATACTATCGCATAGTATGTTTTTAAGTTGTTAACTAAGCGTTATAAGTACTTAACTTATCACCCTTAGTTAAATTAAAATGTTGAATGATATTTAGAAGATGTATTATCTTCTGATCATTCATGTGTTTTGTAATGTCATCATGTTTCTCTGTAATTGTTCTCAATGTTTGTTGGTGTATGAATTTTCTCAATGTTTACTCATGTAAGAATAACTAAGTGTTATAAGATAAAATCTTACAACTATGTTATTCTAGTGTGTTGATGAATTATGAAATTATATTATCATATTCATCGGATTGTCCCTGTCATATCATGATCATACAAGCATGCATACAATGATAAGCGATAACAAACAATTTAATATTATCTAAATCAAACTATAAGCAAAATGTTAAGCAAAACCTTTAAATAAATAAAAGTAAAGCATGTTTCTCAGCCCCGTGAGTTTAAAATCAGTTAAGATTAAAGAAAAGGGGCATATGAACTCACTTGCATTAGAAGTGGTTGACTTAGCTTAAAAGAAGAATGCGTTCGCTCCTTGATTGAATTTGTTGTATTGATTTCACAATCCTGTACTGATTTCACGTTGTTTATACTTATAAGTATAAATCATATGAATTTGTGCGCGTGTATGTGCTGACCTTAACTTGATCATCTCCTCGTGGTCTCGATCATCATTCGACCCAATTCAATTCAAATATACTTTATTGACACTTAGTCAGTTTAATTTGAATGTAAAGTGTGATTGTAAGTTATAACTAGAGAATTGATCTTCATGACTTCTCTTTGTCTTTAACTTGATTCTTTTGTAAAAATTTATTGACTTAACTATCACTAATTGTGTCAACACAAATGATTATCGTCTCTGTTTTTTTATATAAAACGGAATTATAATTCCCATTAAATGTTATCCTTAATTATTTGATTCACGAATTGGGTTATCTTGAAGCTCATTGGGCCGAATGTGAGTTGTGTGGGCCGTAATTCACGTGAGCCAAATTGAACAACATGGGCCGAAAGTCACACAATGTAAGGCTCAACAATTTGGGCCGGCTAGTTTTGATTGGATCACTTAGATTGTGGGTCGTTTAACCCAGATGGGCCGAGCAACTAATTGGGCCGATTATCAAGGCTTGAATCTATTAGTATGTTGGGCTTGACTAAACAATATGGGCCTTGTGTGTGTATTTGATCCGATTGAAGCTGCTGAACAAAGTTTCTAGCGAACCTAAGGGTTCAAGGAAGGTTCGGTAATGACAAGGTGGGGTTGGCCGAAGGTTCGGCTAAATGGTCTCCACTAGTTCCAATTTGGTTCGCAGGAGGGTTCGGCCCCTACAGGTTCGGGCACGCATAAGGTTCATTCAAGTGAAACCCATATGGTTCGCGCGTAGGATGCAAGGTTCGTGAATATGGATGCGTAGCAGGGTTCGGCTATGACCAGCCTCAAAAGGGTTCGGTGGTCCGAGGTTCGCGGCCCTGAAATCAAAAGGTTCGGCAGTTGATGATGCTGCTCACTGGTTCGGCTAACTTCATAGGGTTCGGCGGTAGCAATGGTTCGATCAAAATAGGTTCGGTGAGCGGCTAGGTTCGTTCGTCTAGGGTTTGCCCTAGACCTCTGCAGGTTTGTTCATGGCATGTAGGTTATTGAAGGTGGCCGAGGGTTCGTAACTGAAATGGTTAGGTTCGCCGGTCTCTCTGGGTTCGGTCAACTCGAATCTAGCGAACCCTGTGTGTTCAAGCCATCCTCCAGTTCGAGCCCTCGGTTCAGCCATGCCCATGGTGTTGTCTCGCCCAGATCAATTGGCCATGAGGTAAGGAGTGTGTGAAGTAAAGTTCTAAACCGGTTTAGGGTTTGGGACGAACCAATCACACACAAAACCCTATTTTTAGAACTTTCGTGGCCTCATACCTTGATTTCGGATGGTGAAAACTTCAGATCCTTTGTACTTCTAGGTAGAGAACGTCAAGAGCTTCGTGTGGGTTCAAGAATCATCGAATTTCGTTGAGAAATGTGTGAGTTATGGTAAATAGAAGCTTGGGTTTTGTAGAGAGAGAGAGTGGGAAGAGAGAAATGAGGAAGAAAGGGTTCATTTAGGGTATTTATACCCCGAGTGAGTTCGGGTTCGTTTTCGTTGCTCGGTTCGCGTTTTTGTTGCGTTTCCGGAACGTAACGTGTGTTTTATTTGAAATAATTAAAAAGATTTAATTTATTTATTTTGATGAGTTTCAAAATTGTAAAAATGTTATTTATTCTATTTTATTAAATTAAAGTCGTTCGTGTCGTGTTTCGTTTTCGTTTCGTCAAATCGCGTCACCATCGCGCGTATTAGTTCGAATCGTCATTCAAACGAACACAACGATGGTTTTGCTTTCCAACTTTTGTTTTCTACTTTTCAGTCATCATTTCAGAACGTTAAACTCACAGATATGTTTGTGTGAATCGTCACCCACGCAAACACACTGTTAGTTCGTTATTCTGAAACGACACTGAATTATTGTTTTAAATTGTATTTCCTCACTGTCAGACTCAATTAAACATCCTGTTATCACATTGTTTTCACACTGATTTCTCGGTCATCTGATTCCTGTCATCTATGGATATCAGATCGCAACCGATTTGTTCTTGTTATTTGTTTGAACACTGTTGTTTCTCGTGATTTGTTGTGTTAACTGTACTTAGGTTTTCATTTAAATACACACAACTTATGTTTCAAATGAGTGTTGTACTTACAGTATTTAAGTTTACACGAAAATACGTACAACTGTTTCCTGTATCTAGATTTCTGTTAATACAAGTATTGTTTATACACATGTAATTACACATAGATACTGTTGAAAGTACACGTACTGTACGGACTTGCCGGCTGGTCAGGTACTAGTTGTCACACCTAAGTTTGTTCTTGGGTTGATGTACTAAGACTCTTGTTAATACAATTAACTAACATTTATGACAAAGTTTTGGATTATCAAGAATGGATTTAAGGCAGAAAAGGGTCAAAACAACGTTGAACTTAAAACTCATAATGAGATATACTAAGCTTAATCTAATTTGATTAAGTAATAGTATGACCTATAACAATAGGACAGTGGCCGAATGAAGACCAAGACCGAGGGGTGTTAGCCAATTTTAGGGCTAACACATACACGCACACAAATTATTTAGAATTTATACTTACAAGTTACAAACAACGTGAAATCAATACAGGATCGTGAATACAACAACAAGTACAACAAAGAGCGTGTGCATTCCTGTTTAGGCTAAGTCAACCACAACAACTACAAGGTGAGTTCATACGCCCCTTTTCTAATCTTAACTGATTTTAAACTCTAGGGGGCTGAGAAACATGCTAAATATTTTATTTATTTAAAAGTTTTAGTTCAACATATTGCTTATACTTTGATTTAGATAATATTGCTCGACTTATTATCGCTTATCATTGTATGCATGCTTGTGTGATCATAACATGACAGAGACAACTAAGATGAAACATGACAATGTAACTTCATGAATCATCAACACAATAGAATAATGTAGTTGTAAGATTTTACCTTTTAACACTTAAATTATTCTTACAAGAATAGATAATGAGATTATCACAGGTAAACATGATGACAACAACAACAAACAAGAATGATATGAAGATAATATATCTTCATAACATCATTCATCACCGGAATTAGCCTAGTGTAATAAGGCAAGTTCTTTAAACACTCAGCTTACAACTCGGTGCAGACTACAAGATGACACGAACAAATATCATCCACCACATGAGTCGACTAAGTTTAGTAAGACTAGCTCTTACAATACTATAGTGACAACAGGGTGACCATATGGAAAAACAAGAATGATAATCATGATAATCTACCTTCATGATAACAACTTCATTCACGCAACAACTAACATTGTATAATAAGACAAGTTCTTATATAACTTTGTTAACAACAACGAGAACACACAACATTGAGAACAAACAGCATTGGTGAACACACAATACAATTGATTACTATTGAACTGTCTGTATTATATCATTTCAATCATGTGGCATGTATTCAAGTTGATCATTGTAAGTCCCTAACACAAATAGCTGACCAGTTAGTTTGACGTGACTAAGCCGACGATAGCATAGTGGTACCATAGGTTTGACAAACCTCCAGCTTGTAGGGCTGGTATGTTGATCGTATTGATCATTGGCCGGTAACGTCTGACCGGTGACAGGGCGATGAACAGTCAGGGTCGGGAAAGCGACACATGGTGATATTAATCTGCAGTTATAATTGTAATTAATCCATCAATTCCTATTGATTAGTAGACTGTAGAATTTATTTTCTCACATGTCATATTACTGGTAATAGTTTCGATGAGGCCTCTGGGAATAACAAGTGGGAATAACAACAGTAACAACATTGCCAACTCATTGGGGGAAGGCAGTGGCAACACCAGACACCATCAGGACTACTCCTACAAAAATTTTGTAGGATGCAAGCCACCGAGTTTCAGTGGCAGTGAGGGTGCCGTTGGATTGATCCAATGGATCGAGAAGATGGAAACAACTCTTGACATTAGTGGCTGTCCTGATCAGCACAGAGTGAGATACGTTGCGGGCTCGTTTAACAAACGGGCTCTAACATGGTGGAACGAACAAGTTCAGACTAGGGGCAGGGATGAGGCTTTGTCTATGCCTTGGGATGACTTCAAGGCTATGTTGAGGGCAGAGTTTTGCCCGAGGAACGAACTCAAGATGGTTGAAACAGAGCTAGTCAACCTCGTCATGATTGGTGCTGGGCATCTGGCCTACACCACAAACTTCCACGAGTTAGCAACATTGGCACCGGATGTGGTGCCAACACTGGAGAAAAGGATAGAGCGGTACGTAGGTGCACTACCGTCTTGTATCCAAGGACACGTGATTTCTGCCCACCCTACTACTATGGAGATGGCTGTTACTCTGTCAGCAACCTTGACAGATGTGATGGTTGCATCCGGGGCTTTGAAGAAAGAAGCTGACTCAACAAAGATTGGAACTTCAAGAAAGCCGGACAAACGCCCGGCTAAGAAACAAAAAGTGGTCAGGAACTTTGCTGCGACCACTCAGACACCGATGATCAACCAACCACCACCACCACTACAGATCCAGAGGCCCTACACTGGTACAACACCATTGTGCAACAGCTGCCAGTATCATCATCTACCAACTTCCCAGTGCCAACAGTGCAACAACTGTGGGAAGCTTGGCCATTGGGCCACCCACTGCAGAAACACAGGGAATCAAAACAAGAACAACAATGCAGCCATTTCCAGATTGGAGCCGCTGCTTCTCGACAAGTCCCGAACGTGGTCATGGGTACATTTCTCCTATCTGACTTTTATGCATCCATATTATTTGACACTAGTGCTGATCAGAGTTTTATCTCATCCGACTTTGCATGCCATCTTAATCATGTTGTGGAATCATTAGACTCCCCTTATACTATTGAGATAGCAAACGACAAACATATAACAGTTGACACAGTACTTAAGAATTGCCCACTAACACTTGGCGATCACACATTTTTCATCGATTTGATACCGATTGAACTGGGTAGTTTCGATATCATCGTCAGAAAGAGTTGAGTTTGTCTGTTCCAAAAAGCTATTACATATTCCAGTGGAGAACAATCAGAACTTGGAAGTTCACGGAGATCAATCAAATCGCAGTGTCAAGATAATATCGTGTATGAAGGCTCGCAAGTACCTACGAAAACAATGTATCGCATTCCTAGCTCACGTGTTAGAAAAAGACAAGAAAGCAATCAAGATTCAAGATGTACCAGTTGTGAAAGACTATGTGGACGTGTTTCCGGATGACTTACCGGGATTGCCCCAAGAGAGATCGGTGCAATTTCGAATTGATTTAATTTCGGGAGCGGTTCCTGTGGCTATGTCTCCTTATAGACTTGCACCATCAGAAATGCAGGAGCTGTCCAATCAATTACAAGAGCTACTCGATAAAGGATTCATTCGACCGAGTTTCTCACCGTGGGGAGCTCCAGTTCTCTTTGTCAAGAAGAAAGATGGATCCTTCAGAATGTGCATCGATTACAGGGAACTCAACAAACTCACCATCAAGAATCGGTACCCATTACCGAGGATTGATGACTTGTTTGACCAGTTACAGGGAACTCAGTACTTCTCAAAGATAGACCTGCGTTCAGGTTATCACCAGCTCTGGATTCAAGAGGAAGACATACCCAAGACAACTTTTCATAACCGATATGGACAATACGAATTCATGGTGATGCCATTCGGACTGACGAATACACCGGCTGTTTTCATGGATTTAATGAACCGGGTGTGCAAGCCGTACCTAGATCAGTTCGTTATCATCTTTATTGATGATATACTGATTTATTCAAGAAGCGAGAAGGACAATGAACAACATCTCAGGACAGTCTTGGAACTCCTGAAAGACGAACGAATCTATGCCAAATTCTCCAAGTGTTAATTTTGGATAAGAGAAGTTCAGTTTTTGGGTCACTTGATTAACAGTAATGGCATTCATGTGGATCCTGCCATTATTGAAGCAATCAAGAACTGGGATGTGCCTACAACACCGACAGAGATCAGATCATTCTCAGGATTGGCAGGTTATTACAGAAGATTCATTTCGAATTTCTCTAAGATAGCCTTGCCTCTCACCAAACTCACACAAAAGAGAGAACCATTCGTGTGGACGTAGAAATAAGAATACACATTCCAAACACTGAAACAAAGATTGTGCAATGCTCCAATCTTAACACTCCTAGAGGGCAATGATGCCTTTGTAGTATACTGTGATGCATCCAATCAGGGACTCGGTTGTGTTTTAATGCAACTAGACAAAGTCATTGCTTACGCCTCACGACAACTGAAGATACACGAGAAAAACTACACAACACATGACTTGGAACTGGGAGCTGTTGTCTTTGCTTTAAAGATTTGGAGACATTACCTGTACGGTACCAAATGCACTATCTTCACGGATCACAAGAGTTACAACACATATTTGATCAAAAGGAGCTTAACATGAGATAGAGACGTTGGGTTGAGCTCCTGAACGATTACGATTGTGTGATCAAATAACCTCCAGGCAAAGCAAATGTTGTTGCAGATGCTTTGAGTTGGAAGGAAAGAGTAAAACCCTTGCGCTTTCGAGCAATGTGAATGACCGTGCAAACAGGTTTGAGAGATCAAATCATAGGAGCAAAACAAGAAGCAATGGCAAGAAACAACTTGAAACACGAGCTCGATTGTAGAGCCGAGAAACACTTTGAGACAAAACAAGATGTAGTTATCTATTATCAGGATCGTGTTTGGATCCCGGCAGTAGATGAACTTCGAACACTCATACTTGATGAGGCACACAAGACACGTTATTCTGTTCATCCTGGTGCTGATAAGATGTACCAAGATCTTAGGTCATTTTATTGGTGGCCGGGTATGAAGAAAGATGTTGCCACTTATGTTGGCAAATGCTTAACATGTGCCAAGGTCAAACAGAACACCAGAAACCATCAGGTTTGCTGGAACAACCGAAAATACCACAATGGAAGTGGGAACAAATAACTATGGATTTTATTACCAAGCTACCCCGTACTTCCAGCGGACGTGATTCGATTTGGGTCATCATTGATCGATTGACCAAGTCTGCTCACTTTTTGCCGATCAGAGAAAACTACAAGATGGAGAAACTAGCAAGACTGTATTTAGATGAAATAGTAGTACGGCACGGGGTGTCATTGTCTATTATTTCAGACCGGGACAGTCGATTTACATCGCGGTTCTGGCAATCATGCAACAATCCTTAGGGACAAGTGTCAACTTGAGCACCGCTTATCATCCACAAACGGATGGACAAAGCGAGCGAACAATTCAAACCCTAGAGGATATGTTGAGAACATGCATCCTAGACTTCGGTGGAAGTTGGGATAAACATTTACCACTCATCGAGTTCTCCTACAACAACAGCTACCACAGCAGCATTGGATGTGCTCCATTTGAAGCTCTATATGGTAGAAAATGTTGGTCTCCAATTTGTTGTACTGAAGTGGGAGACAACAGAATTATTGGTCCTGAACTTATTCAGTTGGTCTCCAATTTGTTGTACGGCGAAAGCCTTTGGAATTCCAAGTGAGTAACCGAGTCATGTTGAAAGTTTCCCCGTAGAAAGGCGTGGTTCGTTTTGGGGCTAAAGGCAAACTAGCACCAAGGTATGTCGGATCGTTTGAGATAATTCAACGTATAGGTCCTGTGGCATACAGAGTCAAACTTCCTGATGAACTCAGCAGAGTACTCGATGTATTTCATGTATCAAATCTCAAGAGATGTCTTGCGGATGAATCATTGATCATAACGTTGGAAGAGATACAAGTTGATGAAAAATTACATTTAATTGAAGAACCTATAGAGATTATGGATAGTGAAGTCAAGAGATTGAAACAAAGTCGTATCCCTATTGTAAAGGTTCGATGGAACTCCAAGCGCGGACCAGAATTTACCTGGGAGCGTGAGGATCACATGAAGACAAAGTATCCTTATCTGTTTGAAGAAGTAGTGCCCAACAATGATGCTTAAATTTCGGGATGAAATTTCTTTAACAAGGGGAGACTGTGACATCCAGTACCTGATCGTCTGGCAAGTCCATACGGTATGTGTACTTTCACTATTTACTGTGTGTAAATACAATGTGTAAATAGTGTGCATGATAACAAAACTCAGAAAACAAGCAACAATTGTACGTATTTAAGTGAAAACATTAATACAGTAAGTACAAAAACTCACGATGAACAAAAGTTGTATCTATTTAGGTGAAAACCTAAGTGCAATTAATACAACGAATCAAGAGAAACAACATTGAACAAACAAATGACAAGAACATATCGGTTGCGATCTGATATCCATAGATGATTGGTTTCAGATGGCCGATAACTCAGTATGAAAACAATGTGAATTCAAGGTTATCAATGTGAAAACAGGAAGTTTAATTGAGTCCGTCAGTGAGAAAACACAATTCAGAACATAAATGTAGTGTTATTTCAGAATAATGAACTGAAAGTGTGTTTGCATGGGTGACGATTCACACAAACATATCTGTGAGTTTAAAGTTTTGAAATGATGACTGAAAAGTAGAAAACAAATCTCAGAAAGTAAAACCATCGTCGTGTTCGTTCGGGTGACGATTCGAACGAATACGCGCGAAGGTGACGCGACCTGACGAAACCTTTAAAACAAACGTTTTCGATGAAATAATTTAATAAAAACAAATATAGAAGATTTACTAGGAATAACCACCTTTTAAATATTTAAAAACAACTCTTTTATTTAAAATCCGTAATACGCGTGTAACGAAACGAACCCGAAGACACCCGGGGTAAAACTACCTTGAAAGACTCATCTCCTTCATTTAATTCATCCATTTTCTCTCTCTAGAACCTCATTCCCGGTTCCATCTCTCTCTAGAAACTCTAAACTTCAAATCCCCATATGTCACTCAATACTCAACCAAATCCTTCCATCTTTGGACCAAATCGAAGCTCTTGATCTCCTCTACACGAAAGTACAGCCGATCTGAAACAAAAATCAACTGAAACGAGGTAATCAGTGATGAAAGGTAGCGAAAATTAGGGTTTTTGACCCACCTTGTTCGACCCAAGCCCTAACCTGCTAGAACCACCTCAAAATCCACCAACTCTACATGTAAACACATCAGGGGAAGCGGGGTGGGTGCTACCTTGTGTTTGGCCGCGAAACCTGACTAAAGCAGGGCTGGGATCAACTGGGTTTAGACCGGCCGAATGGACCTTGCCGACTGACTCAGGACCGACCGAACCAACCAGCCGGCCGAATGGTGGGAATTTCCAATATTCAAACATAATGATCTGAACTAGAGTTATTTTAGTGACTCAAGTTATCAGTCATCATAGATCTTCCGAAATGACTCAAATACTGGGAAAATATTTCTATATGAGATGTGAGGAAAACTAATTTGAGAACTTCAACATGATTTAATTCAAACAAAAGTTTTCCTAGAAATATTTCCAAAAAAAATAAACAAATTAACTCACCAACCTAGTGTTGACTTGTTTTCGCATGTTCATCTCAGGTGACGAACAGGTTTAGTCAGCTAAAGCAGGATGCTAGCTAGGCGACCTGTTAGCAGGTCATAGCAGATTTTTGTGCATTTGTGTAGGAACAACATATTTATCAACACATTTTGCAGATTTGCAATATTCAAGACAGTTTGATTCATATGTCTTTTAGTAGATTGCAGGGTTAAATTATTGAACAAAGAACTTATGTAATTTAACTTTGTAATTCTTAATGCAAGTATTCTTAAGATTTCCCATTTATATAACATGAGCCACGAATACAATCTCATCAAAACGATTCGATCGCGCCCCGGGACAATTCCGCCGGACGGGAAAGTCGATCCAGCCCGCCGGTTTGGATTGCGACATAGTTTTATCAGAGCCATGGCTATAGAGAAAGTAGGTCATTTTATATAGAACTATATATCCTAGACTATAACCTAAGGACCCTCATGTAGATAATTTAAGAGTATGAAATTATTCGCATATATTTTTGCCTTCAATCGTGAGTATTAACCGTTGACTTTTCGTTTAAAGTCAGAATGCCACTGAGAGACAACCATCACCTCCTTCTTCTCCTCCACCTGAGGTGGATCCAGCAACAACTGCGTTAGCTACTCTAATCACAATCCAGCTAACTGCGGGCCTTCCCGACATCATCAACCGCATCATCAATAGCGAGGAATATGCTAGGAGCTTCCGACAAATCACTACAGGGAAGGATGAATCAGCGGGAGGTGAAAGTAGCGAGAAACCCAGACGTTGTCATGCTAAAAAGCAAAAGGGACCCAAACTACACCGAAGCCACACAGATCAGTCAAATAATACCACATCTAACAACAAAGTTTAGAATGTCAATTCTACCACCGAGCAAAGCTCCCATGTATGCGATGCACATGCTGTGGAAATGTGGGTCACTAGATTCACCAATGCAGGTTGGCAGTAGACCCGATTCCTCATCACTATATTGGTACATTCCTTTATGTACTAAGTGTGGTTTTCACCAGACCAGGGGCAGGCTATGCAAATACTTCTTGAACTGTGGAAGAAAGGAACATTGGATTCAAGAGTGTCGAATTCTCCCAACTCAGAATCAACACCAGAAAACGATTACATCTCCTCCTCCCAAACACAAACAGAACTGCTGTGTGTGTGGGATACCCAGACACTTTGCAAGGAACTGCCCTACAGAAAAGCCACCATCAAACCTGTACCTTTTAAGGGAGTACTTGCATTACCTGTTCTCGATGTCTGCTTGGGGTCGGATGACTCCATAGGTATGTTCGTTTCAACTCTGTGTACTTAAGTTATGTATTAATAGGCCATAAAGAACTGTATAGTCTCTCTTAGCCTCTAAGTTTAGTAGTCGAGGAACCACTACACTAAATAGGTTCAATATAGATAAAAAAATGGTAAGATGATTATTTTTCATATTCTACCTAGGAGACTTCTGCTATATCTTAAGGAAAGAACATCATAGATAGAACTCTAATCACGGAAAGATTCAATGTAACGCCCGAAAGTTTTTAATACAAGTTATCTAAGTTTACAAAAGCGGGACATATTATAAACTTATTGGAAAACGGGATGAAAAAATAAACTAAGTAAAGATCATGAAGAGAAGTACTCGAACCATAACACATAAAATTGTTTTCATGAACTCCATGTCGAGTGCCAGTTTCATGAACTTGGCCTATATATATATATGAGTACCTTCACAAACGTGCACACCTGTGGCGGAAGCACAGTCTCTTGCAAGTGCACGAAGAGGCTGTTAGAGAACTTCAACAAAAAGACTTTTGATCGACCAAACAAAGAAGGAAACGCACGGGAAGCTACAGAAAGGATCATCTAACAATAGGTAAGGGTTTGATTCATGAAAGTTTCAATTTTTAGGTTCCAACGTCCATAAAGGTCACACCTCTATGCAAAAAGTTTTCCCCTTTTAGGTTCCAACGTGTTGGTAATACTCGAATAGTGCTCAAAATTTAGTATCTGAACCCCTTCGTGAATTTGGTTTCGACAACAAAGTTTCGTGAACTATGTTTCGTGAACTTGTCTTCGTGAACTATATTCCGTGAACCAAGGATTCGTGAAATTGATTTCATGAACCAAGGGTCGTGAACTATAGGTTCGAATACCTTGTCATTTCGTGAACTCTATGATTTTCGTGTGCATGTGTACTTAGTGAACTTCAAGGGTTTCGAATACTTCACCAGTTTTGAGAACGTGTACTTATGAGGGGGAACTAGTAAGCTCTGAGACCTATAATAAATTTTAAGTATACGAATGGAATGTAATGAGATGATATACTGATGTAGGTTCTTGAGTCTTAGCTAAGGGAGTTCGGCTAAGAAGATAAGGAGCTTCGTACTATCAGGTGAGTCCTATATCCCCTATTTCAACATTTTAAGTATAATTATGTTTTGGGTTGACATACATGTTGTTAGTATGATTATGATGCTTTATGATGCTATGTGACGATGATATGATGACGAATGCTTGATGCTATGTATGATGATTTATGCATGAGAATATGCTAAGGATGATGAATGCATGATTATGAGTTATGATGATGAAAAGCAGGATGATATGATATGATGACTGCATAATGATAACTATGATGCTAGTATAAGAAGTTATGCTTTGATGAGATCGTAGGCTGCTAGGATGAAAGTATGATGCTAAGATGATTAGATGCTAGCGTGACGTGTTTATGATGCCATGATGAATGATATGATGATATGATGCTAGCATGACATGTATATGATGCTAGGATGTTACGATGATACGATGAATTGATACTTGCATAACCTGTGATGAATAATCCTATGTTATTAGGATAAGGTTACGATGTTATGATGAATGATGATATAGTGCTACTCTATCATGCTATGATGAATGATTGTTGCTCCCATATTCGTTACGAGGTAAGCGTGATGATGCTCCCGTACTTGTTACGGGGTATGTATGATAATGCTCCCATATTCGTATGGGGTAAGTATGATGTTGCTCTCATACTCGTTATGGGGTAAGTATGATGTTGCTCCCGTACATGTTACGGGGAATGTATGATGATGCTCCCATATTCGTATGGGGTAAGTATGATGTTGTTCCCATATCTTTATGGGGTAAGTATGAATGATGCTCCAGTACTTGTACTGGGTATGTATGGATCTGTTAACGCCTCTGCACTTCAGATCAATGTAATGGAGCCTTGTGCCGGCATAAGCCTACTGTTACCCTCAGTAGGAGTGGTTGCATGATGACATATTATTATGTGTTATGGTTTGTATGAATGAGATGATGTTTTATGATGCTCACTCATTAAACGTTTATGATGTTTTACCAAAACTAGAACTCACTTGCGTAAGCTGACATTTTATCATGTATGTTAGGTTGATGTACAAGCAAGAAGATATGATGAAGCCCGTTGCATAAAGTCATACGATCCGGTTGTTGTGGCAATCCAATATGTTTTTGATACATACATTTAATTGTATTTTGTTATCAAACTATGTTTAAATTTCTGCTGCTAATTATGAATGTTTTTTGTTTGAAAGCTATGTGTTATGATGAAAACCAACTCTGGGAGGTACCTATGATCGAGGCGTCAAATTCAAGAGGGAATAGACTTAGGGACAAACTAGGTAATTCCTAAACAACTTAAGACTAGTTAATCGTTAAATAACTTAGCCTTAGTCACTAGGAAAACTATGGACGTAACTCCCAATAAGGTATATAGATTTTCCCTTACACATCTAAAAGAATTTCTTAGTTATCAGATGTCTGGAGTAATATTAATACTAGGTATTTATATAGATCAGTACTTTTGATTTGTAGGAAATACTGTCACACCGCGAGCCGGCGGGCTGGATCAACTTTCCCGTAGGGCTGAAGGTTCCCGGGGCACAATATCGTGTGATAAGCGAAACAATCAGATTGTTTACAAGGCACATGATATGCAATTAGAAATGCTAACATGACACTGATATATAATTACAAAGTTAATATACTCAATTCATGTTCATAATTTAACTAAGTAAATATACCCAAAAAGAATCATTGTGTTTCTATCTTGTATCTGCACAAAAATTTACAATCGATGATTCGCAAATATGTCATTCGAAATTTGCTTAACACAAAATAAAGCTAGGTCTTCTATAAAGTCCTCTAGTTTAAGCCCTGATGCTTGGTGACTAAACCTACTTGTCACATGAGAAAACACGCATTTAAAAATAGTCAACGCTAGATTACTGAGTTCATTAGTTTAGTATTTAAAACAATTGTAATTTGTCATTCACAAGTCATAGTGTCACACACAAGTCTTATTTTTACAGTCTCATCATGTCTCACACAATGTCCTCTCCATAGTTACGCTTACAAATAGTATATTATCCAAATCAAGCATGCTTATACATAGGGCATACGTATCATGAATGAAGCCGCCAGCCCACCACATATTTGACTGAATTCAACACCACTTGTAAGGCAACAATTAATACCCACTCCCAACTCACATGTATTGTCTCATTTGGTATCCAACCCATAAATTGTGTTCCATTCCCATAGTGTTATATTGATAAATAAAAGTGTTTGAAGGGGGATAAGTTACCATGACCAAAGTTATGGTACTCTCTCAAGGTTTAAGGAAAACATATTACCTAATCTTATCCATATTATTGATCCCTCAATTGAAAGGTTGACTGTAGTTCACTTATAATAATAGAAGTAACAATTAACTCTTTTGTATTGTTCACAACTTGAGTGTATAGAGCATAGATGGGACCCATTGTGGTCTTCACGTAATCGACCACAAAGCCTCCAATTTACCCCTATCCATTTGTGTTCTCATAGTGTCAGTGCCTTCACAACGATTCTAGTACCAGTAATATGACATAAGAGAAAATCAATTCCTCTGTCTACCAGTTAATAGAAACGAAGGGTATAATTACAATCAGTGTCTTAAGATTTATATCACCATGTGTCTATTACCAAACCTGACAAGATGCAGTCCTGTAACCGGTAATACGATACTGGCCAATGATAATGTTACGATTAACGTTGCCGGTAGTTTGTCAAACCTATGGTACCACTACGCTATCGTCGGTTTAGTCGCACTAAATGAATGGTAAGAGAATTACTTGTAAGGGACTTACGATTGTACATGAACTCATTGTAACATTTGTACATTTAGTCATGTAGTCGTAAACAGTGTTAGAACAGTGTCTGTCCATTTGCAGTTAATCAATGTGCTTCATATGTTCATAATGTGTGTTTGTGTGTTACAGGATCTTAGTGTTCATAAACAAGTATGTATTATTTATTTACAGTCGATTTCACTAGGCAAGAACAGTAACTGGTTATATCGAAACAGTGGTGGGCAGCGAGAGTGAGCCCTATATATATACTGAGTTCGGTGTAACAGGTTAGTGTTAGTGCGTAGTGTCGAGACGAATATTATAACAATTAATTAATTCACAAGAATCGTAATACGTAAGCGAGACTGAGTATAGTTATGGGTGACGATCCATAATAATACGAATGTTGAATTATAATTACGATTAAACGACTTTAAATAATTAATACGATCGGAAAACGTACGCGATTGCGGGTATACACGTAATTGTGAATGTTTAACGATCTGACAACGCACGAGGAGTAAAAATAATTATATTAATTATTTTATATCTTTACAATTTTGAAACTCATCATTTTAATGAGTTTAACAACTCTTTTATTTTTAACCGCGTAAAATACGCGTTACGTGTCGGAAATGCGAACCGAGCGACCGAAACGGACCCGAATATCACTCGGGCTATAAAAGCCTTGAACAAGGCTTAAACCTTCATTTATTACCTCACCAACTCACTCTCTCTCTACAATTTCTTCTACCCTCTCTCTCTCTAAGAAAAACCGACTTCAAACGCGCATAACTCGCTTATTTCTCAACGGATTTCGGAGTTCTTGGTGTCCACGCGAAGCTCTCAACATCCTCTACACGAAAGTACAAGAATTTTGCAGGTTCATCCAGCCAAAAGCGAGGTATGAGCCAAAGAAGTTGCGGGAATTAGGGTTTTGTGCGTGGGTTTGTTAAACACACACATAACCGGTTCTCTTGCACCATTTTCTGATTTTCGCACATGTAGTAACCATCTTTGAGATTAGAAGGACCTGGATAGTGGCCTAGAGATGATGATGATTATGGAGTTTACAGGTTCGTCGAAGGTTCAGGGGTCGAACCCCCAACCAGCTCTTGGCCGAACCCTTATGAACACAACAAGTCTTACGAACCCTTTATGGTTCGTTGAATCATCAGCCGAACCCTAGGGGTCCTCACGAGCCTGTGTTGAGCCTTCATGCTGCCCACGAACCATTCTCAGTCGAACCTTTTGCGAACCAGTTGATAACAACCGAACCATCATCAGAGTCACGAACTTTCTTGTCCACGAACCCTAGTATTGCATGATGACGAACCCTGCATGCAGATCCTCTCACGAACCCCATGCAACCGAACCTTGCTAGGACCTCATGCTTCACGAACCTGTGGCAAACTCCCATAGCATCACCGAACCCTAATGGGTTTCACGAACCATGCACATCAATACCTAGGAACCACGAACCCTTGCATGCACACAAGAGAAGCGAACCTTGTTATGCTGTTTACCGAACTTTGTTATGCTGTTGACCGAACCTTGTTATGCTGTTGACCGAACCTTGTTATGCTGTTGACCGAACCTTGATGTAGCCTCATGACCGACGAACCCTAGGCTAGGATCAAGAAGGTTCGCTGCCCAAGTGGCAACCCGTAACCCTTCTCGGCCCAATGCAGTTCTAGGTGGCCCAATTTCGATAGCAACCGGCCATTAGACTTAAGCCAAGTCCAATTGAGTTATATAGGCCCATTATGATCCTTAATTGGCCCAATATTACTTTGGAACCTTAAATGGCCCACATGAACATTTGATGGCCCAACTCAAGTTCCGTAGGCCCAAACCAAGCCCATATGATTCATTAAGATCCAATTAGCTCGATATTAGCTTTGGCGTGTTACAAGGCTTATATACACGTTATTGGGCCAACATCATATTCAATTGGCCCATTGGTAACTTAAGTGGACCATGGACCTCCATTTAAGCCTATTATCATAATTATGGGCTTAAGGCCCATTGTAGGCCACAACTCAAAGTGATTGTAATTTGATCTTAGTTGGTTTAAGTTGCAACTTAACCTAATCATGGGATCAAGTCACAATCTCAAGGACTTAGACAATGTAAACATTTATATCAAAAGTCATGTTAATCAATGGTTATCAAATCCTAGAACAATTATCATTTTATGCATAAGATTTATGCACAAAGGATCATTTCATATTCGTTTCTTGGACCCATGATCAATCAAGTGATTCAAATCATAACTTTCAAGTTTTCACAACAATCAAATCTTGAGAACACAAGTCAATCAATGAATCAAAGTCTATACAATTATAAATCCTATATCTTATGTATGATTACAATGTTATGGGAAACAATTAGAAGTCCTGTTTGCTACTTGCTATCTGTTTTAGTTCAGAGTCTACTACAGCCAGGTGAGAACTTTAGCCCCTCTTTTACTGTTTTATAACTGTTTTGGGGTGGAACACGTGATCAAATCAATCGTTTACAATCATGTTTCATTACACAAGGTGTGTGTGTATTCTTATAAACATTATGGGTTCATTTTACGAATCCTAGGGATTCATCAACTGTTTTAAAGGAATTATCAACTCTTAAACTCTTTTCACTAAAAAGGTTTTATAAAGAATCTTTGAACTGTTTTGTAACCGATTTACTCAAATGTATTTATGAAGGATAAACACTTTTAAATAAAGGATTTTATAAACTCTTTTGTTATAAACCTTGTTATTACACAAGGTCACTATTTTATGGTATTCAAATCAAGTGGTTCACATCACGGTATTCAAATCAACTGGTTCACATCATGGTATTCAAATCAAGTGGTTCACATCACGGTATTCAAATCAAGTGGTTCACATCATGGTATTCCAATCAAGTGGTTCATTTCATGGTATTCAAAACAAAGGATTTAATTCGTGGAATTAAATCTAGGTTTTCAATTCATGTTATCAATTAAGGCATTAACACATCCGGTTAAAGTAAGGTTCAGAAACATGGTGTCTATTGTTGTAAACAAACTTGTAAAAGCATCAAGTATCATATTCATTAGCGTTAGTACTGGGTGATCACAACAAGGGAAAGCGGACACACACATTGGGGCAGGCCGATTGCTGCAGTTAGTTTTTAAATCTGTTTTATAAACTAACTGCAGATTTCGGTTACATATGGTTTTATCAAAACTGTTGACACATTATCTAACTCCAAACGTGGTTTGGGACTTGATATTATATGTTGACTCTCGTGCAAACAGTGATTGGACTGTTTACACTCATTTTCTTACTTGATGTTAGTTTGGGTTGCAGCTCATCCGTGTGAATCTTATGTTGCTTTAACTTACCTATGCCTTAAATCATATACTCATGTTTACAAATGTTTAAACCTATTGTTCTCACCAACTACGTCTGTAGTTAACAATTACTTTTCACGTGTTTCAGGTAATCAGGTTTAAGACATTCTCAGGGAAAACTAAGGAGACCATTCTAAGATAGAACAAGATGAAGAAACATGCTAGGATGGATTAGAAACACACTAAATCCTAATTGTTTAATTGTCTTGTTTGAAGTCTTATTTTGTAAACTATATTTTGGGTCTGTAGTTGTCTTTCTTTTGGTAGATAGCTGTCTGTAACTAAACAATTGTCTTAACATTATGAAACATAGTAATCCGTTGTGGTTGTTCTTATTCAATACTTGTGCATGATTCAACTGTTCATACGTCACCGCGCCGTGGATTCCGCACGCGGCGCAGGGGTGTGACACTCATGAACACATGATTGTTCTGATATAATGCATACAGGCTTAATAGTAATTAGTATGCTGATATGTGTTCTGATATGTACGGATTGCTGGACGATCTATTACCGGTTGTCACAGTCTCCCCTTGTTAAAGAAATTTCGTCCCGAATTTTAAGCATCATTATCGGGTACTATTTCTTACGTAAACAGATGGGGATACTTTTTCTTCATGTGATCCTCACACTCCAAGGTAAATTCCGGTCCACGTTTGGAGTTCCAACGAACCTTCACGATAGGGATACGGCTTCGTTTCAGTCTCTTGACTTCACGATCCATAATCTCTACAGGTTATTCGATGAAGTGTAGTTGCTCATAAACATGTATTTCTTTCAATGGTAGAGCTGCGGATTCGTCAGCTAGGCATTTCTTGAAATTGGACTCATGATACACATCGTGCACCCCGTTGAGTTCATCAGGAAGTCTGACTCTGTATACCACAGGACCAATCCGTTTTGTTATTTCGAACGGTCTGACATACCTTGGTGCTGACTTGCCCTTAGCCCCAAAACGAACCATGCCTTTCCATGGGGACACTTTCATCATGACTCGGTCGCCCACCTAGAATTCCAAAGGCTTTCGCGGTTTGTCTGCATAACTGTTTTGGTGACAACGTGCTGATTGTAACCTTTGTTGAATCTGGGCAATCTTATCAGTAGTCTCCCGAATAAGTTCAGGCCCAGTGATTCTGTTATCTCCCATTTTGGTCAAACAAATTGGAGACTGACATTTTCTACCATACAGTGCTTCGAACGGAGCACATCCGATACTCTTGTAGTAGCTATTGTTGTAGGAGAACTCAATGAGTGGTAAATGATTGTCACAACTTCCACCGAAGTCCAGGATGCATGTCCTCAGCAAATCCTCTAGGGTTTGGATTTTTATCTCACTTTGGCCATCCGTTTGAGGATGGTAAGCGGTAATGAAATCCGTAGCTAATTGTTCCCACTTCCATTGTGGTATCTCAGGTTGTTCCAGCAAACCTGACTTTCGGTGTTCGGCTTTGAATTTGGCACACGTGAGGCACTTACCAACTAAGTAGCCAGATATTTTTTTTCATTCCCGACCACCGGTAAAATGACCTAACATCTTGGTACAGCTTATCAGCACCCGGATGAACAAAATAACGTGTTTTGTGTGCCTTGTGTAGAGCCCACTCAGAGATGAGGACTGAAAAGGTCAACCTGTGACCAGCTGAAGACCTGATTTTGACTATTTTCGTGTACAGTACTTCGTTTACTTGGATTTTCGAGTACTCGAACCGTTTTCGTGTATAGGGTTCGAGTACTCCTAGGGTAGTATAAATAGACGTATTTTATACTGTTCTAGGTTGGATTCCCTAGGCAATTGTTCCCTAGATGTATTGAGGCATTGTTCTTGCGAACTTCATGAAATATTCAAAGATTGCATTTTTCTATCTCTTATTGTGATTCTAATCTGGATTTCGCACACTTTAGAGTCATTCAATGTCGATTGGAGCCATAAAGCTCGAGTCTTGATCAGATTTGGACCTACAAGTGGCATCAGAGCCTTTGAGCTCTTTTCTACACCAAGGTAATAGGTTTTTCGCGCAAGTTTGACACTTTCTTGTTCTTCTCCTCGTCATCCAGCTGCTATTAAAATTTGGGGCTCTAAATCTTGAAGAATTTCTCTGTGGAAAATTTTCAAGTATTTTCATGTTCTAAATTTCGAGAACACCTTTTCGAGTACAGCATTTCGAGATCTGGTTTTTGGGTACAACACTTCGAGTTCCACAGCCTTAGCAAAATTGTTTATGAGTTTTTGAGGTTCGGATACTACATTTCGAATACAAGTTTTCGAGTACAGGTTTTCGAACACTTGGATTTCGAGATCACATTTTCGAGAACAACATAACGAGTACTCTCTTCCGAACACTCGGGTTCTTGAACAACTGTTCGAATACTATACTTCGGGTACTGGGTTTCAAATACTCCTGAATTTTTGAACACAACTAGGACTTCGTGTATTGCTTGGGATTTCAAACACTTGAGGATTTCGAGTAACACAAGGGTTTCCGGAACTAGTTAATTTCGAGAACTTGGACTTACAAAATTTTCTGTTCATCATGGTATCCAAAAATATTACTAACTTATCCAACTTGTTGAGTTTGTATAATGAGATTGGCACAGAAACTAAGCCACCAAGGTTTGTATCAGGAGACAACTTCCAAGACTGGATACCCAGATTCCAGTCTTTCATAAAGTATACAGATCCGAAGTTATAGAGATCAATATAGGAGGGGCCTTATCTGCCTATGTACCAAAGTGAGTTGAATGGGCTAATTCCTAAAGATCCAAATTTGTATACTCAGACGACATCCTATTGAAGGAGAAGGATGACAAGGGATACGCCTCAATTACTATGGCGCTGTCTACAGATGTGGGTCATGGGTTCAAGGAGCACCAGACCAGCAAACAACTCTAGGATGAGTTAGTGGAACGCTTCGAAGGGAATGAGGATATGAGAGAAAGTCGCAAAGACATGTTGAGGAAACGGTTCAACATGTTTAATCATATCAAGGGAGAGTCCCTAGAAGCCCAACTCAACAGATTCACTCATCTTATGACAGAGATGACAAGTGTTGGGATTGAAATGTTAGAGGGAGAAGTTAACAAGAAACACTTTAATTCACTGCCATACCACTGGAATTCCTACTACACAACAATCAAGAGGACAAAAGACATGTACAAGACTTCTCTCAGTGAGCTGATCTCAATCATCAACTCATATGACACGGATGTCAAGTAAAGGGTGCTTAATCATGCCAGTTCCATGGGCATTACCCCTGCTTTTGAGAATGCTGCTCTTTTGTCTTCCATAAATTATCAATCTTCCAGTTCTCAGCATTACCAGGCTTCATCATCTCAGTCTTTTACTTTTGAGACAGCATTCATTTCATCAGGGAAAGTCAGTTCAATGCCCAAAATCATCCTGGAGACTGAGGAAAATCTGCTACTGTTCAAAGGATTCATGAACAGTTACAATGCTTTCATTGTTGGAGAATTGGCACCTGCCAATCTCACTCAACACAATCAGGAGCAGATCAACCCAGCTGATGTATAAGAAATGGATATCTCATGGCAGATGGTCATGGAGGTCTTTCGGGCAAAGAAGTTCATTAGGAAGTATGGCAGGAACAGTTTTGGGAACAACCCAAGGAGAAAGCTGGGATTTGACAAGTCAAAGATAAGGTGCTACAATTGTGACCAGCCGGGTCACTTTGCCCGGGAATGTAAACTGCCCAAGTTTGTGAAGGAGGCAAACAAGAAGCCAGAAGAGAAGGCTGGAGATTGAGGTGGATCTAGCACATCCAACGCATTGGTCACGCAAGAAACTAACTCCTATGACAGGAGTGACCAAGTGCAAGAGCTTGAGATGACTTTATTCCATGCATTCATGGCTGAGGTGGATGATAAGCACAATGAGGTAACAGAAAATCTATGCTCTACTTCTTGCTTTGAGAAGGTTTTTAAGTACCGTTCTCACAATGAGGACTTAATCAAGTCTCCAAGCTTAAATATTTTAACTCTGAATTTATTAAAAATGAAGAGCTTTTCAAAAGAAAACTTGACGATGAAAGGCGTGATATTTCACAATTAAAAGAACTTTTAAGTGATAAATAGTCCAACTATCGGGACGCTAGGCGTCGGATAGATGAACTCTCCTCAAAGTTAGAACAGGTTAAGACTTAGTTGTCCAAAACCAAAATCAAAGCTGATAAATATGAGTATGCAAGTACTACGGTGGCTAACATGATTGATGTCCAGTGTAGGAGAAAAGAGAAAATAGGGCTTGTTTTTACTGAGGTGAAACCTCCATTTAACCATAACTACTCCATCATGCTCAATATCTACACAGCTGTTGATGATCTGCTATTGAAGAAGGAGGAAAGAACTGCTAGCAGGAGCACATATTGTTCAACTTCACATAGCAAATCACATTTTGTTCTAATAGTTGATTTTGTTGGCAACTTCACATAGCAAATCACATTTTGTTCTAATAGTTGATTTTGTTGGAAGATTTGAATCAATCACTATTAAACCAAATGAAATGATTAAGGATTTTAAGACTAAGTTTGCTAAAATTATTGGTGATGTCAATAACAAAATTGTCTTAGAATCAAATCCTTCTCCTTTGACTAAGCAGGAAACTCAGGCTCATTCCACAGTCACTCCCGAGGCTGGTTCAAAGTTAAACCCTAACTCTGAACCTTATGTTCCAATTGGGTCATTGGAACATGCCTCCATAAGTTATATCCCTGGTCTGAGTAACTGTGATGTAAAGCCATTTGATCCAAATGAATTTCATGATAAAGTTCTTTGCTAAGCATGTGGAAGACCAGGCCACATTGCTAGACACAGAGGACCAAACCAGCAAAAGGTGAATCAGAATGATCCCACTACCAAGAGGACGAAACCAGCAAAACAAAATTAATCGAGTTTTCATAAACAAAAATCAAATGTTTTTAAATCTATAACTATACAACAGTGGAAAAATAAGCCACATTTGAAACATCAAGCAAAACCAATTGATCATGGTCGTGGTGACAGGCCCATTAATGTCAGGGCTAAATCAAACAAGCCCAATGGAATAGTCAAGAAAGGGCCCAAAGTTCCACAAGTACTTAAATCTGTTATGATTTGGTACCCATTTCTCATTAAATGTGTGTGTGTTATGCAGGGAAGACCAAATAAGCTAAAGAATGTTTGGTATGTGTATAGTGGTTGCTCCCAGCATATGACTGGGGACTTTTCTCAGTTGCATAAAGTCACACCATTTAATAGACGATATGTCTCATTTGCTGGATACAAAGTGGGAAAAGCAGCATGAAGGGCACAACTACAAATGGAACTCTAAGTTTTGAAGATGTGTACTATGTTGAAGAACTCAACCACAGCTTGTTGAGTGTTTATCAGATCTGCGACAACAGATTTTCAACCCACTTCACAAACAAAGAATGTCTTATCTTAAAGCCTGGATTTTTCGTGTCGGAGAAATGGATCTTGATGTGGACTCTGAGGATCAATAATATCTATATTGTCAACATGAATTCTGACTTATATACAGAAAGGAAGAATCTCTCAATCGACTGGCTAAGGGAGATCATCTTATTGGCCTACCTTCTAAGGACTTCTCCACAATTGAGAAGTGCATCGCATGTGCAAAGGGGAAGCAACACAAGAGACCCCATAAGCGCAAACTGTTCAACTCAATTTCATCAATTCTGCAGCTTCTTCATATGGATCTCTTTGGACCGGTTAACATCATGAGCATCGGGAAGAAGTCATACTGTCTTGTTGTAATGGATAATTATTCCATATTTACTTGGGTATTCTTTCTAGTTAAGAAAGATGAGACACCAGAGATTCTGAAGAAGTTTATCACCCTGATTGAGAATCAGAAGAATTTAAACGTTAAGGAGATCAGAACTAACAACGGCACCGAGTTTAGAAATTAGAAACTTATTGATTTCTGCGATGAGAAGGGGATTGCTCTACAGTACAATGCAGCTCGTACACCTCAGCAAAATGGAGTTGCTGAAAGAAGGAACAAAATGCTTTTCGAGGCTGCACGGACCATGCTGTCAGAGTCAAAGCTGCCAATATTATTCTGGGCTGAAGCTGTTAACACGGCTTGCTATGTTCAAAACCGAGCTCTATTGAACAAGAGCCATCAGAAGACTCCCTACGAGATTTTCTTCAATCAGAAGCTTAAGGTCGGTCATTTCAAGTCTTTTGGTTGTCCTTGCACTCTCCTCCACACTGAGCCGAATCACATCTTGATGACAAGGCATGTGAGTGTCACTTCATGGGCTATTCGTCAGAGAAAGCTGTTTACCGGGTATACAACAAGAAGACCCGAATGATTGGGGAGTCATACTATATTGATTGGCAAGAGATGAACAACACCGATGTCGGTTATGGACCAAACTGGTTATTTCATTACGATTCAACATTTGAGCCCTTTAACATTTCATCTGAGAATGCAGGACCATCTGAGCCTAACGACAGTTTCTACAAGGGTGGTGACGTGGACTATAGGGTTGACTACGTTCCATGTCATCCAAGCTTCTTGCCGTTGACCCACCAGGCATGTATGATCCAGTTCCGCCAATTAAGCCGACTCCGATTGATGAAGTCATCCCATCAGATACGTAGATCTCTCAGTCAGTTCAACCAACTCCAGAGACAGATCAAGCCTCATCCTCTTTCCCACCAGACTTTTGACAATCCACTTTTCTCATACCACATCCCTAAGGAACATTGTGTGGATAATGGAGCCAAAGCAAGTGAAACCGCTCCCATTGACAACACCTCTTCCTCTAGTGAAGATCAGCTGACTCACGTCAGCGACCTCCTAGACAATTTAGCTGGGGAGGATGTGCCTACTTTAAGCATCAACAAGAATCATCCAAGAGAAAACATCATTGGACCTCTTTCAGAAGGAGTTCATACTCGGAGCATTTCCACCCAGTAGAAAACATCAGGTCCAATTAATTCTTGTTTGTACTCCTGTTTTATTTCGCAGGTAGAACCCAAGAATTTCAAGATGACTCTTAAGGAGTCAAGCTGGGTTGAAGCGATGCAGTAAGAATTGATGCAGTTTCAGAAGCTCAAGGTGTGGAATCTGGTTCCGTTGCCTAAGGGGAAACTACCAATCGGAACGAGATGGGTCTTCAGAAGCAAAAGAGATGATTTCGGGTGTGATCATCACGAATAAAGCTATGTTGGTAGTCCAGGGATTCTACAAACAGGAGGGGATTGACTATGAAGAAGTCTTTGCACCCGTCGCATGACTTGAAGATATTTTCACCTTCTTGGCCTATGCTTCCTAAATGAACTTCACTATTTATCAGATGGATGTGAAGACAACCTTCTTGTATGGAAAGGTGAAGGAAGATATCTATGTGTGGGTTCGAGGATTCGCCGTATCCCGACCATGTCTTCAAACTAGACATAGCCCTTTACGGTCTTTATCAAGCACCGCGAGCATGGTTTGCAACACATACAGATCATATGCTTGCAAATGGATATACTCGTGGAGCCATCTATCCGAAATTGTTCGTTCGCAAAGATAAGGATGATTTGATTTTCGTCCAAATCTATGTGGATGACATTATTTTTGGTTCCACGAGCTTGTTGCAATGCAAAGAATTTGAAGCTGTGATGAAGAAGATGTTTGAGTTGAGTGTAATGGGGGAGATGACCTTCTTCTTGGGTCATCAGGTAAAACACGATCCTAAGGGTATGCTGATTCATCAGGGCAAGTACGTTACCGACATTCTCACCAAATTCCACATGTTGGAATCAAAGCCCGCATCCACTCCTATGGCTGCATGTCACGTCTTGACTTCGGATTCAGATGGTGAAGATGTTGATCAGCACCTTTACCGTTCAATGATTGGCTCACTGATGTACCTGACCGCTTGTCGACCAGACATCATGTTTTCTGTATGTCAGTGTGCCAGATATCAGGAAAATCCGAAGCCTTCTCATCTGATTTCTATCAAGAGGATCCATCGCTGCCTCGTCGGGAAACCTCGTCTCGGTTTGTGGTATTCTAAGAACTCTGAGTTTAGTTTATTTTCTTACTCTGACAGTGATTTTGGTGGTTGCAACTGAGACAGTAAATCAAACACAGGCATATGTCAATACTTAGGAGATCACGTCGTCTCTTGGCAATGAAAGAAACAGACAACCGTGTCAACCTCCACTTCGAAAGCTGAGTATGTTGCTGCCTCCAGTTGCTGTTCTCAGGTTATCTGGATGCAACAACAACTTCTCAATTATGGTTTTAACTTTCTTGACTCTCCTATTTATTGTGATAATGAAGCTGCTCTACAGATCGTCAAGAATCCCGTAGAACACTCCAAAACTAAACACATTGACATCCGAATTCACTTTATCCGTGACTGTTTCGAACGGAAGTTGATTCATCTTGAAAAGGTCCACACAAATGACGATCTGGCGGAGTTTTTTCACAAAACTGTTCGACACAAATCGATTCCACACTTGCTTGCCTCTCTCAAACTAATAAGTTTTGATTAAAAAAATTTTGTAAATACTGTAAAATTTGTGTTTTGTTTTATTTTAATTTTTAAATCACAAATTTAGGAGGGTAATATTTACAAAACAACAAAAAGATTTTTGGTTTTGAGTCTATTTGAGATGACCTACAAATATAGCGGGAGAGAAAATTTAAGAAAACAACAATAAGATTTTGCATTAACAAAATTTAAGAAAAATACAAAAAGATTTTATTTGGACAGTCAAGTGAAATGGTTCAATGGAAAGTGAAATGATTTCTGACACTCAGAAATTCACTACCTAAACATAATTTCTAAATGAATAACAACCTTAGATAACTATAAATCACTAGGAAGTTAATACACGTTTTCCTAATGAACGGATTGGACATGATCATTCAAAATATTAAATATATAAGTAAGTGAGAAGTATGAAAATCAGATAACCAGAAAGATGCAACAACTATTTGAATTTCAGTGAAAATATTTAAGTAAAAAGAAGATTATGTTTAGATAAACTTGAAATCGTTTTGAGAAAACTCGGGTATTTTCTATGTTTTGTGCAAACAAAGAGAGCGAAATACTTACTGAAGCATCCTCTATTTTGCGTATGCAAAGACCTGGATATGTGACGTTAAGACCAATGTGTCTGCAGATCAGTAAAATGAAAGATGCCAAAGAGCACAAAGATGATACAACCCCTTTTTGTTCTTGATTCTAATCTAATATATTTGTTCTTTTCTCTTCTCACCTTAAAAAAAATTTGTCAAATTTTCTGAGTTTATTTTGTGTTATTTTATTTTATTTTATTTTATTAAGGTAGAAAATTAAAAAATTAATAAATTGTATTCGAAATAGGTTACTCGAAAAATGTACTCGAACTTCAACTATATATATTTCGAGAACCCATTTCGAGTACCATATTCGTTTTCTAGTTCCCGATTTTCTCTCTTTAGGTGATCTTGATATCCGGACCTTATTTCAAAAATCCACTCCGACTACCTTGTAGAACTTACTTAGGCGAACCTAGGTGTAAATTTGATAAAATTTTAATCTCAAAATAAAACGTGATTGGACAAAAACAAATTGCGAGTACATCTTCGCGTTAACCAAAGAAATCTTGGACAAATAACCCCGAAATGCTCAAAATTGGAAACCAGTATTTTGATATGTTTGTCGCCTCCTATTTCCGAGCATTTCGAGTACAATTTGGAGTTCTAAGGAGCAAAATTAAAGTAGATATGAAGATTTTTAAGTTCTCGAAATTTGCATTTCGAATACGTTTTTTCGTGTACAACATTTCGAGTACACATTTTTGAGAACCACATTTCGTGTACTCGAATTCGAGAACCAAATTTCGAAAACTAGTTAATTTTCGTGTACTCCTTAAATTTCGTGAACTCCTGATTTTTCATGAACTTCTACATTTCGTGAACTCCCATTGACTTTGTGATTTGACCTAACCCGTTGACTTGAACTTGGACTTTTGATTTTGACTTAATTTTGACTTTTAATTTATTTTATTTTAACTAACTTTGCTCGTTTTTGTTCCAGATGGCTGATTTACGTTTCGTGCCAGATTTCAACATGTCAGCATATGTAAGCCATCCTCTGGAGAAACATGCTATGTTCAAAAGCATGGTGGCTGGACTGATTCTCTCTCAAGTCAATTATGCCATCATGGAGCATCCAGAAGTCATCTCTTCTTTCATCTATGAATTCTGGAACTCCATCATTGAGAGAAATAACTCTAACAAGAATGTGAGCCTGATCGGAAATGTTCAAGGGAAGCCAGTAATTATTACTGAACAGATCATCCGAGAGTGCCTTCAATTACTGCACACGTGGTTACCCATTCCCTCTTTGGAAGAAAGGGATGATATCACGTCCTTAACCAGACCCTCAACTCTTTTCTGGTGGCCATTGCTATGGGACTTGAGTTTAATTACTCAAGAATGATCTTCAGATAAATGCACGCCTACATAAAAGGGAAACGGAAGGAAAGATTCTTGACTTTTCACATATTCATCTAGATCATCATAAACAAGCGTCATCAAAATCTCGTCCCAACAATCGGAACTTTGGGCATAAAGAGAATGAAAGAAGACATTTTCTCATACATGACGATGAACAAAAGAGGGAAGAAACAGTACATTGGTGATCGCCCTCTAGAGAAAATTGGCAGATTATTTGCAGGTTTGGATGAGGAAGTTGACAATCTGGGTACCCTTGCTGCTTTTGTGGCCGACAAGCACAATCTTCCTCATGTAGGAACCACTACCTTTGTTGCTGATGAGCACGACATTCCTCTTGCAGGAACAAGTGCTGAAGCGAGCAAGGCCAGAGAAGAAGAATTCATCAGAGAGCCCGAGCTTATCATTCCACCACTCTCCAGGGCCGAACGAGAAGAGATACAGGATACGGATTACGTTCCCACTCTTGAGTCATCTCCGAAGAAAAAGAGTTCGAAGATGACGTCAAAGAGGGCTAAAGACCCTAGGCTTTGGAAGAAGACTGCAGTCACGTCATCATCATCTCAGGCACCACAGACCTAGCCACAACCTCCACCACCACCACCTAAACCCACAAAACAAAAACCACCACCACCACCAAAGCCGAAACCAGCCCTCAACCCAAAAAACTTACACAACCAACAACATCAACCCAAATTTCTATTCCACCACACACCTCCATCACCACCGATGCCACCCAAGCTAAACCATCATCTCCACTACATTCTCCAATTCCAATCGACTTCTCTCAACCACCACCATCACCACCAAAGGCCAAGAAAGACAAGGGCAAGGCGCCACTACAATTAGAATCACCCTACATGGCTGAGAATGTGCCTGTTGATTTAAAGTGGCTTCAAGAAAGAATGTTCCAGTTGGAAAAAGACTCATCCACCAAGGATCGACTCATCACCAATCTTCAGGAAGGCTTCGTGATGATATGTGAAAAGCTCCACAAGCAGAACAAAGACATCGGCCTACTGACGAAAGAAAACAGTCGTTTGTCGAAAGTAATAGAGGAGCTGACTGGATCTAAGTCTAAGATCCAGGAAGATAACAAGGCCGACAAAGACAAAGAAGATGATGATGAGGAAGAGAAAGAAAAGAAAGATGATAATGATGATGATAAAGAAATAAAGAAAGATGACAGATGATACAGGTGGGGATCTGGGCCAAGGCACAAGTTCCTCAAGCCAAAAGGAAGATGAGCCCGCAAAGTATAATACTGGTGGTGATGGTACAGAGAATCCATCATCCTTAGAGAAGCCTCTGGACAACTATGATGATTTATTTGAGGACATTCCTGAGAATTTCATGTTTGATGGATTCGGAGAGGAGCTGACTGCAGCAAGACTTGGAGATCTTTATGCTGATGTCACTATGGGCTAAGTATTTGATGCTGTCAGCGATCAAGAAAGAAGGGAGTTCGCCAAGTCTTCTACGGGAGCATCCGCAGAAGAAGAACTAGAAAATATCATAAATGTAAACGTCTCCACGTATCCATATGTGGACTACTTGTATGCTCAAAAGTATGTCAACAATCAAGGACAGGAAGTCGCATCACTAGGAAAGATGATTTACAACTGGTTTGACAAGCGAAGTGCTTGGACTCCTGCTTCTCTTGAGGTTCAGTAAACTTGGATGGGTGAAGTACCAGCGAAACAGAATCATATTACATGGACATCCAGATCACGTGATATGTTTGCAGTCCGAAATGATGTTACATGGACATCCAGATCACATGCTGGATGTATGACAAGGATAAACAACTATATCTTTTAAAAGGATGAACGGGAAGCTGGAGTACTTCAAAAGACACCAAGATTTTTGTTCGATGCCGAAATTTGACATCAGAAGCATCAACAATGCTATATTTTTCAACCTATCCAAAGACAGTCAAGCAGATCTGTTTGCTAAGTTTATAAAGGATCAGTATGATAGAGACTTCCCTACAATGAAGACAGCTAAAGGGAAAAGATTCGTGTCTACTTTTATACTGGATCCAGTAAAAAAGGAGCCGTGGATTTACTACAAGTACCCTACACCGGCTAAAGAGAAAGCAGTCCTAGTTTCTACAAGTGTCCCCGAAAATTCGCTCGTGAACTTCTATTCTTGGTATTTTGATGAGAAGACTTACGCATCCATTATCCTCATAACTAAGGGCGACATCAATGACACTTATATGATTTTGGATCCCATGGATCTTCTGAAGTATGGAAAAGAAGATATGCAGAAGCTCCAGGATACACCTATCAGAGTCTAAGGAGATTGGGATGAAGATGCAAAACCTTTCACCAGGGTTGTTGCATTTGCTATGGAAATGAAGCTATAAGTTGGTGCAGGTCCTCACCCAGTCGCACTTCCAATTGGTTAACTTCATCAGTATAGGGGGAGTTTGTAGAGCCCATTCAGAGACGAGGACTGACAAAGTCAACCTGTGACTAGCTGAGGACCTGATTTTGAGTATTTTCATGTTCAGTATTTCATGAACTTAGATTTTCGAGTACTCGAACCATTTTCGTGTATAGGGTTGGAGTACTCCTAGAGTAGTATAAATAGACGTATTTTGTACTGTTCTAAGTTGGATTCCCGAGGCAATTTCTTTCTACACGTATTGTGGCATCGTTCTTGCAAACTTCACGAAATATACAGAGATTGAATTTTTCTATCTCTTCTTGTGATTCTAATCTGGATTCCGCACACTTTAGAGTCATTCGGTGTCGATTGGAACAATAAAGCTCGGGTATTGATCAGATATCGATCTACACCTCGTCATGGATAAGCTTCCAAAGTTCATCTACCATCGGGATCCACACACGATCTTGGTAATAGATAACTCCATCCTCTTTTGTGTCAAAATGTTTCTCTGCTCCATAATCGAGCTCGCTCCTCACATTGTTTCTTGTCACGGCTTCTTGTTGTGCTTGTAGAATTTGATCTCTCAGACTTGTTTGCACAGTCATTCACATTGCTCTAACGCGCAAGGGTTTGACCCTTTCCTTCTGGCTCAAACTGTCAGTAATGACAATAGCTTTGCTAGGATGGTATTTGATCACACAATCGTAATTGTTTAGGATCTCAACCCAACGTCTTTGTCACATGTTAAGCTCCTTCTGATCAAATATATGTTGCAAGATCTTGTGATCTGTGAAAAGTGTGCATTTTGTACCATAAAGGTAATGCTTCCAAATTTCTAAACCAAAGACAACTGCTCCTAATTCCATGTCATGCGTCATGTAATTCTTCTCATGTATCTTCAACTGTGGTGACGCGTATGCAATAACTTTGTCTCGTTGCATTAAAACACAACCGAGTCCCTGATGGGAAGCATCACAATATACCACAAAGTCATGATGCCCTCAGGGAGTTCAAGATTGGAGCATTGCGCAATCTTTGTATCGGTGTTTGGAACGCCTCTTCTTGTTTCTGCGTCCACACAAATGGTTTGCTTTTCTGAGTTAGCTTTGTGAGTGGGAAGTCTATCTTAGAGAAATTCGAAATGAATCTCATATAATAACTTGCCAATCCCAAAAAAGATCTGATCTCAGTCGGTGTTGTGGGCGCGTCCCAATTCTTGATTACTTTGATATTGGCAGGGTCCACTTGAATCCCATTGCTGTTAATCATGTGACCCAATAACTGAACTTCTCTTAGCGATAATTCACACTTGGAGAATTTGGCATAGAGTTTTTCATTCTTTAGAAGTTCCCAGATTGTTTTGAGATGTTGTTCATGTTCTTTCTCACTCTTGGAATAGATCAGTATATTGTCAATAAAGACAATAACGAACTGATCTTAAAACAACTTACGCACCCAGTTCATAAGATCCATGAACACAGCCAGTGCGTTCGTCAAACCGAAAGCATCACCTTAAACTCATAATGGCCATATCGGGTACGAAAAACCGTCTTAGGTATGTCTTCCTCTTGTGTTCGGAGCTGGTGATCTGAACGCAGGTCTACCTTAGAGAAATACTAAGCTCCCTGCAATTGATCAAACATATCATCAACCCTCGATAACGGGTACCAATTCTTAATGGTGAGTTTGTTAAGCTCTCCGTAGTCAATACACATTCTGAAAGATCTATCCTTTTTGTTGACAAACAGAACCAGAGCACCCCATGTGAGAAAGTCGGTCGAATTAACCCCTTGTCTAGTAATTCTTGTAATTAGTTGGACAGTTCCTGCATTTCTGATGGCGCAAGTCTATCAGGAGACTTAGCCACAGGAACCGCTCCCATAATCAAATAGATTCGGAACTGCTCCGATTGCTCAGGTGGCAATCCCGGTTGATCATCGAGAAACACATCCGCAAAGTCTTTTACAACCGGTACATCATCAATCTTGATTGCATTCTTGTCTTTCTCCACTATGTGAGTGAGGAAAGCTACACACCATTTCCTTAAGCACTTGCATGCCTTCATGCATGATATTATTTTGACACTATGATTCGTTTTATCTCAATGAATCTCCAACACCTGATCGTTCTCCACAGGAATACGTAATATCTTTTTTGAACAGATGATTTCCACCTTGTTAAGGGACTACCAGTCCATTCTGACAATGATGTCGAAACTGCCCAGTTCCATTGGTATTAAATCCATGGAAAATGTGTGTTCATCAAGTGTCAATGGGCAGTTCCTAAGTACTGTGCTAACTGTTATTTGCTTTCCATTTGCTACCTCAACAGTGTAAGGGGAGTATAGTGATTACTATATATGATTAAGTTTATGTGCAAAGTCGGAAGAGATAAAACTCTGATCCGCACCCGTGTCAAATAATATAGATACATAAAAGTCATGTAAAAGAAACGTACTAGTGACCACATTAGGGTCTTGTCGTGCAGCAGCAGTTCCAATTGCAAAGGCCCATCCTCTAGCTACTAGAGCCCTTGGTGGAATTGTCTTGGAAAAATCACTTGAGAAATGTCCAGTTTTGTCATAGGTGTAGCAAGACATGTTGTCAGCAGCAGCAGCCATTACCACTGCATTGGTTTTCCTGTTCTGAGCCCAAGTGATCTTGCATTGATTGGCCTAGTGACCAAACTTCCCACAGTTAATGCATTGCCTACACTTGAAAGTTGGTTGATGATGTTACTATCACTTAGTGCATTGCGGAGCCGTGCCAGTTTATGGTCTCTTGATCAGCAGTTGTTGTGGTTGTGTGGCTTGTTAGCATGAGTGGTAACAACAATATTCTAGACCACTTTCTGTTTCTTAGACGGATGTTTGTCCAGCTTCTTTGAAATCCCTGGCTTGTTTGACTCAACCTCTCTCTTTAGTGCACCAGAGGCAAACATTACATCAGTTAAAGTAGGTGACATGTAACAACCATCTCTAGTGTAGTGGGGTGGGGAGCAATCAAATGCCTTTGAATGCAAGCCGGCAGTCCACCGACATACCACTTGATTCGTTTCTCCGGTGTTGGCACTATATCCGGTGCCAATGTGGCTACCACGTGGAATCTGGTGGTGTAGGCCAGATGCCTAGCGCCAACCATGACATGATTGAGCAGCACTGTCTCAACCTTCTTCAGCTCGTTTCTTGGGCAAAACTCTACCCTCAGCAAGACCATGAATTCCTCCCAAGGCATAAACAATGCCTCATCTCTACCCCTAGTTTGCACCTGAGCATTCCACCATGTCAGCGCTTGTTTGTCGAACGAGCCTGCAGCATACCTCACCTTATGCTGGTCAGGACAACCACTGATTTCAAAGGTTGTTTCCATCTTCTCGATCCATTGGATCACGCCGACAGCTCCCTCGTTCCCGCTGAATCCGGCTGGTTTACATCCTACAAAGCTCTTGTGTGAGTACTCCTGCTGGTTTATGTTGTTCCCGCTGCCTTCACCAGTTGAGTTGCTAGTGTTGTTGATGTTGTTGGAGTTAATCATGTTCATCTTGTCGGGAATTACTTCCCTCAATTGACTGGTTAGCAGAGTGGCAAGAGCGATGGTAGGAGGATCTAACTCATAGGTCTAGTTCTGATTGTGAGGTGGGGTATGTGGGGGAGGAGGAGGTGGAGGAGGAGGTTGTAACATTTGTGCATTGAGTCATGGTAGTCGTAAACAGTGTTAGAACAGTGTGTGTCAATGTCCAGTAAATCAATGTGAATCATGTGTTCATAATGTGCTTGTGTCTTAGAATCATTTTTATTCAGGAACAAGTATGTATTACTTATTTACAGTCGAGTTCACTGGGCAAGAACAGTATTTTGTTATATCGAAACAGTGGTGGGCAGCGAGAGTGAGCCCTATATATATACTGCGTTCGGTGTATCAGGATAGTGTTAGTGCGTAGTGTTGAGACGAATATTATAACAATTAATTAATTCAACAAGAATCGTAATACGTAAGCGAGACTGAGTATAGTTATGGGTGACGATCCATAATAATACGAATGTTGAACTTATAATTATGATTAAACGACTTTAAATAATTAATACGATCGAAAAACGTACGCAATTTCGGGTATACACGTAATTGTATGTGTTTAACGATCTGGCAACGCACGAAGAGTAAAAATAATTAAATTAATTATTTTATATTTTTTTTACAATTTTGAAACTCATTATTTTAATGAGTTTAACAACTCTTTTATTTAAAACCACGTAAAATACGCGTTACGTTCCGGAAACGCGAACCGAGCGACCGAAACGGACCCGAATACCACACGGGCTATAAAAGCCTTGAATGAGATCAATTATCTCATTTATTTCACCTACAACCACTGCTCTCTCTAAATTTTTGTCTACCCTCTCTCTCTCTAGAAAAACTCACTTTAAACGTTCGTAACTCGCTTATTTCTCCACGGAATTCGTCATTCTTGGTGTCCACGCGAAGCCCTCGACATCCTCTACACGGAAGTACAGGATTTTCGCAGATCCATCCAGCCAAAAACGAGGTATGATAGGATGAAGAGTCACGAAAATAGGGTTTTTGGTGATATGTTGTTGAAAACCCAAACTTGGCCGGTTCTTGCACACCCTTCTTAGTTCCGCATCTATAGAAACCCTACTGGAGGTTGTATTAGCTTAGATCGTGGCCTAGATCCAAAAGTTGATGATGGTGATGAGGCTGGTAACAGGTTCGTCGACCGAACCTTTCTGCTCAAAGTGGCGAACCTTAAGGAGGCTCCACGAACCCTAATGGTTCGTAGGACATCAGCCGAACCCACAGGGGTCCTTACGAACCTGCATCACATCACCATGGATCCCACGAACCCTAGGCGACCAACGAACCTGCAACAGATCTCCCATGCACGTAGCGAACCCAGCAGTGCTGAACCATAGCAGATTATTCAATCAGACGAGCCTCATGCCATGCTGCGAACCATTTAAATCATGAAACCAAAGCCGAACCTTGCATGATTGACTGATAGAGCCAAACCCTCTTTGTTGCAACGAACCTTCATGCTCACAATTGGTCAGTCGAACCTTAGGGGATGCCGAACCTTCGAACTGCCGAGCCCTTTTCTTTTCTGAGCCACGAACCAAGAGGGAACGAACCTTGTTACCTGCTAGCTTCACGAACCCTAGGTGTGTCACGAACCATCTTCAGAGTGGCGAACCCATGCATGGGTTGTATGGGCGAACCATAAACCAGAACCCTAAAAGGTTCGCTGCCAATGTTGTTCGGCCGAGCCATCACATGAAAGTTTCCCTATTGCCTTGACCCAATCCAATGTTAACTCGATCCAATTAGAGTCCATTTGGCCCATTATGATCTTGCGTGGCCCAATATTGCCTTAGAAGATTACATGGCCTACATGTACATTAGATGGCCCAACTAAATCCCTTAGGCCCAATCCAAGCCCATACGGCTCATTACGACCCACTTAGCCCGGTATTAGCCATGGTGTGATATAAGGCCTATATGCAAGTAATTGGGCCAACAACACATTCTCTTGGCCCAACACCATATTCAATTGGACCATTATTAACTTAAATGGCCCATGGTGTGGACTACGATGTAAAATGTCTATGAATTGACTTAGTTGGGTTAAGATTAACCTAAACTAATAATGAGATCAATTCATAATCACAAGAGTCTAAAACACTTAAACATATTCATACATTTCATGTTTATCAAAGGTTAATCAATTTCTCAAACACATGTGATGTGTACCAACAAGTTTGAACACAGAGGAACATTTCATATGTTTCATTGACCCATGATCAAACAATTGATTCAAATCATAACATTCAAGTTTTCACAACAATCATAATCATGATCAAGTAATCAAGTGTTAATCAAGTTCAGGAGAACACAAGTCAATCAATGAATCAAAGTTATACAATTATAAATCCTATATCTTATGTATGATTACACTGTTATAGGAGACAATTAGAAGTCCTGTTTGCTACTTGCTATCTGTTTTAGTTCAGAGTCTACTGCAGACAGGTGAGAACATTAGCCCCTCTTTTACTGTTTTATAACTGTTTTGGGGTGGAACACGTGATCAAACCCACTATTTAAATCTTGTTTCATTACACAGGTTATGTGTATTCATAAAAATAACAGGTTCATCTTACGAATCCGAGGGATTCATCAACTGTTTAAGGAAATTGTCAACTGTTTTAAAGGAATTATTCCCTATTAAACTCTTATTACTAAAAAGGATTTCATAATGACTTTTGAGATGTTTTATAACAGGGTTACTCAATTGTTCTTATAAAGGATGAACACTTTTAAATAAATGATTTCATAAACTCTCTTTTGTATTAATCCTTGTTGTACACAAGGACACTATATCATGGTATTCAAATCAAGTGGTTCACTTTGGGGTATCCAAATCAAATGTTTCAATTGTGGTATTCAAAGCTAGTTGTTCATTCCATGGTATTCAAATCATATGGTTCACATCATGGTAATCAAATCAAGGGATTCATTTCATGTTACATAAAACAAAGGATTTAACTCGTGGAGTTAAATCCAGGTTTTCAATAAGACATTAACACATCCGGTTAAAGTAAGGTTCAGAAAACATGGTGTCCATTGTTGTAAACGAACTTGCAAAAGCATCAAGTATCATATTCATTAGCGTTAGTACTGGGTGATCACAACAAGGGAAAGCGGACACATTAGTTCTTATCCAGGATGGAGTTAGCTTTTAAATTTGTTTTAAAAGCTAACTGCAGGTCTGGTGTCATTATGGTTTTCAAAACTGCTATACATAATCTAACTCCAAACGTGGTTTGGGACTTGATATTATATGTTGGCTTCGTGCGAACAGTGATTGGACTGTTTACACACATTTTCTTACTTGATGTTAGTTTGGGTTACAGCTCATCCGTGTGAATCTTATGATGCTTTAACTTACCTATGTCTTATCTCATATATTCACGTTTACAAATGCTTAAACCTATTGTTCTCACCAACTACGTCTGTAGTTGACAGTTACTTTTCACGTGTTTCAGGTAATCAGGTTTTAGACATTCTCAGGGACAACTAAGGAGACCATTCTAAGATAGAACAAGATGAAGAAACATTGCTAGGATGGAATAGAAACTCACTAAATCCTAAATGTTTAATTGTGTTGTTTGAAGTCTTATTTTGTAACTATATTTTGGGTCTGTAGTTGTCTTTCTTTTGGTAGATAGTGGTCTGTAACTAAACAATTGTCTTAACATTATGAAACATAGAAATCCGTTGTGGTTGTTCTTATTCAATACTTGTGCATGATTCAACTGTTCATACGTCACCGCGCCGTGGATTCCGCACGCGGCGCAGAGGTGTGACAGGTTGGTATCAGAGCCAAGGTTGTAGAGAACTAGGAAAAACCCAATGTTTAATGACCTAGACTATAACCTAAGCTACCCAATAGGACTAAGTGCTATAGGCTTGAGGATACTTAGGATCTAAGTAACTTAAGTGAGCATTAAGTCTACAATAAGCTTGAAAGATCTTAGGGACATTTTCTAAGATTAGACATTGAGTCAAGGAATTTGAATCGGAATTCTATAATTTTAGAAACCGAATTAAATTCTCACACATATGCATTTAAGGATTTCAGAGTCAAGGATCTGTATTCTTAGTATCCTTGATCTGAAATTCTCACACAGAGATCATTATAGAAATTCGGAGGCAAAGATCTGTAGTTTCAGTATCTTTGATATGAATTTCTTGTCATATTCATTATAGGATTTAGAGGCAAAGATTGATATCTTTGATCTAAAGTCCTTGTCATATTCATTATAGGAATTCAAATGTCAAGATCTATTAATTTAGAGTCTTGATTTGAAATCCTTGTCATATTCATTATAGGAATTCAAAGGTCAAGAACTATTAATTTAGAATCTTGATTTGAAATCCTTGTCATGTTATCATTATCAGGTGTTCATTATCCTAGGAACTTTATAGCTTAGAATCTGTGTAACAGTATTCTTTAGTTGAAGTTCTCACAGGAGATCATTATACTCGATACGGTAGGTATTGAGAACCTAGGTTAATTAACCTAGGACACACATGCAGAAACCTAAGGTTTTAATTTCTAGTAAATTAAGAACCAGGGTTTACATAATCATAATCATATTCTGAGAACAAGAGACAGACGTGAATCAATCATAATCAATCAACAGTTGGAATCTTAACTTCAAATACAAACGGCGGATTAACGCTGACGTGTTGAGGTAAGTGGTGGGTCGGTTAGAGCTTACCCTATATATAAGCTTATCTTGATATGTTAGGGGGAATCCGGCGTTCATATTTGAAGTGAGGATTCGGGATCAACTGGAATCATTGAACATTAGTCAAACAGTTGGGATACAATCATTGGTGAATCAAATCATAGTGCAAATTCAAACTTGGATGAACCAAATATTATGGTGAATCAATCAAGTTGTGAACGTTTTTCAATGTAAACCTTAAGTGAAATTCTTAAGTGATTACATCATTAGTACTTACTGACATAGGTTAACAGGAAAGTGTAGAACACACGTATGATTTAGTTCTACATGTTAACAACTGTTAGTAGGTGCACGCATAACATAATCATAGTTCAATCATGGAATCAATCATAGTTCAAGTTGATCAAAGATCATGAGATTCGTAATCAATGGAAAACACTTGCAAATCAGTACAAACATGTTGCCAAATGCTAGCAAGGGCAT
This sequence comes from Mikania micrantha, assembly GCA_009363875.1. Classification (NCBI taxonomy): domain Eukaryota; kingdom Viridiplantae; phylum Streptophyta; class Magnoliopsida; order Asterales; family Asteraceae; genus Mikania; species Mikania micrantha. Next base: position 46,787,123 of record CM018682.1, on the reverse strand, counting down.
GATCGTGATATATCGAAACGGTGGTGGGCAGCGAGAGTGAGCCCTATATATAAGCTATTTTCGGTATATCGGGAAAGTGTCAGTGTGTAGGTTTGGTGGAAAAATCATGGGACATCATACATATTCACATGATAAGTATGCAAATAAGTTGATAACTTATACGGGTACTGGATCATATTACAATTGAATGATAATACTAGTAGTATGGAAATATTACTGACCTTATCATGCAAATTCAATTGTATCTTTCCTCATTACTGACCCACTTGTGGCTTCTATTCGTAGAATGCCTCCTCGACGTGACCCTAATGCTGGGGACTCGACAAGTGGTAATGATGAGGAGATCAACAAGATTGCCCGAGCTATCGCTGTTCATATGCGGGAAGTAATCCCTGGCATGGTCACTGATATCACCCAGAATCTGCGGGGTAGTACCAGTGATTCCGCACACAACTCCAATGCCACTAATGCTGGAACTGTTAACTTCACTTTCAAGCAGTTCAATGATGCTAAACCTCCTAAGTACGCTGGTACTGAAGGAGCTACCGGCCTACTGCAGTGGCTGGAAAGTATCGAAGACATTCTCGACTTCACTGGATGTCCTGAAAACCTGAGGGTCAAGATGGCCTCAAGCGCTTTTCACAAAAGCGCTCTCACCTGGTGGAATTCTGAGAAGAACACCAGAGGCCGAGAAGTCGCGTTATCATTACCGTGGGACGTGTTCAAGAATCTGCTTGTGGAAAAGTTTTGTCCACGACACGAGCTGAAGAAATTGGAGGTAGAGATGTGGGGTCTGGTGCAAGACAGTGGCGAAAATGCCAAATATACAACTCGTTTCCATGAGTTGTGTATTTTGGTACCACATTTGGTTACTCCTCTATCCCGCAGGATAGAGAAATACATTGAAGGTTTGCCTTTAGTTGTCAGAGGAACTGTTATGGGGAACAACCCCACTACTTTGGAAGCAGCAATTCAACTTGGTGCTTCACTTACTGAAGAATATGTGAAGTCTGGGGTGCTCACCCGAAAGGGGTTCAAGAGAGCACCGATTGAAGAAGGCAAGAAGCCTGAACAGCACCATCACAAGAGGAAAAAGCAGAAGACAATCAAGAACTTTGCAGCGTTGACTGCAGCTGTTCCTACTCATGCCACACCCATTACTGCTATGCCACAACTGGCTAATACCAGGAAGCGTTATACTGGTCCTCTTCCACTTTGCACCAAATGCCAGTATCATCATCTACCCAACACTCCATGCAGAAAATGTCTCAAATGTGGGCGTATGGGACACTTGGCGGCTACATGCCGATCTGCTCATCTTGCTGCTGCAACAACTGATACCACTACCACTACTGCTACAGGTGGAAGAGCCTGCTATAATTGTGGAGCAGAGGGACACTTCAGAAACCAGTGTCCAAAACTCAACAACAATACTGCTGCTGCTCGTGCTTTTGTTATTGGAACTGCTGAAGCACGTGAAGAGCCGGCAGTCATCACGGGTACATTTCTTATCAATGATCATTATGTTCCTATCATATTTGATACTGGTGCCGATAAAAGTTTTATCTCTACTCATACTGCTTCTCTGCTTAATATGCAACTATCCACACTTACTGCTCCCTATACTGTAGAAGTAGCGAATGGTAAGACCATAGTTGTAGATTCCATAATTCATGCTTGTGAGCTAAGATTAAATGACCATCACTTTTCCATCGATCTCATTCCTATGACTCTCGGAAGCTTCGAAGTGGTAGTAGGAATGGATTGGTTATCCAAAAACAATGCTGAAATCGTATGCTCTGAGAAACTTATCCGAATCCCCTTACCGTCCGGCGAAACGATGATAGTCTACGGCGAGAAACCATGCCGCGGATTGAAGATTGTATCGTGCATCAAGGCGAGGAAGTACTTGAAGAAGAAATATTATGCTTTCCTAGCTCACGTGGTGGAAAGGAAACCTGAAAAGAAAGCAGTTGGAGATGTTCCAGTTATCAAAGATTATCCAACCGTATTTCCAGAAGACTTGCCTGGACTACCACCAGTCCGACAAGTGGAGTTTAGAATTGATCTCGTCCCTGGAGCAAACCTAGTGGCGAAGTCACCGTATCGATTAGCACCGTCTGAGATGCAAGAACTGTCTAGCCAGCTTCAAGAACTTTTAGACAAAGGTTTCATAAGACCAAGTTTCTCTCCATGGGGAGCTCCGGTTCTCTTTGTCAAAAAGAAAGACGGTTCATTTCGTATGTGTATCGATTTTCGTGAGCTGAACAAGTTGACAATCAAGAATAGATATCCTCTGCCCAGGATCGATGATCTGTTTGATCAATTACAGGGAGCAACTTGCTTCTCTAAGATTGATTTACGATCCGGGTATCATCAGTTAAGAGTAAATGATGAGGATATACCAAAGACTGCATTTAGGACTCGATATGGACACTATGAGTTTGTGGTTATGCCATTCGGGCTGACCAATGCACCCGCAGTGTTCATGGACTTGATGAACCGAGTCTGCAGGCCATACTTGGATCAGTTTGTTATTGTCTTCATTGACGATATATTGATTTATTCCAAGTTAGAACAAGAGCACGAGGATCATTTGAAGAAAGTCCTAGAGTTACTAAGAACTGAACAACTATATGCTAAATTCTCAAAATGTGAGTTTTGGCTAAAGGAAGTTCACTTCTTAGGACATGTCATCAACAGGGATGGAATACACGTAGATCCAGCAAAGATTGAGGCGATTAAGAACTGGACTACTCCATCTACTCCAACAGAAATTCGTTCGTTTCTGGGTCTGGCGGGCTATTACAGGAGATTCATTGCGAATTTCTCTAAGATTGCCTTGCCACTTACCACTTTGACTCAGAAAAGTCAAGCGTTTATATGGGGACAGAAACAGGAAGATGCATTTCAACTTCCTAAACAGAAGTTATGCAACTCCCCTATCCTTAGTCTTCCAGAAGGCAGTGATGATTTCATTGTCTACTGCGATGCTTCAAACCTTGGTCTCGGTTGTGTACTTATGCAACGGGACAAGGTCATTGCGTATGCTTCAAGACAACTCAAAGTTCACGAGAAGAGTTAGGGGCTGTGGTCTTTGCATTGAAGATTTGGAGACACTACCTGTACGGTACTAAATGTGTCATATATACAGACCACAAGAGTCTGCAACACATTCTCAATCAGAAAGAACTCAACATGAGACAACGACGTTGGGTTGAGCTTCTAACTGATTACGACTGTGAGATTCGTTACCATCCGGGTAAAGCCAATGTGGTGGCGGATGCTCTTAGTCGCAAGGAACCAGTCAAACCGATTCGTGTAAGAGCCATGGAGATCAACACACAGCCAAACTTGAAAGACTTGATTCGCATTGCACAACAACAAGTAGTAACATATAATCAACTCAAGACAGACCTGGACTGTGGCATTGAGAAGAAACTAGAACCTCGATCTGATGGGGTGTTATATCTCAATGGCCGCATTTGGATTCCAAAGTCTGAAGAATTGCGCACACTCATCTGTGATGAGGCTCATAAGTCGCGATACTCAGTTCATCCTGGAGCCGATAAGATGTATCAAGACTTGAGGACATCTTACTGGTGGCCGGGAATGAAGAAAGACATAGCACTATATGTGGGAAAATGTCTTACATGTTCAAAGGTCAAAGCAGAACATCAAAAACCTTCGGGACTTCTGCAGCAACCTGAAATTCCTCAATGGAAATGGGAGCAAATTTCCATGGATTTCATAACCAAGTTGCCGAGAACTCCACGAGGTTTCGATTCGATTTGGGTGATCGTTGATCGACTCACCAAATCTGCTCATTTTCTCCCTATCCGAGAGGATTACAAGATGGAGAAGTTGTCCACATTGTACATCAACGAAATCATTGCACGTCATGGTACACCAACATCAATCATATCTGATCGTGATAGTCGTTTCACTTCTCGCTTTTGGCAATCATTGCAAAAGGCTTTGGGAACGCGTGTTAATCTTAGCACGGCGTATCATCCTCAAACCGACGGCCAAAGCGAAAGGACTATCCAAACACTTGAAGACATGCTTCGTTCTTGTGTCATTGACTTCGGTGGAAGTTGGGACACTCATCTCCCACTCATTGAGTTTTCATATAACAATAGCTATCATACGAGCATTCAATGTGCACCATTCGAGGCTCTATATGGTAGAAAGTGCCGATCACCGGTCTGCTGGACCGAGATTGGTGACTCACAGGTTGTAGGACCAGAACTCATTCAGGAAACATCAGACAAAATCACAATCATTCAGTCACGGCTTAAGGCCGCACGAGATCGGCAAAAGAGTTATGCTGATCGACGTCGGAAACCGCTTGAGTTTCAAGTCCGTGACCGAGTCTTACTCAAGGTTTCTCCCTAGAAAGGCGTTGTCCGATTCGGGAAGAAAGGGAAACTTGCACCAAGGTACGTTGGACCGTTTGAGATCCTGGAACGGATTGGTCCCGTAGCCTACAAACTCAAACTTCCAGTGGAGCTAAGCAATGTTCACGATACTTTTCATGTATCGAATCTTAAGAAATGCTTGGCGGATCATGATGTTCAGATTCCACTGGAAGACATTCAGATTCAGAACAACATGCAATTCATAGAACGTCCAGTTGAAATCATGGATCATGGGGTCAAGAAACTTAAACGCAGCCGTATCCCGATCGTAAAGGTACGATGGGAGGGCAAACGCGGTGCTGAGTTCACCTGGGAACGTGAAGACCAGATGAAGCTTAAGTACCCTCATCTTTTTACAGTATCTTCGGCTAGTTAATTTCGGGACGAAATTCCCTTAACTAGGGGAGACTGTAACATTTGTGCATTGAGTCATGGTAGTCGTAAACAGTGTTAGAACAGTGTGTGTCAATGTCCAGTATATCAATGTGAATCATGTGTTCATTATGTGCTTGTGTGTTAGAATCATTTTTATTCAGGAACAAGTATGTATTACTTATTTACAGTCGAGTTCACTGGGCAAGAACAGTATTTTGTTATATCGAAACAGTGGTGGGCAGCGAGAGTGAGCCCTATATATATACTGCGTTCGGTGTATCAGGATAGTGTTAGTGCGTAGTGTTGAGACGAATATTATAACAATTAATTAATTCAACAAGAATCGTAATACGTAAGCGAGACTGAGTATAGTTATGGGTGACGATCCATAATAATACGAATGTTGAACTTATAATTATGATTAAACGACTTTAAATAATTAATACGATCGAAAAACGTACGCAATTTCGGGTATACACGTAATTGTATGTGTTTAACGATCTGGCAACGCACGAAGAGTAAAAATAATTAAATTAATTATTTTATATTTTTTTACAATTTTGAAACTCATTATTTTAATGAGTTTAACAACTCTTTTATTTAAAACCGCGTAAAATACGCGTTACGTTCCAGAAACGCGAACCGAGCGACCGAAACGGACCCGAATACCACACGGGCTATAAAAGCCTTGAATGAGATCAATTATCTCATTTATTTCACCTACAACCACTTCTCTCTCTAAATTTTCGTCTACCCTCTCTCTCTCTAGAAAAACTCACTTTAAACGTTCGTAACTCGCTTATTTCTCCACGGAATTCGTCATTCTTGGTGTCCACGCGAAGCCCTCGACATCCTCTACACGGAAGTACAAGATTTTCGCAGATCCATCTAGCCAAAAACGAGGTATGATCGGATGAAGAGTCACGAAAATAGGGTTTTTGGTGATATGTTGTTGAAAACCCAAACTTGGCCGGTTCTTGCACACCCTTCTTAGTTCCGCATCTATAGAAACCCTACTGGAGGTTGTATTAGCTTAGATCGTGGCCTAGATCCAAAAGTTGATGATAGTGATGAGGCTGGTAACAGGTTCGTCGACCGAACCTTTCTGCTGAAAGTGGCGAACCTTAAGGAGGCTCCACGAACCCTAATGGTTCGTAGGACATCAGCCGAACCCACAGGGGTCCTTACGAATCTGCATCACATCACCATGGATCCCACGAACCCTAGGCGACCAACGAACCTGCAACAGATCTCCCATGCACGTAGCGAACCCAGCAGTGCTGAACCATAGCAGATTATTCAATCAGACGAGCCTCATGCCATGCTGCGAACCATTTGAATCATGAAACCAAAGCCGAACCTTGCATGATTGACTGATAGAGCCGAACCCTCTTTGTTGCAACGAACCTTCATGCTCACAATTGGTCAGTCGAACCTTAGGGGATGCCGAACCTTCGAACTGCCGAGCCCTTTTCTTTTCTTAGCCACGAACCGAGAGGGAACGAACCTTGTTACCTGCTAGCTTCACGAACCCTAGGTGTGTCACGAACCATCTTCAGAGTGGCGAACCCATGCATGGGTTGTATGGGCAAACCATAAACCAGAACCCTAAAAGGTTCGCTGCCAATGTTGTTCGGCCGAGCCATCACATGAAAGTTTCCCTATTGCCTTGACCCAATCCAGTGTTAACTCGATCCAATTAAAGTCCATTTGGCCCATTATGATCTTGCGTGGCCCAATATTGCCTTAGAAGATTACATGGCCTACATGTACATTAGATGGCCCAACTAAATCCCTTAGGCCCAATCCAAGCCCATACGGCTCATTACGACCCACTTAGCTCGGTATTAGCCATGGTGTGATATAAGGCCTATATGCAAGTAATTGGGCCAACAACACATTCTCTTGGCCCAGCACCATATTCAATTGGACCATTGTTAACTTAAATGGCCCATGGTGTGGACTACGATGTAAAATGTCTATGAATTGACTTAGTTGGGTTAAGATTAACCTAAACTAATAATGAGATCAATTCATAATCACAAGAGTCTAAAACACTTAAACATATTCATACATTTCATGTTTATCAAAGGTTAATCAATTTCTCAAACACATGTGATGTGTACCAACAAGTTTGAACACAGAGGAACATTTCATATGTTTCATTGACCCATGATCAAACAATTGATTCAAATCATAACATTCAAGTTTTCACAACAATCATAATCATGATCAAGTAATCAAGTGTTAATCAAGTTCAGGAGAACACAAGTCAATCAATGAATCAAAGTTATACAATTATAAATCCTATATCTTATGTATGATTACACTGTTATAGGAGACAATTAGAAGTCCTGTTTGCTACTTGCTATCTGTTTTAGTTCAGAGTCTACTGCAGACAGGTGAGAACATTAGCCCCTCTTTTACTGTTTTATAACTGTTTTGGGGTGGAACACGTGATCAAACCCACTATTTAAATCTTGTTTCATTACACAGGTTATGTGTATTCATAAAAATAACAGGTTCATCTTACGAATCCGAGGGATTCATCAACTGTTTAAGGAAATTGTCAACTGTTTTAAAGGAATTATTCCCTATTAAACTCTTATTACTAAAAAGGATTTCATAATGACTTTTGAGATGTTTTATAACAGGGTTACTCAATTGTTCTTATAAAGGATGAACACTTTTAAATAAATGATTTCATAAACTCTCTTTTGTATTAATCCTTGTTGTACACAAGGACACTATATCATGGTATTCAAATCAAGTGGTTCACTTTGGGGTATCCAAATCAAATGTTTCAATTGTGGTATTCAAAGCTAGTTGTTCATTCCATGGTATTCAAATCATATGGTTCACATCATGGTAATCAAATCAAGGGATTCATTTCATGTTACATAAAACAAAGGATTTAACTCGTGGAGTTAAATCCAGGTTTTCAATAAGACATTAACACATCCGGTTAAAGTAAGGTTCAGAAAACATGGTGTCCATTGTTGTAAACGAACTTGCAAAAGCATCAAGTATCATATTCATTAGCGTTAGTACTGGGTGATCACAACAAGGGAAAGCGGACACATTAGTTCTTATCCAGGATGGAGTTAGCTTTTAAATTTGTTTTAAAAGCTAACTGCAGGTCTGGTGTCATTATGGTTTTCAAAACTGCTATACATAATCTAACTCCAAACGTGGTTTGGGACTTGATATTATATGTTGGCTTCGTGCGAACAGTGATTGGACTGTTTACACTCATTTTCTTACTTGATGTTAGTTTGGGTTACAGCTCATCCGTGTGAATCTTATGATGCTTTAACTTACCTATGTCTTATCTCATATATTCACGTTTACAAATGCTTAAACCTATTGTTCTCACCAACTACGTCTGTAGTTGACAGTTACTTTTCACGTGTTTCAGGTAATCGGGTTTAAGACATTCTCAGGGACAACTAAGGAGACCATTCTAAGATAGAACAAGATGAAGAAACATTGCTAGGATGGAATAGAAACTCACTAAATCCTAAATGTTTAATTGTCTTGTTTGAAGTCTTATTTTGTAACTATATTTTGGGTCTGTAGTTGTCTTTCTTTTGGTAGATAGTGGTCTGTAACTAAACAATTGTCTTAACATTATGAAACATAGAAATCCGTTGTGGTTGTTCTTATTCAATACTTGTGCATGATTCAACTGTTCATACGTCACCGCGCCGTGGATTCGGCACGCGGCGCAGAGGTGTGACAGAGGTGGCGGTGGTGGTGGAGGTAACAATGGTGGTGGTTGTCTTCTCGGCGTCATTCTGATCACAACCGAAAGAACATCGGTTAGTGCAATGATCGAATGCAGAAGACATAAGCAAATAAAGTCCTAAGTCTTATGTTCTCTACATGAGGTTCCCTAAGTTATAGTCTAACCGTTTAACCGAAATGAATTCTATTTCTCTATAACCATGGCGCTGTTACCAATCTGTCACACCCCGAGCCGGCAGGCTGGATCAACTTTCTCGTCGGGCGGAAGGTTCCCGAGGCGCGAAATCGTGTGATAATCGAAATGATCAGATTATTTGCATGGCACATGATATGTAATGAAAAATGCTAACATGACATTTATATTGAATTAAAAAGTTAAATTTCACAGTTTATGTTCATATTTTCACTAAGTAAATCTACCTAAAAAGAATCATTGTGTTTCTATATTGTATCTGCACAAGATTTACAAAAGATGTTTCACAAGTATGTCATTCAAAATATGCTTAACACAAAATAAAGCTAGGTCTTCTATCAAGTCCTCTAGCTTAAGCCCTGATGCTTGGTGACTAAACATGTTCGTCACCTGAGAAAATATACATTTAAAAACAGTTGACACTAGGTTGGTGAGTTCATAAGTTTAGTATTTGAAAACAACTGTAATTTATCATTCACAAGTCATAGTGTCACACAAAAGTCTTATTGTTATAGTCTCATCTTATCTCACACAATGTCCTCTCCATAGTTACGTTTTCAAATAGTATATTATCCAAATCAAGTATGCTTATATATAGGGAATACGTATCACGAATGAAGCCGCCAGCGCACCACATACTTGACTGAATTCAACACCACTTGTAATGCAACAATGAATACCCATTTCTAACTCACATGTATTGCCTCATTTTATATCCACCCCATAAATTGTGTTCCATTCCCACAGTGTTATATTGATAAATAAAATTGTTTGAAGGGGGTAAGCTACAATGACCTAAGTTATGGTACTCCCTCAAGGTTTAAGGAAAACAGATTAATTAATCTTATCCTTTTTATTGATCCCTCAATTAAAAGCTTAACTATAGTTCACTTCTAATAATAGAAGTAACAATTAACTCTTTGGTATTGTTCACAACTTGAATGTATTTAGCACAGATGGGACCCACTGTGGTCCTCACATAATCAGACCACAATGCCTCCAATTTATCCCTATCCATTTTTGTTGGCATAGTATAAGTGCCTTCACAAGGATTCTAGTACCAGTAATATGACATGAGAGAAAATCAATTCTTTAGTCTACCAGTTAATAGAAACAAAGGGTATAATTACGATCAGTGTCTGAAGATTTATATCACCACGTGTCTTTTACCAAACCTGACATGATACAGCCCTGTTATAGGTCATACGACACCAGCATGATAATGTTACGATTAACATACCGACCACAATCTTCGGCGGTTTGGCAAACCTATGGTACCACTACTCTGTCGTCGGTTTAGTCGCACTAAATGACTGGTAAACGATTTACTTGTAAGGGACTTGCGACTGGACATGAACTCATGAACACATGATTGTAGTAATTAGTATGTTGATTTGTGTTCTCCTATTGTTATTGTCTCAATGCTATATGTTCTCAGTGTTATTTATACTCATAATATTTAACAAAGTGTTATAAGAACTAGTATTATTGCACAGTTTTAGTAAATGTGGTGAATGATATCGTCATCATGAACTTATGTTATCATGATTATCATTCTGGTTATCACTTGCATTTGTCTAAGTGTTATCTCATTGTTATCTCTGTGTTTATAACAAGGTGTTATAAGATCACATCTTAATTCACTAATGTTATTTAATTGAGTTGATGAGATCATGAAAATATGTTATCCTGATTCATCCCTGATATGTCATACATGTCATTTACACACACAAGCATAATATTTGTATAATAAAAGTAGGATAATGAAGATAGAATCTTTATTATCCAAATCACCTGATACTTGAATAAAGAACTAAAGATTTTAAATAAATAAAAGGATTAGCATGTTCCTCAGCCCCGCAGTTAAAATCAAAAGATTAGAAAAGGGGCATATGAACTCACCTGGATGTTGTAGTGGTTGTCTAAAACTCAAGAAATGCACGCGCTCACTTGTTGTACTTGATGATGTATTCCCGACCTTGTGTTTGATTCCAAGTTGTTTGTAATTTATAGGTATAAGTTTTATGTTGCAAGTTAACCCTAAAGTTGAGTAACCTTTGTAGGCTTTTGTTGTTTGACCACTCTTGAACCCATGTGATGATATGCTATACTAACACTTAACCACTTTAGGCTAAGCTTAGTATATAATACCTTCTTAGTTTACGATTAAACCCGAGTTATAACTTTAACATATTATAAAAGTTTGGATACCATAATATTTTCTAAGTATAAACTTAGGTTTTGAGTTGAAACTTGATCATTGCCTTTTGTTTAACTTAAACTTGTTATATTCCTGTAAGTGTACTAAGATGAGTAATTTGTTCTAAAAACTTAACCATTTAATATATTACAAAGGAGTTTAGATAGTGTTATAACAACTTATTTAGAAATATTTCATCAGCTTGTAGTAAAATCGGTCAACACAATTTTTAGGAAAATCCTCATGATGTTGATGCAACTTGGGACTTAATTATTACCACACTTGATATGTTTTAAACCTCATTTTGTTATAAAAACATTTTTTTATAGTTTATACATGTATGATATATGTTTAAGTGGTTTTTAACTAATATCAATGGGTAGGAAGTAATATCAAAGGTGACCAAAACGACTAACACTAGGAAACCCTAATGGGCTCCCCATTGACTTTACCTAGTTCCCATCGATTTTTTGACTTCATTCGTGAACCAATTTGATTGATTTTAGGTTTATTTTACTTGGATGATGTCATAGAAATAATATCGACAGAGTTTTGGGCCTGTAACACCATCGAAGTTATCAATATAGATGATCAAGTGGGAGCAGCTTCCTACCGATACTATTAGTATCGAAAGGAGTTTAGTTTCGATGCTATGAACAATATCGATGGTAATATCGATGTAGATTGATCTCATTTTACATGGACTGGTCGATAATACGTGTATCAACCAAGAGTTTGTCGAAGTTAAGGCCATCGAATCTGATCATGTCGCTGAAAATTCATCCTTCCCAGCTGATAATCGATACTAATCTGGGCAGCCCATTCATCCGTCGATACCGTTATTTCCTATGTCGATACTACTGGATTTTGTTCCAGACTCTTATTGTGATGTTATCCAAACATGGCAGGCTTGATTTCATGGTGTTCTAACATGGTTTGATGGATAAAAATCACGTTCTAAGTTCAATTAACAGGGTTTCATGAAAACCCTGAAAAACTGAAGTTTCAAGCTCACCTGTCCTAATGATTGGGCCTTGGTCAACTCGGGTAGACTAGTATAACAATCAAAGGTTCTTAGTTATTGGTGGTGTCCAGTCTATATCATCTCACACGTGGCCCATATCAAGCTTGACCCAAAAGGGTCCACCTGTATGTGTCGGGACTTTATGAAGTTCCCATATCAGCGTGACCCTCCAGGTCTACTGTATGTGTCGGGACTTTAGGATATCCATAGGTTAATGTTTCCCTCTTTTTCCTTTAAGTGAGTTTGATTGTTTACTTGTTTGATTGTTTGATTTTTGCCCAAATCAGCATGACCCTAAAGGTCTACTGTATGTGCCGGGACTTTCGGTTGTTTTACACGTGGTCTTGATCAACATACGACTGACAGCCACCAAGAATTGTTCATTGAAAATAGATCTTTGAATATAGTTTTTTTAAAATAGATCTTTGAAAATAGTTCTTTGAAAATAGATCTTTGAAAATAGTTCTTTGAAAATAGATCTTTAAAAATAGTTCTTTATGAAACGTGAAATAAGTTTACCTAGACATAATCTAGGGTAACAATTATACATGTGAAACATATAAAATGTAATAAAATTTAAGTAAAATATGATCCAAGGAAAATAATTTATATATACTTCTCAGCCTCTCATTTGTAAAACAAAAATGTTTAGAAAAGAGGAAATGAACTCACCTGTGTTGTAGCTCTTATGATTCAACCAAGAAAATATGCGCGCTCGTTTGTTGTAAATTAAGTATCTTCAGCACCTGTGTTGATTTATTATGATTTGAATATTATAACTATATATTATTTGACATATATAGGGTTTTGGCATCGGTGTGCAACTATGTGTCCTACATACTTGCTAATGTGTTCCTAAGTTTCTCTAACTATTCTATGCTATATACCCTCTATGAACCCTTATCCCTGAGTGAAATATCAAAGATAAACCTTATTTATATAAGGTTTATACTGGTAAATTACATGACCTTTTAATTAAAACTTCAATCATATAACTCTTTTAGTTTATAAAATATTTAGTTTATAAATTCTTTAATTTACTTTTGAAACATTTTAAATAAGGTAATTTAAGATAACTTATAAGGCATTGTATTTTAGTAAAAACATAAGTTATTTTCATGAAAAATGTAAGTTAAAACTTCTTAGAACTTAAGTTAATCTTACTTGATTAACTCCAAGTCCTTCATTAGATCTTTGTTACAACATTGCTCTTTGTTTGTCCTTGTGTATATATTACATTAGATCGTTTAAATCGGAACAATCTAAGTTGATTATACAATTGCATGTGATCACTAAGTATTGAGTGTTGACTCATAGGGACATCATATTCATACTTAGTTACTTTCTTGACCTCCCTTAGCATTCCTATGTGTTCTTAGTTCTTTATGTTCGAAATCATTTGACACACTCAATGTACTTAGCTTAATTGTTTCCACAAAACCTTTGTATCTAGTTTGAATCCATTCGGCTAACATGCTAAGTTTCATCTAATTAACTATCCTTCATTCTTAACCTTTATATCATTCACAACCCATGGTTGATAGCCCCATTTGATGACTAAACTTGAATTGAAATGTTTAAAATGATTTAGAAGTATTTAATGTTGAGAACTATTAGGTTTGATGATCCTAAAATCGGCTAATATTTCAAAATAGTCAACTTGGACCATTTTTGATGTTAACAATTTTACTTTGTATTTCATTAGGCAAACTTGGGTCTTTTAAGCCCAATTGATTACATGATACACTTATTTAAGTGTTAGATTAGTTTAAAAAAGATCTTAGTTTTGAAAACTTAGTTTCGATGAACAACACATCCAGTTTAAACACTTAGAAATCCTAATGGCTCACCATCGACTAACCCATGTTCAAACCTTTCTAATGAACTCAATTCTTGCTAGTTTTGGTTGGTTCCAAGTTCTGGGTACTTGGGAGACCTGAATTTAGCTAATCTCGACAACCAACAGCAATATCGATGGCCATAAGTCAAGTAATATCGATGAGACAACAGCCCCAAACCTGCCAGCACTATGGGTTCAACGGTTTCACTTTAGGCAGCCTTAGGCCATCAATACAGCCATTTACCCAGGTTCTAACCCTTCCCAGCCCTTCAAATCTTTAACCGTTGATGTCCCATGATTTCCTAGACCAAATTAGTGAAATTCCTATGGCTTTAAAGGGTCCAAAACAGACTGAACACGCTGTTGTTCGTCGGAACAGTGACAGCATCGCAACAGCCCATTTTGAACTTGATTTTTGTCAATATCCAGCTCCAAATCGATTCCCAACTGACCCAAACATCAATTTACTGTTTTACTTAAGTTCTTAACTTGTTTTAGTTTAAAATCCTAGGGTTTTACAGCTCAAAAATCAACGGAAATAGTTGTTGGTCGTTCAAGAACTTACCAAACAGGGGCAGCCACTAAATGAGCTCATTTTTGGTGATCCAAAGCTTTATTTCTTAATCTCTTCACGATCTACATGTTTATTGAGTCGTTTTAGTGTTTATCCTAACCGATTTGAAGTGATAAAGACGATTTAGAAGCTTACCTTACCGAAATAGTGAAAAACCCTCTCCTGCCATATCTTCTTTCTAAAAATGCAACCAACTCGGTCCATTTCAGCTCTGATTAATTGTACTACTTTGTTCCTCTCGTTCTCACGATCATTTTGACTACTAGAACGTCGAATTTGGTGAGAAACGAAGAAGTTATGATGATTTGAAGTTGGAAATGGGAGGTGAGGTGTGGTGGACGAGATTCTGGAAGAAGAAGGAGTTGTGGCTGGAAAATAAGGGGGAAAGAGAATGGGTGAGGGCTTTTATAGCCCGGGTGTGTTCGGGTGTGTTCGGTCTCGCTCGGTTTCGGTTTCACGCGTCGTTTTTCGTAGTTTTTCGTAACCTTACGTAAGTTAATAAGAATAGAAATGTTGAAACTTCTTAAATTAGTAATTCCTATTAAATTAACTAAATATCTTTTATTTATTTTTAAAATTTCAAAAACGTTTATTTTTATTGTTTCATCGGATCGTATCGTTTTCGCGCGTATTTGTACGAATCGTCACCCGTTCGAATACGACGACAACGTTGCTTTCCATTATGGTTCTCTAATTATTAGATATTGTTCAGAATGTTAAACTTACAAATATATTCATGCAAATCATCACTCACACGAATATACCGTATGTTTAATATTCATTTAACAACATCCGTTATGGTTTTAGTTTGGATTTCCACACGTACGTTTATACGTAATAAGGTCCTAACTAACATTCGTACGTAGTATCTTGTGCTAGTTTAACATGTTTAGACATATTAGTATTGTGTTTGCGTATGTTGTTGGTCAGTTTTGAGTTTCTGCACTGTTAACATCAGTTGTTTCATATAATATTAAGACAGAATATTACACGAACACTTTCCGTACCAGTATCTACAGTACTTTCCTACTGTTCAGAACTATTGTTCCGGCACAGATGTTACATCTACGCTGCAAACGTGACGATCATGGTATTGTGATAAGAAACAAAGCACGTTTGGTTGTGCAATGATTTAGACAAACTGAAGGGATTTACTACAATGAAGTATTTGCACCGGTTGCTCGTCTTGAAGCAATCCGAATTTTCCAGGCTTATGCATCTTACAAAAGGTTCAAATTTTATCAGATGGATGTAAAAAGCGCATTTCTTCATGGTGTGATAAATGACGTTGTGTATGTCATTCAACCTCCTGGGTTTGAAGATCCATTACACCGTGACCAAGTCTACAAGCTTGAAAAGGCCTTATATGGATTACACCAAGCTCCGCGAGCGTGGTATGAGACACTTTCTACTCACCTTCTGAACAACGGGTTCAGAAGAGGTGTCATTGACTGCACTTTGTTCATTAGAGAGATGGATAAGCATTTGCTCTTGATACAAGTTTATGTGGACGATATCATTTTAGGGTCCACAAATGATGTTCTGTGCAAAGACTTTGAGAAGGTTATGAAAGACAAGTTTGAGATGAGTTCTATGGGAGAGATGAAATTTTTCCTTGTATTGCAGGTGGATCAGTCTGAGGTAGGGATCTTTATTCATCAGACCAAATATGTTGGTAACATTCTGAGCAGGTTCAGTATGTTGGATGCAAAATCTGCTGGTACCCCACTGGCTGTTAATCACGAGATTACTTCAGATGAAAAGGGGGAGTTAATTGATGCCACTCAGTGTCGAGGAATGATCGGATCTCTTATGTATCTCACCGCTTCTCGGCCAGACATAATGTTTGCTACTTGTTTGTGTGCACGATATCAATCAAAGACAAGAGTCTCCCATCTTATTACTGTGATGAGGATTTTGCGTTATCTGAAGGGTACTCCGGATCTAGGCTTATGGTATCCTAATGACAATAACTTTGACCTAACTGCTTATAGTGATACATATTATGGTGGATGCAAGAGAGATTTTAAGTCAACATCTGCGGGGTGTCAGTTCTTTGGAAAACGCTGGTTACCTGGCAGTGCAAGAAGCAGACGTCGGTGTCTCCTTCCACATGTGAAACAGAATACATTGCAACTGCAAGTTGTTGCTCAAAAATCATCTAGATTCAGCAACAACTCAGGGACTATGGGTTACATTTTTCTAACACCTCTATATTTGTTGATAATACTGTTGCCATTGCTGTCACTAAAAATCCTGTCCAGCACTCAAAAACAAAACACATCGACATTAAATATCACTTCATACGTGATTGTTTTGAAAAGAAATTAATTGATGTTGTTAAAATTCACACTGACCACCAGAAAGCCGATCTTTACACAAAGCTTTTGATAAACCCTGATATCTATATCTGTTATCGGCTAATGGTGTTGTTCAGAAAGATGAAGTCATTTCTTCATCTGAATCAAAAAAATGATCGTTGTTCTTAATTTTACTTTCCTTTGTATATACAATATTTATGTTGTTTTTCTTTTGCTTATTAAAAAAAAAAAGCAAAAAGATTTTATGTTTTAAGTTTTTAGGGGAAATTGATTTGGGAAATTGATGTATTAACCAATCATTTTCTTTAAAGCAAAATTGAATATACATATTGAAAGCCCATGGGTATTATGATTTGATGTACTGATAGGCCGACTTTACAAGTTTATAGACTATTGTTATTTGCTTAGAATGTCTGATTTGTGGGATCCAGTCTAGAAAACTGATTTAAGGTAAATCAAGCATACACATTGTATCATAGGATCTTATGAGGTTTCCAATGACTCATGAGTTCAAGTCTGTACACATGCCACGTTGCTGGGTCACAGCCTAGCTGAAGCCATCCATTCAGATAAGAATGAATGAATCACATGAAAATAAAAGTTAATCCGATTCTATACACGTGCCACATTGCTGGGTCGCAGCCTAGCTGAAGCCGTACATTCAGATAGGATAAGCTAGAAAAATACAAAAATAAAATAAGTCTGATTCCATACATGTGCCACACACTGGGTTGCAGCCCAGTTGAAGCCATCCATTATAATGGAACCAAACTCTTGATCAACACAGTTCTAACACGTGCCATATTGCTTCGTAAAGACCTAGCTGAAGCCGTCCATGCATATGTGTTAAGATTGACAAATTGATTATAAGAAAAATGCAAAAATATAATACATTGGAACCTTATGGAACTTATGATCTTAGGTTTTAAGATATGCTGAGATGAGTTATAACTTAGTTTATACCTATTTTGGTTGACTAAAATGGGAAACTCAGTCAGAAGATATGGGAGATCACTGTTGTTGTAGGTCCTCAAACTGATCAAGATCCAAACTTTATCTCTGTAAACATCATCAATGATCTCTAACAAGTGCGGAATCCAAGTTAGAAACACGAAAGCAAGTAGAAAAATGCAAACTTTATAAATATTGCAAAACTTCGAGTACAAGCGGCTCAATACGTCTAGAGAGCGTATGCCTCGGGATTCCAACCTAAACCTGTACAAAATACGTCTATTTATACTAGGCCTAGGTGTACACGAAATCTAGATACAAAAGGTTCGAGTACACGATAACTTCGTTTACTCGAAAAGCTGTACACGAAATTATCCAAAAACTTGAGCTGTGACTCTTCCGGGTTGACTTTGTCAGTCTTCATCGTTTGGCGGGCTCTACAAACTCCCCCTAGACTGGCGAAGTCATCCGATAGGAAGAGTAACACTGTGTGGCCCTTCTCCAGCATACAGCTTCAGCTTCATGGCATAAGCAACAACTCGTGTAAATGGCTTAGCCAGCTCATCATTTCCGGAATATACTCGTATAGGAGAGTTGTCCAGCTTCATCATGTCATCTTTACCATACTTCAGAAGATCCATAGGGTCAAGAATCATGTCGATGTCATCAATATCATCCATATTCCTAAGAATAACTGCAGCAAGGTTCAGATCATCAAAATACCAAGACAGAAATTTAGCCAAAGAGTTATCAGGAACTCTTGGCGAGACGGGGACTGCTTGCTCTACATGAGGAGGAGGGTACTTATAGTACACCCAAGGCTTCTTTGTCTTTGGATCTATGATGCACGAAGAGACAAAACGTCGTCCCTTTGCCGTGCGCATCACAGGGAAATTCTTCTCACACTGATCTTTGATAAACTTTGCGAACAAATCAGCCTGTGAGTCCTTAGACGGGTTGAAGAACATAGCCTTGTCAATGCTTCTGATGTCTACTTTGGGCAACGAACAAAAATCTCTTGGCTTCTTGTAGAACTCGACCTTTCCACTCATTCATTTCACCAAGTAGATATCTCTTTGTTTGTCGTACATCCAGCAGCATACATTTGATCTATCATTGCTAACTGCAAATAGGTTTCTGTCATCGGAAATGAAGGTATGCTCTGGATGCTGGTCGCCCATTTCTTTGAACCAATCCGCTTTATCTACAGGAGGAGCAGGCGTCCAGTCTTTCTTTCGATCAAACCAGCTATCTATCACTTCATTCAGAGAAGTGATCTCATTTCCCAATGCATCAATGTATTTGTGGCATACAAATAATCGATATAAGGATCTGATGACACATTGCCAAGAATTATGTTTTCTGGTTCTTCTTCTACAGATGCCCCTGCAGAAGACTTGGCTTGATCCTTCTTCAGATGGCTTGGTGACCCAAAATCAAAATCATCCGGAAGATCATCAAATATACTGTCAAGTCCGGCTCCAGTAGTCTCGTCTGGCTGTACACAATCACCAAAAAGGATGTCATCTGGAATGTCTCCAAATAGATCATCATACAGACCAGAAGGCTTTTCGGAAGATGATGGATTCCCAGAGTCTCCACCTTGATCTTTGTCATCAGGAGGACCTTGGTCTTTATCTTTGTCATCTCCATCTTTATCATCTTTGTCGCCTTGATCGTCTTTATCATCCTTGTCCTTCTTTTCATCTTTATCTTTCTTTTGATCTTGTTCATCATTTCCATCATTATCATCATCATCACTGTCGTCACTGTCATCACTGACATCCATGACTTCATCTTCAGACTCGGAGACTTCTTCTCCTTTGAGTCGTTTGATATCCCTCTGCATCTTGTGGTTCTCTAATAAAAGAATTCTGATGAATTTTTCATGAGCCTTGATCTTTCCTCTGCACTTGTTCAGATGAGAACATATCTTGATCTTCCCTTCACGCAGGTTCATGATCATTTTGTCCTTTATCTCAGCATCTTTTTCTAACTGATAGACTCGCTCCTGTAATCCAACAAGATCCACAGGCACCTGCACAGGCTCGTATGGTGAGTCGGAATGCAAAGGAGATTTTCCTTTGCTGCTTCCGGACTGAGGTGGAGGTGATTTGGTCTTGGTTTTGGTTTGAGGCGTAATGGTGACGGATGGGCGTGTGGAGGAAACTCGGATGATGAGTTTGGTTTTCGAAGGTTTGGGTGTAGGTTTGTGTTGTTGTGGCTTAATGGGTTGAGAAGGTTGAGGTGGTGGAGGTGGTTGAGTGACAGGTGAGGGCGATGGTGGTTTTGTGACAGGTGGTGGTAAGGGTGGTAGTATGACATGTGGTGGTGATGGTGGTAATGTGACATGAGGTGGTGATGGTGGTTTGGTGATGTGAGGTGGTGAGGGTGGTTTGGTGATATGAGGTGGTGAGGGTGGTTTTTTGATATGAGGTGGTGATGGTGGTTTGGTGATGTGAGGTGGTGAGGGTGGTTTGGTGACAGGAGTGGGTTTAACAGGTGCCTGGGTCATGACAGTAGTAGCAGAGGAGAAGGATAAGCTTGAGAGAATAGACTGAAGTCTTGGGTCTCTAGCCTTTCGGGCCATCGTCTTTTGCCTTTTCTTCTTTGGCGAAGACTCGGGAGTGGGAGTATAATCAACATCTTGAGCTTCTTCCCTCTCTTGTCTTGTGGGAGGTGGCCTCTCCGGGATGAAATCTTCACTAGATGAGGAAGAAGAAACATCAGATGCAACCTTTGAAGCTTTACTCACTTTAGCTTTAGAACTTGCAGCCTGAGTGTCATGCTCTTCTGCCACTATAGCCACTAGGATTCCTGGCATATCCTCATCTACCCCATCTCCCACAAATCTCCCAAACTTGATCAAGGGCCTCTGACCGATGTATTGCTTCTTTCCCCGTTTGCTCATCTTCATGTATCCAAAGGTATCATCTCGCATCCTTTTAACTTCTAACGAACCAAATGTGCGTTGCAGGTTCGGATATCTTTTATCCAAGATGATCTGAATGAATCTTGGAAAGGCCAGGAATATCTCTTTCCTCCTGCCTTTGATGTTCGCGTGCATATCATGAAAGATCATCTTTGAGAAATTGAAGTCCTCTCCAAGTGCTAGGGCCACCATGCACGAACTTAGAGTCTGATTTAGCACGTCATATCCGCCCTTTCGTCCAGACAGACATTGTGTCACCACGTGTGCTAGATACCTCCAGTATGGATGTAATAATTTCTTCTCAGTTGGAGGGTAAGCTCCTTCATGTCCCATTTGATAAACAGTTCTGTTTACCAGATCTTGGTCTAGTTCAACAGGGTCAAACTCTTTGTCTCCGAACTGCAGACAATCTCTAATGATTTGCTCTGAAATGATGATGGAGTGACCCTGGATCTTTCCGACAATACTAATGTTTCCATCTGCATCAACACTTTCCACAACTGAGCTCCAAAAGTCTTGAATAAACGATGCAGTAATCAGGGGATGCTCCATAATAGCATAGTTGACTGGTGACAGAATCAGCCCTTCAATCATGCTTTTGAATTCGGAGTGCTTGGCTGGCGGTTCTCCAAGGAATGCAGTCATATTGTGATCATGTACGAATCTTAAGTCAGCCATCTGAAATAGAAAATTGATCAAGTTAGTTTAACATTTCTAGTATATGAAACAGAGGCCATACACGAAAAAGTTAAAAAAATTTTCTAAGTGTTGAGCCTTTCTACTCGGGACAACAGGTGTACACGAAATTTGTCATGTACACGAAGTATGTTGAGTATACGAAATGTGTAGAGTACACGAACTTAGTTGTGTACACGAAGTAGACCTTGTGCACGAAGTTTAGTGATTTCGTGTACTCAAAATTCTTAAAAAAGTTTATCATTTTGGCTCCTTATAATTTCTAACCTGGTTCAATACACTCGAAATTGAGAGGCGACCAACATATTTACAAATTGCGCTTCAATTTTAAGTATTTCTTGGTCAATTTGACCAAAGACCTACTGTGCACGAATATTCGTGTACACGAAAATTTATTTTGATCATAACTTTCAAATACGCGGTCAAAATTTGATAAAAATCTATACCTAGAGTCGCCTAATGATGATCTATAAGATAGCCGGAGTAGAATTTTGAAAACACGTCTAGAAAAGAAAATCGCCTCAGAGAGTAATCGAAATCTGAAAATGAGTATGCGAAATTGTGGTACACGAAATCAACATCCTTTGGATATTTATAGAGGTTGACTTCGTGTACTCCGTTTCGTGTACTCATTTTCGTATACTCGATTTCGAATATGCACCCCTTTAATTAAATTTAATTTTCTTATCTCGAGTAAAAATTCTAACTTTCCTAAAATAAAATAAAATAAAATGAAATAAAATAAAATAAAATAAAATAAAATAAAATAAAATAAAATAAAATAAAATAAAATAAAATAAAATAAAATAAAATAAACTTTGAACAAGTTTTAAAGTTTAATCGTTTCAAATTTTGTGGGATCAAATCTGTTATCAAAATTTAACTATCTTAGTTAAGTTTCTTAATGAAACACAACCTTTAAATAACTTTTCCTTACCAAATGATCTCCATTCGTTACTTCATGAAGATAATTTATTTGATCAAGTTTTTATGAAAATTATTTATAGAAAACTTATGTTCAACTAGATAATACCAACTAGATTAATGTGCAACCTATCAATCTTGTTAACTTCTTGGTTTCAAACTTTGACAGTGTTTCAACGAACTTAAAATTACTTTTGACAGAGTTTTTAAGGTAAGAAAAGAAAAGAACAGATCTCATCAGATTAGAATCAAGAACAAGAAAGGGTTCTCTCTTCTTGTGCTCATTGGCATCTTTTATTTACTGATCTGCAGACACATTGGCCTTAACTTCACACATCCAGATATTTGCTTACGCAAAACATAGGATGCTTCAGTAAGTATTTCCCGCTCTTTGTTTGCACAAAACATAGGAAATACCCGAGTTTTTCAAAAATACAATCTCAAGTTTATTGAAACACAATCTGGTTTTGATTCTAGAATTTAACAAGAAGTCAAATAGTTGTCACACATTTCTAGTTATATAATGATCATAGTTTCTTACTTATGTAATTTTTTAAGTAATTTTGTTTTGATCAAGTAAACTTTGAAAAACTTATTTCAATCTTTTGGTTATAGAATAGTATTCACGGTTGTTATTCATTCAGAGTTTTAATTTAAGGCAGTGAAATTTTGATCCTTAGAGATTATTTCACTTCCCACTTTGATCGATTCACTTTGCTCGTCCAAATAAAATCTTTTTGTATTTTCTTAAGTTTTTGTAAAGTTAAAAGTTAAAAATGTTTTTGTAATTTTCTTTGAATTACATGAAGCAGAATCTCCTTTTCTTAGGATTTCAAAAACCTAACTCCCCCTAAACTTATAGATTATTTTAGACTGACTCAAAGACCGAAAATCTTTTTGTTGTTTTGTAAATTTTGACTCAAAGACCGAAAATCTTTTTGTTGTTTTGTAAATTTTGACTCAAAGACCGAAAAATTTTTTTGTTGTTTTGTAAATTTTCTCCCCCTAAATTTGTGAACTGAGTAAGACACAAATTTTAATGTAATTATAAAAATGCTTTTAATTAAAACTTATTAATTTGAGAGAGGCAAGCAAGTGATGGAAGCGTGCTGTATCGAACGGTTTTGTGAAAAGGTCCGCTAGATTGTCATTAGTGTGGACCTTTTCAAGATGAATCAGTTTACGTTCGAAACAGTCACGGATGAAGTGAATTCGGATGTCAATATGTTTAGTTTTGGAATGTTGTACCGGATTCTTGACGATCTGTAGGGCTGCTTCATTGTCACAATAAATAGGAGAGTCAAGAAAGTTCAAACCGTAATCGAGGAGTTGTTGTTGCATCCAGATAACCTGAGAGCAGCAACTGGAAGCAGCAACATATGCGGCTTCTGCAGTGGATGTGGATACGGTCGTTTGCTTCTTGCATTGCCATGAAACAAGGCGATCTCCCAGGTACTGACACCCACCAGTGGTTGACTTCCTATCCAGGTTACATCCACCAAAGTCACTGTCTGAGTATGCAAATAATTGAAACTCATAGTTCTTTGGATACCAAAGACCAAGCTTAGGTTTCCCGACTAGGTACCGAAAGATTCTCTTGACAGCTATGAGGTGAGATGCCTTCGAATTTGCCTGATATCTGGCACACTGACATACTGAAAACATAATGTCTGGACGACTAGCAGTCAGATACATCAGAGAACCAATCATTGAGCGATAGAGGTGTTGATCAACATCTTCACCATCTAAATCCGAAGTTAGGATAGGACGAGCAGCCATGGGAGTGGATGCCGGCTTAGACTCCATCATTTTGAACTTGTTCAAAATGTCTGTGACGTATTTTCCTTGGTGAATCAGCACACCCTTACAATCCTGTTTTACCTGTAGACCCAGAAAGAAGGCCATTTCTCCCATTGCGCTCATCTCAAATTTCTTTTTCAACACCCCTTCAAATTCCTTGCACAACGCTGAGCTGGTGAAGCCAAATATGATGTCATCCACATAGATTTGAACGAGAATTAAATCATTCTTATCTTTGCGAACGAACAATGTCTGATCAATAGCTCCACGGGTATATCCATTTGCGAGTAGGTGATCAGTAAGCGTAGCATACCATGCTCGCGGTGCTTGATGAAGGCCGTAAAGAGCTTTGTCTAACTTGTAGACATGCTCTGGATACTGAGAATCTTCAAAACCAGGGGGTTGGCACACATATATTTCTTCCTTTACCTTTCCGTATAAGAAAGCTGTTTTCACATCCATCTGATATACTGTGAAGTTCATATAGGAGGCGTAAGCCAAGAAAATTCGAATGGCTTCAAGTCGTGCAACTGGCGCAAAGACTTCCTCATAATCTATTCCCTCTTGTTGATAAAAGCCTTGAACCACCAACCTTGCTTTGTTTCGGATAATGACTCCAGAGTCATCTCTTTTATTTCTGAAAACCCATCTGGTTCCTATAGGCAGTTTTCCTTTGGGCAGGGGAACCAGATTCCATACTTTAAGTTTCTGAAACTGCATCAGGTCTTCCTGCATTGCTTCAACCCAGCTGGACTCTTTGAGAGCCATTTTAACATTCTTTGGCTCAACCTGCGAGATAAAACAAGAATATAAACATGAATTAATTGGACCTGATTGACTTCTGGTAGTCGTCTCTTCAGGCAAGAGGTTCTGAGCTGTAATGGTTCTGCTTCGAGTGAGAACACCTTCCGAGAGAGGTCCAATAATATTTTCAACTGGATGATTCTTGTTTATACTGAGTGTTGGCACTTCTTCCACAGCTAGATTGTCTAGCAAGTTGCTGAGATTATTCACTTGATCTATACTTGAGGAAGAAATGTTGTCGGTATGAGCATTTTCACTTGACTCAATTACTTGATCCACACAATGTTCCTCAGGAATGTTATCTGAGAACAATGGATTATCAAAGCTCTGGTGAGAGGAAGATGAGATTTGATCAGCTTCTGGAAGTGGTTGAACAGACTGAGAAGTGTCTGGTTCTGATGGGAGAACTTCTTGTACTGGGGTCGGCTGAGCTGGAGGGTCACGATTGTACATGCCAGGAGGATCAACTGTCAAAAGATTAGGATCACACGGAACATAGTCAACTCTATAGTCCACATCATCACCTCTGTAGAAATCATCGGCTTGCTCAGATGCTCCCGCATTCTCAGATGGAGTGCTGAAGGGCTTTAAAGTGGAGTCATACTCAAACAGCCAGTTCGGACCAGAACCAGCATCAGTAGAGTTCATTTCTTGCCAATCTATGTAGTATGATTCCACAATCATCCGATTTTTCTTGTTATAGACTCTGTATGCTGCCCTTTCAGACGAGTAGCCCACGAAGTAACACTCATCTGCCTTATCATCAAACTTATGGTTAGGCTCTGTATGAAGAAGAGTGCAAGGACATCCGAATGACTTGAAGTGTCCAACTTTGGGCTTCTGATTGAATAGAATCTCGTAGGGAGTCTTCTGATGACGTTTGTTCAGAAGTGCTCTATTTTGAACATAGCACGCAGCGTTAACTGCTTCAGCCCAGAAAAAGATAGGTAGCTTTGATTCTGACAACATTGTTCGTGCAGCTTCTATAAGCGTTCTGTTTCTCCTTTCAGCAACTCCATTTTGCTGAGGTGTTCTAGCTGCGCTGTATTGCCTAGCTATCCCTTTCTCATCACAGAAATCTATAAGAGTCTGATTTCTAAATTCAGTTCCATTATCAGTTCTAATCACCTTGACCTTTAGATTCTTCTGATTTTCAATCAAGGTAATGAACTTCTTCAAAATCTCTGGAGCTTCATCTTTCTTGGCCAGAAAGAACACCCAAGTGAATCTGGAATAATCATCTGTCACAACGAGACAATATGACTTTTTCCCAATACTCATTACGTTAACCGGTCCGAAGAGATCCATATGAAGAAGTTGAAGAACTGAAGAGATAGAAGTGAACAATTTAGGCTTGTGAGGTCTCTTGTGTTGTTTCCCTTTGCCACAAGCGATACATTTCTCAATAGTGGAGAAATCTTTAGAAGGTAGACCAATGACGTGATCCCCCTTGGCGAGTCTGTTCAGATTCTTTAGGTTTACATGACCCAGTCGCCGATACCATAACCGACAATCATGCTCCGATGCCTTTGAGAACAAACAAGTGTTCTTTGTAAATGAATCTGAGTTCATATTAATAATATATGCATTGTTTATCCTTGGAGTTCTCATCAGAATCCACTTCTCAGGCACTACAAATACAGGCTTCAGAATAAGGCATTCTTTGTTTGTGAAGTGTGTGGAAAAACTCTTATCACAGATTTGAGAAACACTCAGAAGACTGTGATTGAGCTCTTCAACATAGTACACATCTTCAAAACTAAGAGTTCCATTTGTGACCGTGCCCTTCATGCTTATCCTTCCTCCCTTGTCTCCAGCAAATGACACATAGCCTCCATTGAATGGTGTAACTTCATGCAACTGAGAGAAATCCCCAGTCATATGACGGGACCAGCCACTATCTACATACCAAACATGTTTAAGCTTGCTTGGCTTTCCCTGCATAGTACACATTCAATTAATGAGAAATAGGTACCCAAATCATAACAGATTTAGGTGCTTTGGTAATAGAAGAAACTCTATCCTTGGGTTTGGGTTTGGGTCTTTCTGAATTGAGCTTAATATGTTTTGTCATGTTTCCACTGCCCTGGTCAACTGGTTTTATCTTAGTTTTGAAAATCCTTGGAGTTTGCTTATGAAAACCATATTGTGTTTTGTTTGATTTCTTATGTCTTTTTGCAGTGGAAGGAGTCTGAGTCTGAGTCCCCTTTTGAGAGGTTGCCTTAGGCTTGGAGGATGGTACAGTCCTCACATGTTTGTTAACTGGTTTAGCCTTAGGTATGACCTTCTGATTCTTCCCATAGAAGAATTCAGTAGGTCGGTGCAGACAGTGTCTAGCAATGTGGCCTGGTTTACCACATGCATAACAGCAGACCTTTTGGTGAAATTCAATTGGATCAAAGGGCTTTACATCACAGTTACTTTGACTAGAGGATGAGTTTGAAGAAATTTGTTCCAATGACCCAGTTGGAATATAAGGTTCACAGTTAGGGTTCAACTGTGAACATTCCTCTTTAGTAACTATGGAATGAGCCGGTGCATTTTGTGCTGTCAAAGGAGAGAAGGTTGATTTTATAGCAAATGTTTTCTGAAAATGTTTCAACATATCATTAAGATTAATGTCAATTTCATCGAATTTTCCAACAAAATCAGTTTTTGGAACAAAAGATGATTGTCTTGTAGATGTTGAACAATCTGTGCTCCTCCCAGCACTTCTTTCTACCTTCTTCTCCTCTAAACCTGCAACACTTAGTTTTTCTGCACAAACCTTAGAATCATTAGTCATAACAGGGTCAGCTGTGAGCATAACTGGTTTGGTGGGAAAATCACATGCACGACTAGAATCCAATTCCAAGTCATCAACAGATGTGTTGATCCTTGGCATGCATGAGTAATTATGGTTAAAGGGTGGTGCACACTCTTTAAAACCAAGACCTTTATTATCCCTCTTGAATTGTATGCTTACCATGTTTTCTAAAACTTTGCTTCAATAATCAAATTTTTCACATTTTACTGAAGTTTTAGAAAGCTGAGTTTTGACTTGGTCCAACTCTAAAGTGAGTTCATCGATTTTGCGTCGAGCGTCTCGATAGTTGGACTCTTTGTCACTTAAGAGTTCCTTTAGCCTTGCCACATCCCGACCCTCGGCTTCAAGTTTCCTTTTAAAAATTCCTTCATTTTTAAGAAATTCTGAGTTAAAGTATTTAAGTTTGTTTAATTCTTTGATTAAAGATTCATTGTGTGACCTGTACTTAAATACTTTATTTATGCATGAGCTAGAGCAAAGATTTTCGGTTACCTCCTTCTGTTTGTCGTCCACCTCGGCCATGAATGCATGACTCAGAGTCAGCTCCAGTTCCTGTACCTGATCACTCCAATCATAGGAGTCAGTCTCCTGAGTTACCAATGCTTTGGACGTGCTAGCGTTCCCTCCTGCAGCTGCATTCCCTGACTTCTCTTCAGGCTTCTTTTCTCCTCCTTCCTTAGCTACCTTTGGCTGCTTACATTCCCTGGCAAAGTGACCCGGTTGGTCACAGTTGTAACATCTCAATTTTGACTTATCAAACCCAAGCTTCTTTCCCGGAGCGTTTCCAAAGCTGTTTCTTCCATATTTCTTGATAAACTTCTTTGCTCTAAACACAGCCATTGCCATTTGCCAAGATATATCCATTTCTTCAACATCAGCTGGGTTAATCTGCTCTAGATTGTCTTGAGTGAGATTTGAGGGTGCCAATTCTCCAGCAATAAAAGCATTGTAGCTATTCATGAATCCCTTAAATAATAGCAGATTCTCTTCACTTTCTGGATTGACTTTAGGCACAGATCCAGCTTGTCCAGATGACAGGAAGGCAGTCTCAAAAGGAACTCCATGAGATGAAGAAGGCTGATAATGCTGCATTCCTTGAGACTGAAGATTGATTGCTGACAGAAGAGCAGAGTTTTCAGAAGTAGGTGCAATGCCCATTGAGCTGGCATGATTCAGTGCTCTCTGCTTATCATCCATGTCATATGAATTGATAATTGAGATTAGCTCACTTAAAGAAGTCTTGTACATGTCCTTGGTCCTTTTGATAGTTGTACAGTTAGAGTTCCAAGTGTAAGGTAGTGAATTCAGCAGCTTCTTGTTCACCTCGCCCTTAGTCATTTCAATCCCAGAACTGGTCATCTCAGTCATTAGATGTGTGAATCTGTTGAGTTGTGCTTCTAGAGACTCTCCCTTGATATGATTAAACATGTTGAACCTTTGTCTGAGCATATCCTTCCGACTCTCTCGCATGTCCTCATTTCCTTCAAATCTTTCAACCAAGGCATTCCAGAGTTCCTTAGCAGTCTTGTGCTCCTTAAATCCATGAGCAACATCAGTCGATAAGGCCATTGTAATCGAAGCATATGCCTTTTCATCCTTTTCCATCATGAGTGTGTCATTGTCGGTGTACAATTCCGGATCCTTGGGAACAAGAGGACCATTGATCTCACTCTGGTATGAGGGTACATAGGGACCCTCTTCAATCGATCTCCAAAGCTTTGGATCGGTATACTTGATGAATGACTGAAATCTGAACTTCCAATCTTGGAAGTTATCTCCTGACACGAGCCTTGGTGGCTTTGTTCCGGTGCCGATCTCATTGTCCAGATTGAGTAAGTTGGACAAATTTGTCAGATTCTTTGAAGCCATAATGAATCAGAAAATTTTCTAAGTTCAGTACACGAATTCCCTGTAGCTCCCTGTAGATACTGCTCAAAGTTAAACAGACAAATCTGTACTCGAAACTCCTTGTAATCGAAAATATCCCTGTACTCGAAAATATTCTTGTACTCGAAAATATTCTTGTACTCGAAAAAATTCTCTTGTACTCGAAATCCTGTGTGTATTCGAATCTGACACTGTATTCGAAATTCTGTAGTCGAACTCCTCTTGTACTCGAAAAGTATTTATACTTCGAACACTCTAACTATACTCGAAATAGCTGAACTTGAAAATTCTGAACTCGAAAATACTTAAGAAAAATTTTATAAAAATATTTCTTAAGATTTGGAGTCCCAAATTTACACAGTAGCTAGATGAAGTAGAGAAGAATGATAAAGTATAAAACTTGCTTCAGAAAGTTGTTACCTTGATGATGAAAAGAGCACTCAAGCTCTGATACCACTTGTAGGTCCTCAAACTGATCAAGATCCAAACTTTATCTCTGTAAACATCATCAATGATCTCTAACAAGTGCGGAATCCAAGTTAGAAACACGAAAGCAAGTAGAAAAATGCAAACTTTATAAATATTGCAAAACTTCGAGTACAAGCGCCTCAATACGTCTAGAGAGCGTATGCCTCGGGATTCCAACCTAAACCTGTACAAAATACGTCTATTTATACTAGGCCTAGGTGTACACGAAATCTAGATACAAAAGGTTCGAGTACACGATAACTTCGTGTACTCGAAAAGCTGTACACGAAATTATCCAAAAACTTGAGCTTTGACTCTTCCGGGTTGACTTTGTCAGTCTTCATCGTTTGGCGCGCTCTACAGTTGTGTTTACAAACAAGTATTGTCTCGTTTAAAATGGACAAGTATATCAGTAGTTGCATTATAAATCCTAAGTGTCATAAGTATAACATCCAAGGATGCCAGTTTGAGATGGCCTGGTGTATATGTTACTCTCATGAACAGGATGCTTTATGCTTCAAGCTCCTGATCAGAGGGCAGACTTGAGAGCTCGTAATGCTGATCTGAAGACCGTTTGCTCAAGTCAGTGGACGAGCACAATCAGCTGGCCTTGACGCCATATGCATACAACGAGAGGATTCTTGCCATGGAGGCTAACAACCTGTGTCTCACTGAGCAGATTGAAAGCTTAAAAGACACCACTCCCAGGATCGAGGCATCCGATTATTCAGAGAAAGAAGAAGAAGAAGAGGATGATAAAGAATCTGATGAGGAGAAGTTTGATTATGACAGTACTGATGATGATGATGATGATGATGATGATGGTTCAGCTGACAATGACGGAGCGGGGAGTGCCTCTGCTAGTTCTTCTAGTTCTCTGGAGCAATCTCGACCTGGAGAAATCATAACTAAGAAGAAACATGATAAAGCTCCCAAGTCATCTCAAAATCAAGCTGAAGAACCGAATGTCACTGAGGAAGTTGATGCTGTGCCTGTGAAATGTCTTCTTGATGATAAGTTGACTATGATTTTTGACGCTCAAGGCATCATACAACATTCAGCGAGCTATGACAAAGAAGAAGGTGAGATCATTCATTGCCTCACCAAGGAACAGATAGCAGAGCTGTTCAAGTTAAATCCTGATGATGTGGTTTTGGATGACCCTACTGTTCCTGCTTACAACCTTCCCACTCCAGAAGCCTATGATGATATTAATGAGATAATTTTGGAGGATCTTGATGAAGAATAGAACATCAAGTACACTTCTTCTGAAGAGGAATTGCCTGCATTTACTGATCTTTTCATGTTTCATTCTGAGGAGGAACTGAAAAGGAAAAAAACGAGACGATCAGTGGCTGTGAGTCTACTGCAGAAGACACTCAGAAGAGAAAAGAAGAATGGGCTGCTTTTTGGGAAGTGTTGAAGAAAATCGGTGTCCCTCCTACGCCAACTCCCCATACCAAGGTGTACCGGACCAAAGGATACAGGTGTGGTGGTCAGATTTTGAGTTGGGCAGATTTTGTAGACCTACACTGCTATGCTGTCAAAAGAGAAAGAGGAATCCAATATTTAAGATTTCCTCATGACTTCAAGACGTTTCCTGGGTTCGAAATAAATCAGCTGGCTCGTCTGAAAATGTTATATCGTAAAGATTCGGTGTTGTCATCCTGGTTTGCTAGGCAAATCCAGTTTGAGTATAGAAAGAAGTGGGTGAACTTCCAGCCATAGCAACCAGGAAGTTACTATCAACCAGAGATCGATGCTCATACAGGAAAACACAAAGTTATTCTGAAGTGGCTACCGCCTAGAGTTATGAAGAAGATTCCATTAAGGAAGATGCCTCAAGACTTCTCAGACATCTTCAGATGGTGGTATTATGATGGTAGAATTGTTGAGCCTGTGATAGTTCTTTGCAAGGAAGACAAACCTCTCAATTGAAGATATGAAAACCTTGTACATGTGTCAAATCTTCTTTGATATTGAAGACATGGAACAAGCACTAAAGTTTAAGAGAGTCATCCGGTTATTCTTTGCGTGTGACATTAATGCTGGCTCTGACTGGAAAGCTCTTTCCGAAAGTTTTTGAAGGCCAATGATGATATAGTAGAGAACTAGGTCCAAGGGGGAGTTTGCTGATGCATGAAATGTCCCTAGTTCTATGTAATGGTCAACTATGATTGTAAAAATCATTAATTGTCAATGTTTAATGAATCACGTATTTTGCATTGTGTATTTGTGTTTAAACATGTTAACTTTGACTTTTGATTTCCTACAGGACCATTCGTACGAATTAACTCAAACATGAGTCAATTCGTACGAATGAACACTTAACAAACGATTAGTTAAACGAAGGAATCACAATTCTGATTAGTTCGTATGAATGAATCAGAGACATGATTCATTCGCATAACTGCTTCATTCGTGGATCGTGGTTCGCATGATCAGGTGATTCGTTTAACCCATTCGTGTGGACTGTTGATTACTATAAATAGCTGCAAAACAGAATACTTCTTAACACCTAACATTCCCTGTCAATCCCTAGCTCTCCAGAGCCGTCTTCTTCATTCCAATTTCGTTCTCATCCCGTGGTGTTCAATTTCAATCAAAACGTCAACTCCTCATCATTGGATTATGTCACACCCCGAGCCGGCGGGATAGGATCGGTTGTCCCGTCGGGCGGAAGGTTCCCGGGGCGCGATATCGTGAGTGATAATCGTGATGATCAGATTTTTTACATTGCACATGATACAAATGAGAAATGCTAAATATAATAGAATTACAAAGTTAAATTACATCAGTATTGTTTATAATTTAACAATGTAAATCTACCATCAACATCATAAATTTCTATCTTGTATTTACACAAGATATACAAAATAAATTTGTATAATGATGTCTTCAAAAGTATGCAGGTCCAAAATGCTAAGCCTTCTATCTGAAGTCCTAGTCCAAAAGGAATAACTCCTTAGTTGACCTGTTCGTCACCAAAGAAGTCATGCAAAAATTAAGTCAACACATGGTTGGTGAGTTCATATAGTTTTGTAAATGAAAATGATTTGAACACCTCTTTCGGTAAAGACCCTAACCTCATTAACATCAGCTGTATCATCCGGATCGGTATGCTTATATATAGGGCATACCCCTGGGTCAAGGCTACAACCCCGCCCAGACGCCATCCCACCACATACTAATCCGCATAGGACATTGATGTTAATGATAATTAAGCATTTTTACCTAACACACCTCTGATTTAGATTATGATTTCCCAAAACTTGATTTACCTTTGATTCTCTTGATTTTGAACATAGATACATGATTTCTCAAAATCAGTGATAGTAAAATAAAATGTTAAATATTTAATAAAATAAATAAATAAACATTTAAATGCAACTAAGACATGATGATTGGGTATTATTTGACCCAATCAATTAGACTTAGTTATTGGTGGTTGTCCAAGTTGTAACCTCTCACACGTGACCCATACCAGGCATAACTCACAAGGAGTATACCTGGGCGTGACGGGATTTTAATGATGCCCATACAGCCTGACCCAAAGGTCTTCTGTACATGCGGGGACTTTAATGTTTTGCCCTTACAGCTTGACCCAAAGGTCTTCTGTACATGCGGGGACTTTAAGGATATCCTTTGATTCTTGATCTCTTTGATTCTCTTGAGTTTAACTTTGATATGGATTTCAATGATTGTTCACGTTGTTGCCCGTATAGCCTGACTACAAGAGTCTTCTATACCTGAAGGGACTTTATATGTGTGTTACACGTGGTCTTGATTCCATATACAACTGACATCCACCTTGACTTGGGTATTAATGATTTCATTAGATTATAATGATTTCATTATTACAATGATTCACACACATTTATGATTTCTGATTCCTTGAGTCTCTTGATCTTGATCTTTGGAATTTCCATGATTTACAATGGTAATTGATTCTTGATTACGATTCTTGGTTCTCAGATCACACACTGAGTTAAGTTTCTTGAACATGATCTTTTGCCTAGTTCATATGATTTCACTTTGAATTTAGATTATTGAAGTTGAACTGAATGGACTAGGGGTTTGTTTAGAGTTTAGAATTAAAGTATTACTCATAAGAGTACTTTAATTTATTTGATAACTTGATCAGTTTAATAATTTCCTAGACAGGAATCTAGGAGTATCAATAAACATATATATGTAACAACATATGATAAATAAAAGCATTTAGATAAACAGTTTAAATAAAAACAGTTTACGCATGCTTCTCAGCCCCGCGTTTTAAAACAAAATGTTAGAAAAAGGGGCAATGAACTCACCTGTGTTGATTTGTATAGAGTTACCACGAAATGCGCGCTCGTTTGTTGTAACTTAAGTATCTTCAGTACCTGAGTTGTTTTAAGATAATTCGCATACGATAAGTATTTATAATAAACGTTGTATCTACGGCTTTGGTCTCGGTGTGCAACTAGGTGTCCTAAGTTACTGGCGTGTTTCTAGAATTCTTTATATCTAACTAACTCATTACCCATTAATAACCCAAATCCCTTAACTCATATCACAAGTTCTTTATATTAAAAGGTCATCATGTTGAGTTTATCATGTTACGAAGTCATTTAATTTAATTAAATAAGGTTTATAATTCAACTTCTTTTATTAAAAACATAATTAATTTAATTGCAAGAACCTTTAACATATGTTGGGCTTAGATTAAGCCCGTTGGGCCAACTTCGGCCCATTTATTAAAACCTTGATTTCCAAGTTATTTCCTTTCAATACATAGATCAACTAAACCTAGATAGTTTAAATAACTATCTAGGTTAGTTAATTGCCTTATGAATTTTCCTAAGGGTTAGGTGTTAATAATTAAATTAACACTCGAAACCCTAAGTTGTTGTTTGATCCTCGTGATTTTTATATAAAGCCTTGATTCCTTCGTGTCGTAAATGAATCCTTTCTTGAAACCTCTAAGTTTGGTCCTTGGTTCAACCTTGGTTAGGTGCATAGGATGAAACCCTAATTTATGATTCCATGCACACACAAGGAGTCCCAACCCATGCATACACACACTCATCCATGCATGTATCTTGTACCTTAACCCATACACACACACCCACATTTGAT
The DNA here is from genome assembly GCA_009363875.1 of Mikania micrantha. NCBI lineage: Eukaryota > Viridiplantae > Streptophyta > Magnoliopsida > Asterales > Asteraceae > Mikania > Mikania micrantha. The sequence goes on along the minus strand of CM018682.1, from coordinate 46,752,042 downwards.
AATCTCCCATGCATGCAAAGATGGCAATCGATTGCGCATGGTCGGTTGATGTGTGATTCAGTCCCAAGGTGTGGAGTACCCCGACCATGTCCCAGCCGAATGGGTTGAGTCGAATGACTCTGGCCGAAAGAAGTATGGCCAATCGAATGAAACTTGTGGCGAAGAGGTTCAGTCGATCGAATGGAGTCTGCCGAATGAGGTTTGGTCGAATGAGGAGTTGTCTTGGTCGGATGAGAGGCTGCCGAATGAGGCTCTCGAATGATTAATGGCGAATGGGATCACCCGACCGAATGGAAGCATAACGAATGAGTTCCTTCGGCTTAGGGTCATTCGGCGAATGAAGATGTGGTTCGTCCCAAGCCATTCGGCGAATGAGAGCTGGGTGCTCATTCGGCGAGCTGTTCTTGGGCATTCGGCCGTTCGAGAGAAACCGAGGCTGCAATGGTTTTCTAAGCCAATCGACCAGATACGACCAGGGTACTTGTTCCTACACTCCCTAAACTTGTTTATGTGAAATTCCTAAGGTTCGAAAGGGTGTAAAACCGGTTAGATGAAGGGGTTCGAGATTAGGGTTTTCAAAACCCCAAACCGAACAAAAACTTGAGATTTACCTCGATTTAGCTGGATAAAATCACAGATCCTTTGTACTTTCGTGTTCTACTAGTGAGGGTGGTGATTTAGACACCAAAATCACACGATTTCATCAAGAAATGGGGAAGAAATCTTAGAGAGAAGGAGGTGGGTTCTAGAGAGAGAGAGATCCGAAATTTCTTGAGAGAGAGAGGGGTGTTGGCTGGTTGTTGGGGGAAAGAGATGGCATTAATTGCCATCATAAATGGTAGGAAATACCCGGTTTCATTCGGGTTCGTTTGGTTTCGCGTGGTTTCGCGTAGAAACGTTGTTTTCGCGTCATTTTCGTAACGAAACGATTTCGAGTTTAAAATAGAATTTATAAAATTATTTTAGGTTGTGATTCCTAATAAATTAACTAATATCTTTTAATTACCTAATTTTGTAAAATATTTAATTAATGTTTAAATCGAATCGCGCGGTCATCGCGCGTATTTGTTCGAATCGTCACCCGATCAAACACGACGATAACTACACTTTTCAATATTGTTTTCTAATTATTGAATATCATTCAAAACGTTAAACTTTCAGATTTATTCGTACAGATCGTCACCTATACGAAAAATATGTCGGTTTAGCATTCACTTAACGATATTCGTGCTGTTTTGTTCTGTAAGCCTCACATACGTTTATACATAATAAAATCCTAACAAATAAATCTCATGATGGTTCTGTGTTGCCAGATAATTATCTGACTCAAGAACCATTGTTCTGAATTGATTTCTCTGAAATGACTGTGAATTCACTGTTTTGATAATTTGAAATGATACTGAAACTTGATATGAATATGAAATACACTGAATTACCTAAGACTTGTACCTGATTACTGTTCACGTACTGTTTACGATCACTGTTCCGGTGACGTTTCCGGCACTGATGTTACAGTCTCCCCTTGTTAGAGAAATTTCGTCCCGAAATTTAAAAGTCATTATCGGGTACGGCTTCTTCTTCAAACAGCTGGGGATACTTTGACTTCATGTGATCTTCACGTTCCCAAGTAAACTCGGGTCCGCGTCTTGAGTTCCAACGAACATTTACAATCGGAATACGGCTTCGCCTCAGTTGCTTGACCTTGCGATCCATAATCTCTAAAGGTTCTTCGATAAAATGTAACTGATCATCAACTTGAATTTCATCGAGTGAAATGACGAGTGATTCGTCAGCAAGGCATTTCTTTAAGTTTGAGACGTGAAACACGTCATGCACACCACTGAGTTCAATCGGTAATCTCAGTCGATAAGCTACAGGACCTATACGTTTGATGATCTCGAACGGTCCCACGTATCGTGGTGCTAACTTTCCTTTTGTTCCAAAGCGTACTACACCTTTCCAAGGAGAAACCTTCAACATGACATGGTCTCCCACTTGGAATTCCAACGGCTTACGCCGTTTGTCAGCGTAGCTTTTCTGTCTGCTTCTTGTAGCTTGCAATCTTCTCTGAATCTGAGCAATCTTGTCAGTGGTCTCCTGAATAAGTTCTGGCCCAGTTATACGATTATCTCCCACTTCGGCCCAGCAGATCGGTGATCGACATTTCCGGCCATAGAGAGCCTCGAATGGTGCACATCCGATACTGTTGTGATAACTGTTGTTGTAGGAGAACTCAATCAGTGGCAAATGAGAATCCCAATTCCCACCGAAATCCAAAATACAGGTTCTTAACATATCCTCTAGGGTTTGAATAGTACGTTCGCTTTGACCATCCGTTTGAGGGTGGTAAGCTGTACTCAGGTTTAACTGTGTCCCTAGAGATTTCTGCAGTGATTGCCAGAACCTTGATGTAAATCTGCTGTCTCTATCAGAAATAATAGACAATGGCACACCATGGCGTACCACTATCTCATTGATGTACAATCTCGCCAGTTTATCCATCGTGAAAGTCTCACGCATCGGCAAGAAGTGAGCAGATTTCGTCAAACGATCAATGATAACCCAGATAGTATCATGACCACTGGAAGTGCGGGGTAGCTTGGTAATGAAATCCATAGCTATTTGTTCCCACTTCCAGAGCGGAATCTCAGGCTGTTCCAGTAAACCAGACGGTCTCTGGTGTTCCGCCTTTACCTTCGCACACGTTAGACATCGGCCGACGTACTCGGCTATGTCTTTCTTCATTCCCGGCCACCAATAAAATCCACGTAAGTCTTGGTACATTTTATCAGCACCTGGATGAACAGAATACCTAGTCTTGTGTGCTTCATCTAATATAAGCTTTCTCAGTTCATCTACCGCAGGAATCCATATACGATCCTGATAGTAGATCATTCCATCAGACTTGGTCTCTAAATGTTTCTCTGCTCCGCAGTCAAGTTCTTTCTTCAAGTTTCCTCTATCAACTGATTCCTGTTGTGCCTGAATGATTTTGTCTTGTAAACTGGTCTGCACAGTCATCCCCATAGCTCTAACGCGTAAGGGTTTGACCCGTTCCTTCCGACTCAAGGCATCGGCTACAACATTCGCCTTTCCCGGATGGTACTTGATCACACAATCGTAATCATTCAGAAGTTCTACCCAACGGCGTTGTCGCATGTTGAGTTCCTTCTGATCAAAGATATGCTGCAGACTCTTGTGATCTGTAAATATGGTACACTTGGTGCCATGTAAGTAATGTCTCCAGATCTTCAGTGCGAAGATCACTGCTCCCAGTTCCAAATCATGAGTAGTGTAATTCTTCTCATGAACTTTTAGCTGTCTTGATGCATAGGCGATAACTTTGTCCCATTGCATCAGTACGCATCCTAGTCCTTGATGGGATGCATCACAATAAACGACAAAGTCATCACATCCTTCCGGGAGTGATAGGATTGGAGCATTACATAGCTTCTGCTTCAGTGTCTGAAAGGCATCTTCCTGTTTCTGCTCCCAGACAAACGGTTCACTCTTCTGAGTTAATTTAGTGAGAGGCAAAGCTATCTTAGAAAAGTTCGATATGAACCTTCTATAATAACCCGCCAATCCCAGAAAAGACCGAATCTTCGTGGGTGTCTTCGGAGTGTCCCAGTTCTTTATTGCTTCAATCTTGGTGGGATCTACATGTATTCCCTCACTGTTGACTACGTGACCAAGAAACTGAACTTCCCTTAACCAAATTCACATTTAGAGAACTTGGCATAGAGCTTCTGTTCTGTCAACAGTTCCAAGATCTTTCTGAGATGTTGCTCGTGTTCTGCTTTGCTCTTGGAATAAATCAGTATGTCATCAATAAAGACAATGACAAACTGATCCAGATACGGCTTGCACACTCGGTTCATGAGATCCATGAAAACCGCTGGTGCATTCGTCAATCCGAAAGGCATCACTAGGAATTCGTAATGCCCATATCTGGTCCGGAAAGCCGTCTTCGGTATGTCTTCATCTTGAACTCTAAGCTGATGATACCCGGACCGTAGATCTATCTTTGAGAAATATTGAGCTCCTTGCAACTGATCAAACAAGTCGTCAATCCTCGGCAGTGGATACCGATTCTTGATAGTTAACTTGTTCAATTCTCGATAGTCGATGCACATTCGAAACGATCCGTCTTTCTTCTTCACGAACAAAACCGGAGCTCCCCAAGATGAGTAGCTCGGTCTAATAAATCCTTTATCCAGTAATTCCTGCAACTGGTTCGACAATTCCTGCATCTCCGAAGGTGCTAGCCTATAAGGAGATTTAGCAACAGGAGTTGCTCTAGGAACTAAGTCAATTCGGAACTCTACTGGTCGCGCTGGTGGCAAACCAGGTAGGTCTTCAGGAAATACTTCTGGATACTCTTTCACTACTGGTACGTCTTGTATCTTTTTCTTGTCTTTCTCTTTTTCCACTACGTGAGCCAGGAAAGCTTCACACTGCTTCTGTAAACATTTACGCGCCTTTATGCAAGAAATGATTTTGACACTTCGTTTTGCTTGGTCCCCTCTGACTTCCAATCCACGATCATCGGGCAATGGAACTAGAAGCAGCTTCTCAGAACAGACAACTTCCACTCGGTTAGAGGAAAGCCAATCCATTCCAACAATGATGTCGAAACTACCCAACTCCATCGGTATCAAATCGATAGAGAATGTATGACCGTTAAGTGTCAATGGGCAATTCCTATGAACTGTACTAATTGTGATCTGTTTTCCGTTAGCTACTTCTATAATGTAAGGGGAATCTAACTGTTCCTCTATCGCATCTAGTTGGCATGCAAAATCGGCAGAGATAAAACTCTGGTCCGCACCAGTGTCAAATAGAACAGATGCATAAAAGTCATGTAAGAGAAACGTACCAGTGACCACATTTGGGTCCTGGCGTGCAGCTGGTGCTCCAATAACAAAAGCTCTTCCACGAGGAGCTTGAACTGCTTGTTGTGCCTTCTTCGGGCAGTTCTTTGCAAAATGGCCTTGTTCGCCACAGTTGAAGCATCCACCATTGTTCTGATTAGCTGGTGGAGGAAGTACTAGAGCAGCATTGTTAACTGCTGGATTTGGTGTCAGTCTGCACTGCTGAACCCAGTGCCCTTTTCTTCCACAACCCGTGCATTGACGGCACTGGTTGTTTGCAGCATGATGATACTGGCATTTAGTACACAAAGGATGTGGGCCAGTATACTGCCTCTTGGGCACATTTTGTGGTGCCGTTGCTACTTGATTCAGGGGAGTAGCCATAGTGTAGTTCTTGATTAGTTTCTGTTTCTTCTTTGAGTGTTGCTGGTGATGTGGCTTCTTTGAAGACTCTTCCTTGCGTTTACCGGTGTCAGCCTCTTTCTTCAATACTCCAGAGGCTACCATCAGATCAGTGAGTTTTCCAGAAAGTCTCACTACTGATTCGACAGTAGTAGGGTTGGCTGAAACAACCATTCCCTGAATGCAGGCGGGAAGTCCACCTACATAACGATCTATCCTCTTCTCTAAAGTTGGTACCATGTCTGGCACCAAAGCAATCAACTCGTGATAACAAGTAGTGTACCCCATGTGATCAGCCCCTTTCATCACATGGTTGGATAACTCAACTTCCAACTTCTGTAGCTCATTCTTGGGGCAGAATTCTATTCTCAGTAACGCCTTGAAGTCCTCCCATGGCATTGCCATAGCTTCTTCTCTTCCTCGGGCGTTGATCTGACCATTCCACCAGGTCAGAGCCCGCTTGTTGAATGTTCCAGCAGAGTAGCGGACTTTATGGTGCTCTGGACAGCTGCAGAGGTCCAGAGTAGCCTCAATCTTTTCAATCCATTGGATTAATCCAACGGCTCCTTCAGATCCGCTAAAACTAGGTGGTTTACATCCTACGAATGACTTGTAGGAGTAGTGTGAGGTACCACCAGTATTCCCACTGGCTTCTCCTGATGAATTGCCAGTGTTGTTGATCTCATTACGGAGAAGGTTGAACATCTCCGGTATCGCCTCTTTCATTTGATTGGTCATCTGGCTGCTCAGTAGCGTCACCAAAGCGATGGTGGTAGGATCCAGTATGGGAGTCGTGCCTGAACCTGATGCCTGTGTGATCAGTGGAGGAGGAGGTGGAGGCGGTGGAGGAGGTGGCGGTGGTGAGTCATTTGGTGATGGTGTTGAGGAGTGCGGGGCTTGGTCTTGTGTTGATGTCAACAACGGAGGTTGTCTTCGTGGCGGCATTCTGATCATAACCAAATGAATATTGGTTAGTGCAATGATCGAATGCAGAAGACACAATGCAATAAGTCTTAAATCCTAAGTTCTCTACATGCAGGGTCCCTAGGTTATAGTCTAGGCCAAACCGTTTAAATAAATGACCTATATTTCTCTATAACCATGGCTCTGATACCAATCTGTCACACCCCAAGCCGGCGGGATAGGATCGGTTGTCCCGTCGGGCGGAAGGTTCCCGGGGCGCGATATCGTGAGTGATAATCGTGATGATCAGATTGTTTACATTGCACATGATACAAATGAGAAATGCTAAATATAATAGAATTACAAAGTTAAATTACATCAGTATTGTTTATAATTTAACAATGTAAATCTACCATCAACATCATAAATTTCTATCTTGTATTTACACAAGATATACAAAATAAATTTGTATAATGATGTCTTCAAAAGTATGCAGGTCCAAAATGCTAAGCCTTCTATCTGAAGTCCTAGTCCAAAAGGAATAACTCCTTAGTTGACCTGTTCGTCACCTGAGAAGTCATGCAAAAATCAAGTCAACACATGGTTGGTGAGTTCATATAGTTTTGTAAATGAAAATGATTTGAACACCTCTTTCGGTAAAGACCCTAACCTCATTAACATCAGCTGTATCACCCGGATCGGTATGCTTATATATAGGGCATACCCTTGGGTCAAGGCTACAACCCCGCCCAGACGCCATCCCACCACATACTAATCCGCATAGGACATTGATGTTAATGATAATTAAGCATTTTTACCTAACACACCTCTGATTTAGATTATGATTTCCCAAAACTTGATTTACCTTTGATTCTCTTGATTTTGAACATAGATACATGATTTCTCAAAATCAGTGATAGTAAAATAAAATGTTAAATATTTAATAAAATAAATAAATAAACATTTAAATGCAACAAAGACATGATGATTGGGTATCTAACTAACTCATTACCCATTAATAACCCAAATCCCTTAACTCATATCACAAGTTCTTTATATTAAAAGGTCATCATGTTGAGTTTATCATGTTACGAAGTCATTTAATTTAATTAAATAAGGTTTATAATTCAACTTCTTTTATTAAAAACATAATTAATTTAATTGCAAGAACGTTTAACATATGTTGGGCTTAGATTAAGCCCGTTGGGCCAACTTCGGCCCATTTATTAAAACCTTGATTTCCAAGTTATTTCCTTTCAATACATAGATCAACTAAACCTGGATAGTTTAAATAACTATCTAGGTTAGTTAATTGCCTTATGAATTTTCCTAAGGTTAGGTGTTAATAATTAAATTAACACTCGAAACCCTTAGTTGTTGTTTGATCCTCGTGATTTTTATATAAAGCCTTGATTCCTTCGTGTCTTAAATGAATCCTTTCTTGAAACCTCTAAGTTTGGTCCTTGGTTCAACCTTGGTTAGGTGCATAGGATGAAACCCTAATTTATGATTCCATGCAAACACAAGGAGTCCCAACCCATGCATACACACACTCATCGATGCATGTATCTTGTACCCTAACCCATACACACACACCCACATTTGATAATCTCCCATGCACGCAAAGATGGCAATCGATTGCGCATGGTCGGTTGATGTGTGATTTAGTCCCAAGGTGTGGAGTACCCCGACCATGTCCCAGCCGAATGGGTTGAGTCGAATGACTCTGGCCGAAAGAAGTATGGCCAATCGAATGAAACTTGTGGCGAAGAGGTTCAGTCGATCGAATGGAGTCTGCCGAATGAGGTTTGGTCGAATGAGGAGTTGTCTTGGTCGGATGAGAGGCTGCCGAATGAGGCTCTCGAATGATTAATGGCGAATGGGATCACCCGACCGAATGGAAGCATAACGAATGAGTTCCTTCGGCTTAGGGTCATTCGGCGAATGAAGATGTGGTTCGTCCCAAGCCATTCGGCGAATGAGAGCTGGGTGCTCATTCGGCGAGCTGTTCTTGGGCATTCGGCCGTTCGAGAGAAACCGAGGCTGCAATGGTTTTCTAAGCCAATCGACCAGATACGACCAGGGTACTTGTTCCTACACTCCCTAAACTTGTTTATGTGAAATTCCTAAGGTTCGAAAGGGTGTAAAACCGGTTAGATGAAGGGGTTCGAGATTAGGGTTTTCAAAACCCCAAACCGAACAAAAACTTGAGATTTACCTCGATTTAGCTGGATAAAATCACAGATCCTTTGTACTTTCGTGTTCTACTAGTGAGGGTGGTGATTTAGACACCAAAATCACACGATTTCATCAAGAAATGGGGAAGAAATCTTAGAGAGAAGAAGGTGGGTTCTAGAGAGAGAGAGATCCGAAATTTCTTGAGAGAGAGAGGGGTGTTGGCTGGTTGTTGGGGGAAAGAGATGGCATTAATTGCCATCATAAATGGTAGGAAATACCCGGTTTCGTTCGGTTTCGCGTAGAAACGTTGTTTTCGCGTCATTTTCGTAACGAAACGATTTCGATTTTAAAATAGAATTTATAAATTATTTTAGGTTGTGATTCCTAATAAATTAACTAATATCTTTTAATTACCTAATTTTGTAAAATATTTAATTAATGTTTAAATCGAATCGCGCGGTCATCGCGCGTATTTGTTCGAATCGTCACCCGATCAAACACGACGATAACTACACTTTTCAATATTGTTTTCTAATTATTGAATATCATTCAGAACGTTAAACTTTAAGATTTATTCGTACAGATCGTCACCTATACGAAAAATCTGTCGGTTTAGCATTCACTTAACGATATTCGTGCTGTTTTGTTTAGTAAGCCTCACATACGTTTATACATAATAAAATCCTAACAAATAAATCTCATGATGGTTCTGTGTTGCCAGATAATTATCTGACTCAAGAACCATTGTTCTGAATTGATTTCTCTGAAATGACTGTGAATTCACTGTTTTGATAATATGAAATGATACTGAAACTTGATATGAATATGAAATACACTGAATTACCTAAGACTTGTACCTGATTACTGTTCACGTACTGTTTACGATCACTGTTCCGGTGACGTTTCCGGCACTGATGTTACAGATTACCTTGAGGCTCATTGACTTCAATAGAAAAACCCCCGAATAGGATTCGACCCTATTTGTGGGCCTACCGAGCAGAATATGTAAGGAACCGAGCCGTTCCATAGGTCCTACATCAACCAAGGGGATCTCCAATTAAACTGCTAATCGATCGGCTCTGCTGATTCATATTCATATCCATATCCATTTTCGATTCAAGCAAACAATCTTCTGCCTTCATCATCTCGTAATTATATTCTTGCTTTATATATGTTTTGCATGAATTAAAATGTTCATTACTTTGACAAATTGGTGTGTTGTATGATTGAATTTAGAACCTGTTGTTATGCAAATGGGTAATTTAAAATGTGAAAATTGAACCAAAGTTGTTCATATAACAGTGTACCTTTTAATTGAATTTAGTATGTGCTCTAATTGATTGGCTCTACATATTCATATCCATATACGAATGCGGGATATTCCTCTTGACTAAATTTAAGAGACGTTAATATAAAATTGTACAATTCTTTACTAGTAAAGGGCCAAAAAGGCAAGGGGAGGTATTCAAATTAAATACTACAAAATGTAATTATATTAGGGAGCAAGGAGACGACTGGTTCTTTATGATGAAGATGAAGATGATGAATGTATATTTATGCATGTATATATATATATATATACATATTAATAAGTGTTGAACCTTAGAAAGTTTTGAGTCCAAGAAAAGAGGACTAACAATGTTGCATGTTGTGCACACCCGAAAATTTGATGATGGTGAGGTTATTACATGTAATGAATTTGGTCAACTTATCGGACTAGTGACAAAGGTGATGGACGTAGTAGGACGATTTTTTTGATTTTTAGGAACCGTATCTTGTTATCAGAGTTATGCACCATTGATATATAGTTCATGGCACAAGGTGCCACATAAAAAAATAAAAATACGAGAGTATGTCTTGCTAACACTTTTAGTTGTTTTATGTCTTCTATTTGTTATTTTTTTTATATGTTTTACTTAATTCTAAATTTCTTTTGAAGGAAAAAAAACGATGTGCCTTATGCCGTTAGAAAATGGGTTCTTATGACCATCGAACATTCTTACAAGGTACATAAATGTAGATTTAAGAAAAAAAATACTTCTATCAGTTTTTAGATAATAAAAACAAGATAGAAGAACCGTCCTAAAAACATTCTGGAAATTGATTTTGCACAGTTTATAGAACATGGAAAAATCAAATTGTTAAGATAATTTTCTATACAATATCTCCCTTATATTTGTGATTTAATATATCTTTATGTACTTGATTTGTTGAGTTATATATACTTATGTGTATCCAGAAATGTTATTTATGACTAAAGAGATATGCATGTATCAGAAAGATATGCGCATGGCCTGTCCAAAAAGTTTTACCAAAATTGTTGACGAAATGGTAATATATATTTGTTGTTTATTAAATAGTGTTTTTTATTCTTTCATATGTTTGTGTTTTAATTGGTGTTCATTTTATTATAAATACAGAAAAATGATGATCTAAACAGGGAGCTACCTACTTTAACCCAATGTTGAAGGTCAAAAACATGATTTGCTTGATATGAAAAAAAAAAACTTGATGAAGAACATGAAAGAAAAAAGACCGAGTTATAAGTTATTCGACAGGATATCAAAAACCATCGAGAATACTTGGAAGCTACAAAGCGAAAACTGTAGGTCCCTTAAACTGATCAAGAACCGAGCTTTAAGCCTCCAATCTGCATCAAATGACTCTACAACATGCGGAGTCCGAAATAGAATCACAAGAACATGAAGAGAGATAAAACTTTGATATATTCAGTGAAGTACACGAAACAGTGCCTCAATACGTCTAGAGAGCACGCCTCGGGAATCCAACCCTAGAATAGTACAAAATACGTCTATTTATACTACTCTAGGTGTACTCAAACTCCCCTAGACTGATGAAGTCAACTGATGGGAAGCGAGACAGAGTGAGGAACGGCTCCGGCGTATAGCTTTAGTTCCATAGCAAACGCGACTACATGAGTAAAGGGCTTAGCCTCTTCGTCCCCGTCTTCATAGACTCTGATAGGAGACTCATGTATGTTAGTACATTATGTAATAGGTTGCTTTCAAATTGTTTAAGTTAAGTTAGGTTTGGTGCTAGGTTCGTCTGGCCCACGAACCTAGGCATGTGTATGTAAAGGTTCGGCGAACCTAGAGTCTTGCATTGTAAAGGTTCGTCCAGCGAACCTGTTGGTTCGTTTGGAGAACCTAATGGTTCAGCTAGGTTCGACCAAGTTTCATGTATATATTTGCAGGTTTGTCTGATTTTGGAGGTGTGAGTGACAGAACCGTGTTTTTCATATCTGTGTAATTGTGATAGAACTGTGTGTTCTTACTGTGTATTCTTGTAATCAATTGTAGTATTAATGAAGAGAATGTTTATGAGAATGATTGTATTGTCTTTGATTCATATACATTTTATCTAGATTCCACATAGATTGAATTGGTAATAGAATTCCAGTGATAGATCCAGAGCATTCTACAGTGGTATCAGAGCTCTTGGAGGAGTTCTATACAAGTTTTTGGAGACTATCAATTATTCTTGAAGATTTTGAAATGGCTGGAGTTTGATTTTCAGTTTATGTATGTTTTTCTGAGATTTCATCATAATTTGTTTACATTTTGCTGGTTGAAATCAGAGATTTTTCGTCAAAAACAGTAAACTATAAGGTTTGAAGCTTTGAAGGTTTTACCTCCAGATTTTGAAGACTTTCCTGCCAAAAAATTTTCAACTCTAAACTACAGGTTCGTGAGACGAACCTGGTTGATTTTAAACTGAAATCTAAGGTTTGCTAAGGTTCGTGTGGCGAACCTATTCAGACTAAGGTTCAATAAGGTTCTTGGGACGAACCTATTCAAACAAAGGTTCGTTGGTTAAGGTTTGAAAAAGGTTCGTTGACTAAAGGTTCGTTGGACAAAGTTTGAAGAAGTTTCGTTGATTCAAAAGGTTTGCAGAAGGTTCGTCTGATTCATAGGTTCATGAGTTTTAAAAAGGAGTAAGAGGTTCGCTGACTAAGTTTGAAAAATAGCGGATATGTTTGCAGCAGTTGCTAATCAGAATTCAAATATTTAGAGTATTTTGATTAGTGAAACTGAGTCTGGAAGTATACACAAAGTACCAAAACTACTTGACTTGACTGATTATGAGAACTTGAAAGGTCGGTTTGAGACACATTTCAATGGTACTGATACAAATCTTTGGAAAAGAATGTTATCACCATATGAACGACCAAAGTTGGTTAGAATGGATCTTGATCAAACTCTTGATCGATTGGATGTTGAACACAGAAAGAAATATGATTATGAGAAGAAAGCATATTGGATGTAAAGGCAAGCAATTCCTAATCAAATTATTCATCAATTTGATAAACACAAGACATCATACGTGTAACATTTGTGCATGTAGTCATGGTAGTCATAAACAGAGTAAATACAATGTGTATTTGATTTAGTATGTCCAATGTGATTCAAATGTTCATGATCGTGTTTGTGTGTTATAGGATATTATTTAATTAGGAACAAGTATGTATTATTTATTTACTGTCGATTACGCTAGGCAAGAACAGTATCGTATTATATCGAAACAGTGGTGGGCTGGCGTAGACAAGGCAGTTAGCTGGACTCTGGGTATGCCCTATACATATACTGCGTTCGGTGTAATGGGATAGTGTTAGTGCGTAGTGTTCAGACGAATAGTATAACAAACAAATCAATTAAACAAATCGTAACGCGTAAGCGAGACTGAATGTCATTATGGGTGACGATCCATGAAGATACAAATGTTGAACTTATAATTATGACGAAACGACATTAAGTAAATAATACGACCGAAAAACGTACGCGATTTCGGGTATACACGTAATTGTAGTCGTTTAACGGTCCGATTTCGAACGATCAAATAAACATAAGTAAAATATTTTATTTTACATTTTACAATTTTGAAAATCATCACAAATAATTCAAGAAATCTATTTTATAACATAAAATATTCAATAGTGTAGCGGTAACGACGCGTACGTAAAAATACGCGAAACCGACACCGAGCGAGATCGAACACGAGGGGAACCACCCGGGGCATAAAAGCCCTTAATTCCTTCATTTCTCTTCATTCATTTCAGCCATTTGCTCTCTCTCTCTACAATTTTCGTCTCCTACCTTTTCACTAGAAAAACCAAGCTTCAAACGCACGTAACTCGCTCGTTTCTTGGCCAAATCGTGCGTTCTTGGTGTCCACGCGTAGCCCTCAACGAGTACTACAAGGAGGTACAACAGATCTGGTGATTTATCCGGCCGAATTTGAGGTATTTGAGTTTGAAATTTCTGGAAAATAGGGTTTTTGTGTTGAGTTGTTCGAATCTATTAACTAGCCGGATTTCTTCGCCTTCCCCTTCGAAACCAATACTCACGAGGTTCTAACTGAGGATGGTGACACCATTTAGATGGCTGAATCAAGGGTTTGAGCAAGATGATGGTCGAGTACACGCAGGTTCGTGGGAGCAACAACACCTCGAGCGAACCTATTAGGGTTGGCGAACCTTTGGAGGAACTAAGCTAGCCAGCCGAACCCTCGAGGCCCCACGAACCTCCAATCTTCAGACGAACCCTCATCTGGCCACGAACCCCTGTTGGGCGGGAAAAAGCCGAACCTAAGATCGTCATCATCAGACGAACCATGCAACGTGCATGGCGAACCCTAACCAAACCTTTCCTAGGGGACGAACCTTTGAGCCTTGGAATCAAGAACCTCTCAGCTGCATCCTCCCAGCCGAACCCAGTCGCTGCCGAGCCTTTTAGCCGAACCTTTCTGAGTTCTTTGGCCGAACCTTAGTGATGCTCTCATGACCGGCGAACCTGTGAACCACCAAACTTATGTGAGTCCCAGAACCCAATTCCGGCGAACCTAACCCATAGAACCTAAAAGGTTCGCTGGTCTGAATCATTCAACCAACCTCGATCGATGCAATCTAAATACCGTTATGCGCATTCGGCTCAATACATTTGTTCAACCCCGTTACAAATTATTGCGGCCCAAATGGTTTACAATCAGCCCACCATGGCCCAATTGGCCATATACATCATACATATGGCCCAAGGGCCCAATAACAAAGGATTAGGCTAAACAGGAAGAGATTGGCCATGGGATTATATATCGGCCCAATCTTGGCCTTTTAATCTAAAATTTATGAAATGATCTTGTTCGGTTTAGGTTTAATTCAACCTAATTATGAGATCAAGTCATAAACACAAAGGCTTAAAAACATTTTGAACATCTATTTAAACTATATGTTAATCAAGGGTTATCGCTATCATCACAACATGTCACGGTTGTGTGTGCAAGTTGTGCATAAAATAACATAACACAATACTTCATAAGTCAACCGCTTATCACAAGTCAATCAACAAATCAAAGTCTATACAATCATGAATCTTATATTCTATGTATGATTACAATGATATAGGAACCAGTTAGAAGTCTTGCTTGCTATTTGCTACTTGTTATAGTTCAGAGTCTACTGCAGACAGGTGAGAACATTAGCCTCTCTTTTACTGTTTTTCAACTGATTTGGGGTGGAACACGTGATCAAACACTCTTTATGCAAATCATAATTCATATACAGGATTTATGCTACTGTTCAACTGTTACAGGTTCACTTTATAAACACAAGGGATTTCTCAACTATTTTCAAAGGGTTTATCAACTGTTTTAATGATGTTATCAACTGTTAAACAATTTTTACAAAAAGGTTTTATAAAAGGTTCACTAAACTGTTTTATATCTGTTTTACATAAATAGTTTTATACATGTTAGATACTTTTAAAGAATACGTTTTTATAAACTCTTCTACTATAAATTGTGCTTTTGACAAAATAATATTTATTAAACCTTGTTATTATACAAGGACTCTATTCTCAGTATTAAATCAAAGGTTTCAAAACAAGGTATTAAATCAATAGTTTTCATGGTGGTATGAAATCAAAGGATTTCAATTCATGGTAATCAAACAAGGCATTCAACCAACGGTTTCAAATCATAGTATTCAAAAACATGGTGTTCATCGTTGTGAACAAACTTATACCCACATCAAGACACATATTCTTATTCATATAGCGTTAGTACTGGGTGATCACAACAAGGGAAAGCGGACACATTTGGACATACCAAAGCTGGAGTTAGCTATTAAATTTGTTTTAAAAGCTAACTGCAGAATTGGTTTCATTACGGTAATATGAAATTGCTACTAATTTAGTTTACCAGCATACGTCATATGGACCGGGTTATGTCAACACGGAGTTGTCTTCCGAGTAAACTCGTTAGTACAGCTCGTGTTGAATGCATTTGCTGACAAATATTCTGACTCCAAACGAAGTTTGGGACTTAATTATATGTTGGTTTTCTAGTAAACAGTCTGTTGACTGTTTGCACACATTAGTCTTACTTGATGTTAGTTTGGGTTGCAACCATCCATGTATTTTCATTCATTGCTTTATACATATGCCTTACAATGCAGATTCATACTTACAAATGTTAAACCTATTGTTCTCACCAACTACTTTTGTAGTTGACAGTTACTTTTCACGTTTTCAGGTAATCATGTTTAAGACATTCTAAAAGACAACTAAGGAGACCGGTTTAAGATAGAACAAGATGAAGAAACAAGCTAGGATGGTTTTAGAAACACACTTAAATCCTGAATGTTTAATTGTCTTGTTTGATTCCTATTTTGTAAACAATATTTTTGGGTCTGTAGTTGTCATTCTTTTGGAAGATAGATAGATTGTCTGTAACTAAACAATGATCTAACTTCTATGAAATTTAGTAATACATTGTGGTTGTTCTTATTCAATACTTGTGCATGATTCAACCATCGATCTTCACCACGCCGTGGATTCCGCACATGGCGCAGGGGGTGTGACAGGTTGGTATTAGAGCCAAGGTTGTAGAGAACTAGGAAAAACCCAATAATTAATGACCTAGACTATATCTTAAGCTACCCCATAGGACTAAGTGCTATAGGTTGAGGATACTTAGGATCTAAGTAACTTAAGTTAAGAATCAAGTATACAATAAGCTCGAATGATCTTAGGGACTATACTTTTCAGAGTTAGTTAAAGGTCAAGGGATTAAATTTGGAATTCTATAATTTTAGAAACCAAATTAAGTTCCTTAATGCATATTCATTAAAGGATTTCAGAGGCAAGGATCTGTATTCTTAGTATCCTTGATCTGAAATTCTTAATCAGAGTTCATTCAAGGATTTCAGAGGCAAGGATCTGTATTCTTAGTATCCTTGATCTGGAATTCTCAATCAGAGTTCATCAAGAATTTCAGAGGCAAAGATCTGTATTCTTAGTATCTTTGATCTGAAATTCTCATAATGTTATCATTATCATGAAGTCATCATCATTAGGACTTCATACATTAGAATCTGTGTAACAATATTCTTTAGTTAAAGTTCACACAAGGAGGTCATTATGCTCAATACTGTAGGTATTGGGAACCTAGGTTAATTAACCTAGGACACACATATTAAAACCTAAGGTCCTGATTTTGAGTAAATCAAGAACCACGGTTTAGACAATCATAACCATATTCATAGTTCAACAGATAATCATGAATCAATCATAATCAATCGAGAGTTGGGATCCTAGCTTCAAATACAAATGGCGGCCAAGCTCTGGCATACTGAAGTGGTGGTGGGATGTCGGCTGGGCAGGCAGTTTGCTTGACCCTACGTAAGCCCTATATATAAGCTATCTTCAGTATGACAGGGGGAATTCGGCATTCGTATCTGAAGTAAAGATCCAGGAGCAACTGGAGTCATTGAACATTAGTCAAACAAATGAGATAACAACCATTGTGTTAATCAACCATATGTGAGTCAACCATTGTATGTAAATCAATCTGGTGAACAATCATATTATGTAATCCTAAGTGATTACATGCTTAGTACTTACTAACACAGGTTAACGGGACAAATGTAGAGCACACGTATGAGTTAGTTCTACATGTAAACAATTGTTAGTAAGTGCACACATAATTCAACCGTAATTCAACCGTAATTCAATCACAGTTCAATTGATCAAAGTTCATGAGATTCTTAATCAATGGAACATACTTGGAAGTCAGTACAATCGTATTGCCAAATGCTAGCAAGGGCATGATCGTGGTATATCGAAGCGGTGGTGGGCTAGCGACTGGGCTGGCAGTTTGCTTGATCCTTTTGTATGCCCTATATATAAGCTATCTTCGGTATATCGGGAAAGTGTCAGTGTGTAGGTTTGGCGGAGTGAAATCATGAGACATCGTACATATTCATATGAGAAGTATGCTAATAAGTTAATTGCTTATATGTGTATCTGCTCATATTACAATTGAATGATAATATTAGTAGTATGAACATATTACTAACTTTATCATGTAAATTTAATTGTATCCTTCTCATTACTGACCACTTGTGGTTTCTATTCGTAGAATGCCTCCTAGACGTGACCCTAACGGAGGGGGTTCAACAAGTGGCAACGATGATGAGATCAACAAAATTGCCCGGGCTATTTGATTACATATGAGGGATGGCATTCCGGGTATGGTCACTGATATCACCCAGAACCTTCGGAGAAGTACCAGCGATTCAGCACACAACTCAAATGCCAACAACGCCGGAACTGCTACCTTCACCTATAAGCAGTTCAATGATGCTAAGCCTCCTAAGTACGCTGGCACTGAGGGAGCTACCAGTCTACTGCAATGGCTGGAAAGCATTGAGGATATCCTAGACTTCACTGGATGTCCAGAAAACCTAAAGGTCAAGATGGCTTCAAGCGCTTTTCACAAGGGCACACTCACCTGGTGGAATTCGGAGAAGAACACCAGAGGACGGGAAGTTGCTTTGGCCTTACCGTGGGAAGATTTCAAGAAGGTACTTGTGGAACAGTTTTGTCCACGCCATGAACTGAGGAAACTTGAAGTTGAAATGTGGAACTTAGTCCAAGATAGTGACGAGAGAACTAAATATACAACTCGGTTCCATGAGTTGTGTATTTTGGGGCCACATCTAGTTACTCCTCTATCCCGCAGGATAGAGAAGTACATTGAAGGCTACCCCTAGTCATCAGGGGAACCATTATGGGGAGTAACCCTACTACTCTGGAAGCAGCAATTCATCTTGGCGCCACTCTTACTGAAGAATATGTTAAGGCTGGTGTGCTCACTCGAAAAGGGTACAAGAGAGCACAAACGGATGAAGGCAAGAAGCCTGAACAAGAACTATGTAGCTTTGACTGCAGCTACACCTGTGCAAGCTACTCCTGTTACTGCTATGCCACAACCTGCTACGGCCAGAAAGCCTTATACTGGTCTGTATCCACTTTTCACCAAATGTCAATACCATCATCTACCCACTACCCCATGCAGAAAATGTCTTAAGTGTGGGCGGTTCGGACACTTGGCAGCTACGTGCCGAGCTACTCATCTTACTACTGCTACAACAACCACCGCTACTCCTGCTACTACTGGTGGAAGGGCCTGTTACAACTGTGGAGCAGAAGGACACTTCAGAAACCAGTGCCTGAAACTCAACACAGCCGCTACAACTGTTACTGCTCATGCCTTTGTTATCGAAACTTCCGAAGCACGCGAGGGCCCGACAGTCATCACAGGTACATTTCTCATTAATGATCACTACGTTTCTATCATATTTGACACTGGTGCTGATAAAAGTTTTGTCTCTACTAATACTACTTCCCTGTTTAATAAACAATCATCTGTACTTGATGCTCCTTACACTGTTGAAGTAGCGGATAGTAAGATCATATTAGTGAATTCAATAATTCGTGATTGTGAATTAAGATTGAACGATCATCTTTTCCTTATCGATCTCATTCCTATGACACTCGGAAGCTTCGAATTCGTAGTTGGAATGGATTGGTTATCCAAAAACCACGCCGAGATGGTATGCTCGGAGAAACTTATTCGAATTCCCGTACCGTCCGGCGAAATGATGCAAGTTTTCGGCTAGAAACCCTGTCGCGGATTGAAGATTGTGTCGTGCATCAAGGCTAGGAAGTACCTGTAGAAGAGATATTGTGCATTCCTGGCTCACGTGGTAGAGAAGAAACCTGAGAAGAAAGCAGTGGGAGACGTTCCGGTCATCAGAGACTATCCGGACGTATTCCCAGAAGATTTGCCTGGACTACCACCGATCAGGCAAGTGGAGTTTAGAATCGATCTCATCCCTGGAGCAAACCCATTGGCGAAGTCGCCATACCGATTAGCACCGTCTGAGATGCAGGAACTGTCTAGTCAACTCCAAGAACTTCTAGACAAAGGTTTCATTAGACCGAGTTTCTCTCCTTGGGGAGCTCCAGTTCTATTTGTCAAGAAGAAAGATGGTTCATTTCGTATGTGCATCGATTACCGTGAGTTAAACAAGTTGGCAGTCAAGAATCGATATCCTTTACCGAGGATCGATGATCTGTTTGATCAATTACAGGGAGCGACTTGCTTTTCTAAAATTGATCTATGATCCGGGTATCACCAGCTTCAGTTAAATGATGAGGATATACCAAAGACTGCTTTTAGGACTCGATATGGACACTACGAGTTCGTGGTTATGCCATTTGGACTGACCAATGCACCGGCAGTGTTTATGGACCTGATGAATCGAGTATGCCGGCCATACTTAGATCAGTTTGTTATCGTCTTCATTGATGATATCCTGATTTACTCCAAGACGGAGCAAGAACATGAGGATCATTTGAAGAAAGTCTTAGACCTACTAAGAGCTGAACAACTTTATGCTAAATTCTCAAAGTGTGAATTTTGGCTAAAAGAGGTTCACTTCTCAGGGCATGTCATAAACAAGGATGGGATTCATGTAGATCCATCAATGATTGAGGCAATTAAGAACTGGACTACCCATCTACTCCAACAGAGATTCGTTCATTTCTGGGTCTGGCAGGTTACTACAGAAGGTTCATCACGAATTTTTCAAAGATCGCCTTGCCACTTACCACTCTGACTCAGAAAAGTCAAGCTTTTATATGGGGGCAGAAACAAGAAGATGCATTCCAACTTCTTAAACAAAAGTTATGCAACTCCCCTATCCTTAGTCTTCTAGAGGGTAGTGATGATTTCATTGTCTACTGCGATGCTTCAAACCTTGGACTCGGTTGTGTACTTATGCAACGGGACAAGATAATTGCATATGCTTCAAGACAACTTAAGGTTCACGAGAAGAATTATACTATTCATGACCTTGAGTTAGGGGTTGTGGTCTTTGCATTGAAGATTTGGAGGCACTACCTTTATGGTACTAAATGTGTCATCTATACGGACCATAAGAGCCTGCAACACATACTCAATCAGAAGGAACTCAACATGAGACAACGGCGTTGGGTTGAGCTCCTAACTGATTATGACTGTGAGATTCGTTACCACCCGGGTAAAGCCAATGTGGTGGCAGATGCTCTTAGTCGTAAGGAACCAATCAAGCCAATTCGAGTAAGAGCCATGGAGATCAACACACAACCAAACTTGAAAGATCTGATTCGTATTGCACAACAACAAGTAGTGACCGACAACCAACTAAAGGCAGAGTTAGACTGCAGAGTTGAGGGTAAACTAGAACCTCGAGCTGATGGGGTTTTATACTTCAACGGTCGTATGTGGATTCCAAAGTCAGAAGAATTGCGCACACTCATCTGTGATGAGGCTCATAAGTCGTGATACTCAGTTCATCTAGGGGCCGATAAGATGTACCAAGACTTGAAGACATCTTACTGGTGGCCCGGAATAAAGAAAGACATAGCATTGTACGTGGGGAAATGTCTAACGTGTTCCAAAGTCAAGGCAGAACATCAGAAACCTTCGGGACTTTTGCAGCAACCTGAAATTCCTCAATGGAAATGGGAGCAAATTTCCATGGATTTCATAACAAAGTTGCCAAGAACTCCGCTGGGTTACGATTCGATTTGGGTGATCGTTGATCGACTCACCAAATCTGCTCATTTTCTCCCAATCCGAGAGGATTAAAAAATGGAGAAGTTAGCCACCTTGTACATCAATGAAATCATTGCACGTCATGGTACTCCAACATCAATCATTTCTGATCGTGATAGTCGTTTCACTTCTCGCTTTTGGCAAACATTGCAAAAGGCTTTGGGAACCCATGTTAATCTTAGCACGGCGTAGCATCCCCAAACCGATGGCCAAAGCGAAAGGACTATCCAAACACTCGAGGACATGCTTCGTTCTTGTGTGATTGACTTCGGTGGGAGTTAGGACACTCATCTTACACTTATTGAGTTTTCGTACAACAATAGCTATATTACAAACATTCAATGTTCACCATTCGAAGCTTTATATGGTAGGAAGTGCCGATCACCGATCTGCTGGACCGAGGTTGGTCACTCACAGGTCGTCGGACCTAAACTCATTCAAGAAACAACAGACAAAATCACAATCATTCAATCAAGGCTTAAGGCCGCAAGGGATCGGCAAAAGAGTTATGCTGATCGACGTCGGAAACCGCTTGAGTTTCAAGTCAGTGACCGAGTCTTACTCAAAGTTTCTCCCTGGAAAGGCGTTGTCCGATTTGGGAAGAAAGGGAAACTTGCACCAAGGTATATTGGACCATTTGAAATCCTAGAAAGGATTGGTCCGTAGCCTACAAACTCAAACTTCCGGTGGAATTAAGCAATGTTCACGATACATTTCATGTATCGAATCTTAAGAAATGCTTGGCGGATCATGATGTTCAGATTCCACTGGAAGACATTCAGGTTCAAAACAACATGCAATTCATAGAACGTCCGGTCGAAATCATGGATCATGGAGTCAAGAAACTAAAACGTAGCCATATTCCGACCGTAAAGGTACGATGGGAGGGCAAACATGGTGCTGAGTTCACTTGGGAACGTGAAGACCAGATGAAGCTTAAGTACCCTCATCTTTTTACAGTACCTTCGGCTAGTTAATTTCGGGACGAAATTCCCTTAACTAGGGGAGACTGTAACATTTGTGCATGTAGTCATGGTAGTCATAAACAGTGTTAATACAATGCGTATTTGATTCAGTATGTCCAATGTGATTCAAATGTTCATGATTGTGTTTGTGTGTTATAGGATATTATTTAATTAGGAACAAGTATGTATTATTTATTTACTGTCGATTACGCTAGGCAAGAACAATATCATATTATATCGAAACAGTGGTGGGCTGGCGTAGATAAGGCAGTTAGCTGGACTCTGGGTATGCCCTATACATATACTGCGTTCGGTAATATGGGATAGTGTTAGTGCGTAGTGTTCAGACGAATAGTCTGACAAACAAATCAATTAAACAAATCATAACACGTAAGCAAGACTGAGTGTCATTATGGGTGACGATCCATGAAGATACAAATGTTGAACTTATAATTACGACTAAACGACATTAAGTAAATAATACGACCGAAAAACGTACGCGATTTCCGGTATACACGTAATTGTAGTCGTTTAACGGTCGGATTTCGAACGATCAAATAAACATAAGTAAAATATTTTATTTTACATTTTACAATGTTGAAACTCATCACAAATAATTCAAGAAATCTATTTTATAACCTAAAATATTCAATTGTGTAGCGGTAACGACGCGTACGTAAAAATACGCGAAACCGACACCGAGCGAGATCGAACACGAGGGGAACCACCCGGGGCATAAAAGCCCTTAATTCCTTCATTTCTCTTCATTCATTTTAGCCATTTGCTCTCTCTCTCTCTCTACAATTTTCGTCTCCTACCTTTTCACTAGAAAAACCAAGATTTAAACGCACGTAACTCGCTCGTTTCTTGGCCAAATCGTGCGTTCTTGGTGTCCACGCGTAGCCCTCAACGAGTACTACAAGGAGGTACAACGGATCTGGTGATTTATCTGGCCGAATTTGAGGTATTTGAGTTTGAAATTTCTGGAAAATAGGGTTTTTATGTTGAGTTGTTCGAATCTATTAACTAGCCGGATTTCTTAGCCTTCCCCTTCGAAACCAATACTCATGAGGTTCTAACTGAGGATGGTGACACCATTTTGATGGCTGAATCAAGGGTTTGAGCAAGATGATGGTCCAGTACACGCAGGTTCGCGGGAGCAACAGCACCTCAGCCGAACCTATTAGGGTTGGCGAACCTGTGGAGGAAC
The DNA here is from genome assembly GCA_009363875.1 of Mikania micrantha. Classification (NCBI taxonomy): domain Eukaryota; kingdom Viridiplantae; phylum Streptophyta; class Magnoliopsida; order Asterales; family Asteraceae; genus Mikania; species Mikania micrantha. The sequence continues at coordinate 46,728,553 of CM018682.1, read as the reverse complement.
TAAGCTAGCCAGCCAAACCCTCGAGGCCCCACGAACCTCCAATCTTCAGACCAACCCTCATCCGGCCACGAATCCCTGTTGGGCAGGAAAAAGCCGAACCTATGATCGTCATCATCAGACGAACGATGCAACGTGCATGGCGAACCCTATCCAAACCTTTCCTAGGGGACGCACCTTTAAGCCTTGGAATCATGAACCTCTCAACTGCATCCTCCCAGCTTAACCCAACCGCTGCCGAGCCTTCTAGCCGAAGATTTCTGAGTTCTTTGGCCGAACCTTAGTGATGCTCTCATGACCGGCGAACCTGTGAACCATCGAATTTATGTGAGTCCCATGAACCCAATTCCGGCGAACCTAACCCATAGAACCTAAAAGGTTCGCTGGTCTGAATCATTCCACCAACTTCGATCTATGCAATCTAAATACCGTTATGCACATTCGGCTCAATACATTTATTCAACCCCGTTACAAATTATTGCGGCCCAAATGGTTTACAATCAGCCCACCATGGCCCAATTGGCCATATACATCATACATATGGCCTAAGGGCCCAATAACAAAGGCTTAGGCTAAACAGGAAGAGATTGGCCATGGGATTATATCTCGGCCCAATCTTGGCCTTTTAATCTAAAATTTATGAAATGATCTTGTTCGGTTTAGGTTCAATTCAACCTAATTATGAGATCAAGTCATAAACTCAAAGGCTTAAAAACATTTTGAACATCTCTTTAAACTATATGTTAATCAAGGGTTATCACTGTCATCCCAACATGTCACGGTTATGTGTACAAGTTGTGCATAAAATAACATAACACAATACTTCATAAGTCAACCGCTTATCACAAGTCAATCAATAAATCAAAGTCTATACAATCATGAATCTTATATTCTATGTATGATTACAATGATATAGGAACCAGTTAGAAGTCTTGCTTGCTATTTGCTACTTGTTATAGTTCAGAGTCTACTGTAGACAGGTGAGAACATTAGCATCTCTTTTACTGCTTTTCAACTGATTTGGGGTGCAACACGTGATCAAACACTCTTTATGCAAATCATAATTCATATACAGGATTTATGCTACTGTTCAACTGTTACAGGTTCACTTTATAAATGCAAGGAATTTCTCAACTATTTTCAAAGGGTTTATCAACTGTTTTAATGGTGTTATCAACTGTTAAACAATTTTTACGAAAAGGTTTTATAAATGGTTCACTAAACTGTTTTATATCTGTTTTACAAAAATGGTTTTATACATGTTAGATACTTTTAAAGAATACGTTTTTATAAACTCTTCTACTATAAATTGTGCTTTTGACAAAATAATGTTTATTAAACCTTGTTATTATACAAGGACTCTATTCTCAGTATTAAATCAGATGTTTCAAAACAAGGGATTAAATCAATAGTTTTCATGGTGGTATGAAATCAAAGGATTTCAATTCATGGTATTCAAGCAAGGTTTTCAAATCATGGTAATCAAACAAGCCATTCAACCAACGGTTTCAAATCATAGTATTCAAAAACATGGTGTTCATCGTTGTGAAAAACTTATACACACATCAAGACACATATTCTTATTCATATAGCGTTAGTACTGGGTGATCACAACAAGGGAAAGCGGACACATTTGGACATACCAAAGCTAGAGTTAGCTTTAAAATTTGTTTTAAAAGCTAACTGCAGAATTGGTTTCATTACGGTAATATGAAATTGCTGCTAATTTAGTTTACCAGCATACATCATATGGACCGGGTTACGTCAACACGGAGTTGTCTTCCGAGTAAACTCGTTAGTACAGCTCGTGTTGAATGCATTTGCTGACAAATATTCTGACTCCAAACAAAGTTTGGGACTTGATTATATGTTGGTTTTCTAGTAAACAGTATGTTGACTGTTTGAACATGTTAGTCTTACTTGATATTAGTTTGGGTTGCAACCATCCATGTATTTTCATTCATTACTTTATACATATGCCTTAAAATGCAGATTCATACTTAAAAATGTTAAACCTATTGTTCTCACTAACTACTTTTGTAGTTGACAGTTACTTTTCACGTGTTTCAGGTAATCAGGTTTAAGACGTTCTAAAGGACAACTAAGGAGACCGGTTTAAGATAGAACAAGATGAAGAAACAAGCTAGGATGGTTATAGAAACACACTTAAATCCTGAATGTTTAATTGTCTTGTTTGATTCTTATTTTGTAAACAATATTTTTGGGTCTGTAGTTGTCATTCTTTTGGGAAGATAGATAGACTGTCTGTAACTAAACAATGATCTAACTTCTATGAAATTTAGTAATACATTGTGGTTGTTCTTATTCAATACTTGTGCATGATTCAACCATAGATTGTCACCGCGCCGTGGATTCCGCACACGGCGCAGGGCGTGTGACAATACATATTATGGAATGCATTGAAGGCGAGAGTGGAGGGAAACACCAAACTCAAGAAAATGAAAGCAACTGATTTGAGAAAAGAATTTGAGAATTTCAACTACATAGGCAATGAGAGTCTTCATGCTTTGATTACAAGTGTGGTATTAAGTATTCTGAAGAAGAGAAGATAGATTGTTTTGCAGATGCCTTGTCAGAAAGGTGGAATTCATTGGTGTTGATTTTGAGAGAAAATCTTCCAGGAATGACACTTGTGGAATTTATTCAAAAGTTAGAAGAACAGGAAATGAAGGATAAAAGAAAAGCTAGAAGATTTAATGTAACACATGATCCTTCACTTTATGGTGCATCTGTTGTTACACCTTCTGTGCAGTCAGCAAAAATACAAACAGCTTTTGTTTCAAGTACTACTAAGAGTACTTTTGTACCATTTGCATCTACTAGTTCAAGTTCATCTTATTCCGGGAATGAGAAAAAGTCTGATTCTTCATCTGCTACTCCAATTCAATTGAATACAACAAGTCTGGGAATGGTGTCTGTGGAGACTGTCAGAGATCATATGTCAATACTTTCATTTGTTGTTAGTGCTTATGATAAACAGATAACTGAAAGGATAGGAAATTCTAATCTTACTTTTGAAGATTATGAACAGATAGATGATGATGAAATGGAATTGATTGATACACAGTGGGCTTTGGCTAGTGCAATTAGAAGAATTATAAAGTATGAGAAGAAAACAGGAAAGAAGTTTAGTTTTGATCGTAATACAAAGTTTGGATGTAACACCCCAACCGATGGCGGAAACGTCGGGATGCCACGAGGGATGTATAGATTGTTCATAAGCTCGTGGTCATCTAATTAATTCCTCACATATCAATTAATCAACCAAATTAATCACATCAAAAATCATGTTCAACATGAATTAGTTAAATCAAATACACAAAAGATTTAGCTAAAATAACTAAACTCTAGTCGCCAGAATTTCAGTTATTTTAGCTAAGTCCAAGAATCCTATGTGATGATGTCCAAAAGATGTAGAGCTATCCTACCCTACTTACTTCTCCTCGTTCCCTGAAACATGTAGAAAAATCAAGTGTCAATTACGAAGTAGCTGGTGAGTAATCATGAGTTTTTATAATTCAAAATGCTTACAAAATGTTTATAAAAGTTTATAGTTTTCTGAGAAAATCCACATGAGCACCTGCGAGATAATCCAACGCATAACCCAACACACAATCACATGTTTCAAATAATCATAGATAATCAATCACATATACAATCAACCAAATCTCAATCATCAATATTCTCAATTAGTATAAGTGACAACACATGCATCATTGTGAATGACCAAGGTCAATGACAACGACACACGGAGTTGTGGCAATCCACGTGACAATACATGCAATCGTTTCGGATGACCGAAGTCATTAGTAACGACTCATGGAATAGTGACAATACATGTGATCATTGCAGATGACCGAAGTCAACAACAACGACCCTTGGAGTTGTGATAATCCGTGATAATCCATGAAGAAACATAATCCCATAATGTGAATATCATAATGATAAACCAGGTGCCAACCATGTGTTATCAGCATAATATTTTAAATACTGGTATACATGTTCCACCTCCGAATTCAAAACAAAATAGTTTAAAAGGAGGTTATGAGAACTCACCTGAGTCCTTAGAATCAATATCTTTGTAGAATGCATTCTCGCGTATACGAATTCAAAATAACACACAATCTGTAATTATCATGTATTTCATAATCATAAGTGTATGTACTTCAGTGAAATTAAGTATTTGTGAGTGTTTACTTTAAATCGTAAATTTTCTCATTAAGTTATTTTATTCGTCCTAAATTAATTTGTAACACTCAAGGCTGTATAAATGGTCATCATAAGAAGGTAATCTAAACTTGTTAGTTTTAATCATCTATTATAAGATGGTTTTAAACGAGAGCTTAGAAATTAAACATATTGTAAAGGTGGTATTTTTATTGACATATGTAACCTGTTGTGTGTATGCATGCATATCCATTAGATTAACCCTTATAATTTAAGTTGCAAAGACTAATCTAAGTTTAAGAGATCAACTTAGTTTCTTTTCACAAGCTCTTCCAATTTGTGCGAATTATTAAGTTAAAAACCTATTCTTATTATAGAAAAGGTGATAACTAGGATTTCCCATGCATGCATAACTTTATATATGCGTTTATATGTGATCTTCATTCATCATTTATCCTAATTCATAGTTTGTAAAACACTTAGGTTTTTGTTACTCACATTCCAGCGAACCTATGGTCTAGAAATCCTTAGGTTCGGCCCACACTAGGGTTCGGCCCAATCAGAACCAATAATCATGGTTCGGCTGGAATGAAAGAAAATGTTCGGCAAGTTTCGTTCCTCCCATGTGGTCCAGGTTTCACGAGGTTCGTCCAGGCTAAATGGGTTCGCTGGCCAAGCATTTGCAGGCAAGGGTTCGGCTAGGTATGCCGGTGTTCGCCCAAAGGTTCGCACCCCACGAAGGTTCATGCACCTCGCAGGTTCGGTCACTCTAGACTCGACCAAAACGAAAGGTTCGCGGCTAAGGGTCTGGACAGGACAAGCTTCGGCTGGCCAAGGTTCGGCCAGCCCAGGTTCGCGGCACATCAAAGGTTCGCCTGTTGCCATGTAGGTTCCCTGGACCTTGGAGGGTTCGGCTAAGTGTGAGGAACAAGGTTCGGCCATGGGAATCTTGGCTGAGATGGGTTCGCACTTGGTGGTCCAGGGATCGGCCAGCAGCCTTCCCCACGAACCCTGCACTTGCACCTCTCATCATCATCCTCATCGGTTCCTAATCCTTAGTGGTTCGTCCATGACCCTCACACATGCACGTTTATATCACGACCGGTTATTTAAGAAAAACACTAAAAAGGAAAAACCACGCGATTTACCTTCAGATCGTACCCAAATGATGGATTTCTTCGTGTCTTCTCGTTCTCCTGGATCGTGCGGTCGTTTGACACCGAGATCTTGAAAAACCGTTAAGATTTGAAGGAGGAAATCTAGAGAGAAGTTGGGGAGAAATGGGGGTGACGAAAATGAAGGTTTGAGAGAGAAAGGGTTTTCTTGAAATGAAGAAGAAGGTGGTGACCTTCCTCTTTAATTACCCACGAAATCCCGGGCGTTCGGTCTCGTTTATTTCGCAATAATGATAAATAAATGTTCGGTTATGCTCGTATGATATATTTAAAACATAAAACCTTTAAATAATTCATGTTTCGGTTTCATAAAATGATTTTTTTTGTTTACATACGATTGTTTCATAAATGATTCCATTAAATTTTCGTTAAATTAATTATTTTACTAAAACAAGTTATTTGGTTTTGTTTAAGGTTGTAATTCCGAATAAATATTTTTATTTTTCATTTATTAATTCAATATCGTTAGATATTATTTCCATATCTCGTCGAAACGCGTTACTTACGTACGTATTCGTAAGGATCGTCACCTTTCCGAATCCGACGCTCGTATCGTATTTCGATTCGATTTACGATCTATGGAATACCGTTTCAGAATATTATTCTTAATAATCATATTCGTGTGAATCGTCACCCACGCGAATACATCATTAAGTTAATTTTTCTGAATTAATATTCGCGTTTAAGTTATGTTCGTAACCTCACCATCGCGTGTTTATTTCCAATTATACTTCCGTTATTTAATTATCTTGAATATTATAACTTTCCAATCCAAAACCCACTAAACCAAGTCACTGACACATCCGTGATAGACCGAATTATGCATATGTATAGGGCATATGCAGGGGTAGATCGCAACCTCCCCAACACCGTCCCAACGCTATTTCAATAAACCATGACCATGTGTCCTTTACTATGTTTAGCATCCCATACACTAACAACTCCAAATTCAATTTTCATTACAACCACAATAATCAATAACATCTGAAATGTAACTGCAATAAATTCTCTGGTTCTGTTTAGTTGTGTTTCAACTAAACTTCCCATGGTTTATGCATATAATAATATGTTCTCTATACGTATACCAATTTCAGTGATAACATCCAATAATGTATCATCATTAATAATAATCATATTAGGTCGTAACAGTACAGCCGTACATGTACGGACAACCTGAAATACAGTGATGTTACATTGGATTCAATCCAAAAGCCACACAACGTTACAATTGTGGTGAATTACGTCATTTTGCTTGAGAATGTAAAAATCCAAAGAATCAAGGAAACTTGAATCCATTCAAGCCAAAAGAAGCTTATCAAAAGAAAAAGGAGAAGCCCGAAGAATCAACCAAAGCTTTAGTGAGTCAAGCAAACGAAGGATATGACTAGGGAAAAAAATATGATGATTTAATGGGTGCTTTTATGGCTTCTATGGCCGAAGAAAGCAAGGGAAAAGAAAAGTCCGAGCAGGTAAATAATGATCTTTTGGAGGTAATTGAAAAGTTGAAGGAAATGAATGCTCAATTGACTGCTGAATTGATCGAGTGCACTTAAAGTAACAAAAAGTTAGTTTCAAGAGAAAAAGATTTTGACAAAAAGATCATTGATTTGGGAAAAGAAAATGAAGAATTAAAAATTAAAGTTTTGCAAAATAATCATACAGTTTCTGTGCATCTCGAGTCAGTACAGAAGTTGAAAGTTGAACTGTCAGCAGCTAGAGCAGAGGCAGAATTGCATAAAAGCAAGCTTGAGAATTATATGAATTCTCTGCATGTTATCGATTACTTTGCTGCTATGCAAAGGTCATCGAATGATACTACTGGCTTGGGATTTCATGACGTACCACCTCCTTCAAGCTATGTTCCAAGGCCACAAATTGATCCTAATCTGGAAGTGCATCCATCTTCTTTAACTGAATTTAAGTTTGAAATTGTTATTGCACATGCTAGAGTCTCATATTCTGATGAAAAGGTGTCACTTGACAGTGATGCTCCAATCATTGAAGATGTCACTGACTCAGAATATTTTTTTCCGATATTTTGAGACAAAACGGATACAAAAGAAAAAGTGTTGAGAAAAAGGCTGTTGAAACTCAGCAGTCAAAATTTGAAATTAAACAAGTTGAGAAGGTGGTTGTCACACACCGAGTCAGTGGGTTGGATCGAGTTCCCCGATGGGCGGAAAGTTCCCGGGGCTTGATATCGGTAATGATAATCGTGATGATCAGATTGTTTACATTGCACATGATATATAACAAGAAAATGCTAAATGAAAATAGAATTACAAAGTTAAATTACATTAGTTTAGTTCATAATTTAACAATGTAAATCTACTATCAACATCATAATTCTTCTATCTTGTATATGCACAAGATATACAAAATAATCTGTAAACTGATGTTACAAAAGTATGCAGGTCCAAAAACACTAGGTCCTCTATCTGGCATCCAAGTCCAAAAGCAATAACTTCTTAATTGACCTGTTCGTCACCTGAGAAGTCATGCAAAAAGATCATGTGAACACATGGTTGGTGAGTTCATGTAGTTTTATTTAAAAATGAATTTGAATAACCACTTAGATGACAACCTTAACCTCACCATTAACCACCTATACCATCCAGTTCAATATGCTTATATATAGAACATATGTAGGGGACAAGCCCCAGCGACCATCCCACCACATACCAAACTACATGATATATTGTTCCTGGTGATAATTAAGCATTTCATCCCATACCTTTGATTCATAGCATTTGATTACCCTGAAAAATATTTACCTTGATCCCCGAAATGACAACATTAACCTCACCAACGACTACCTATGCTATCCAATCAAGTATGCTTATATATAGGGCATATGTAGGGGACAAGCCCCAGCCGCCGTCCCACCACATACCGAACTGCTTAGCATATTGTAGTTAATCATAATCAAGCTTTTCATTCCATTCACCTTCATTTTAGATTTTAATTTCCACAAATTGAGATATCACTGATTTCTTGAGTTCACCATGTATTCATGATTACTCCAAAGCACTTGTAGAAATATAATATTAAATGCTTAATTAAATCAATAATGAATCATTTAAATACAACAAAGACATGATGATTGGGCCTTATTTGACTCAATCAATTAGACTAGTTGTTGGTGGTGTCCAAGTTGTACCGTCTCACACGTGGCCCATATCAGGCATGACCCAAATGAGTCTACCTGTATGCGTCGGGATTTTCATGTTTTGCCCATATCAGCTTGACCCTCAGGCCTACTTTACATGTAGGGACTTTAGGATATCCTTTGATTCTTGATCGTCTTTGTTCTCTTGATTTCGTTTGATCGTTTTAGTTAAGCCCATATAGCTTGACTACCAGAGGCTACTATTTATGACGGGACTTTCCGTGTGTTACACGTGGTCTTCATTTACATACAACTGACATCCACCTTAACTTAAGCATTAATGATTTCATTAGATCTTAATGATTTCATTATTTCAATGATTCACACACGGTTATGATTCCCTTGATTCCTTTGATTCTCTTAATTCTGATCTTTACAATTCCATGATTTCCACAATGATTATAGATTCTTGAATAGGATCCTTTGTTTTAGTGATCACACACTAATTAGATTCCCTTGAATTTGATATTTAGCTTTAGTTCTCTTGGTTTCACTTTGAGTTTTTATTCCTTGAATTGAATTTGATGGACTAAGGGTTTGTATTAGAGTTTTAGAATTTAGGTATTACTCATAAGAGTAATTAATTAATTCGTTAGTTAATCCTGCATAACATATACCTAGACAGAAGTCTAGGAGTATAAACATGTATATATAAAACATACAATAAGGAAAAGAATTTACGTAAAACATATTTAAATAAAAAGGTTTACGCATGCTTCTCAGCCCCGCGTTTGAAAACAAAAATGTTTAGAAAAGGGGCAATGAACTCACCTGTGTTGCTCTGTATTGAATTATAACAAAATGCGCACTCGTTACTTGTGGTTTATGTATCTTCAGTACCTGAGTTGTTTTAAGAGGATTCGAATACGATAAGTACTTATAATAGTCATAACTAGGGTCTTGGTTTCGGTGTGCGACTAAGTGTACTATGTTACTAGTGTGTTTCTCGCATTCCTTCTATCTAGTCTAAATGTATTACCCATTAATAACCCTAATCCCACAAATAATCCTTATAAGTCATTAATTAAAATAGGTTTAAGTTAACTCATTTAAAGTCTTTAATTAACCCATCAATTTAATCCAATTTAAGTTAAACACTTATTTAGAAATCATTTAATTAGTTTAATAGAGTTTATAAATCAATTTATTTTATTCCAAAAAAAACATAATTAAGCTAAGAAACGTATAGTTAACATGATGGGCTTGGGTTAATCCGATTTGATTAACCTTGGGCCCATTATTACTCTTTGATCGTCCCATGTTTCTTTGCTCATCTCCTTTGTATGACCCATCCTAAGTAATTCAATTGAATCACCTAAGGTAGTCACATGTACTCATGAAATGTCTAAGTGTTGAATGTTGATTATGAAGTCAACATTCCTACTCCTAGTCATTGTTTTTGATCCCTAGTGTACTTCTCATCATGATATTAATAGTTGAGCTTAATAAAATTCGATTGTGTTAAACTAAAAGGATGACCAACATTCATGTTGTAATTCAACCCTTGCTTATACAAATATTAGCATTATAAATCCCTCACCTAAGGGATATACAACTTGGTTTCCTTAATTGAAAACCCTATTTCATGATATCTTTTGAATAAACGCTTGTGTCTTAAACCAACCCATATCTAAGGTTAAGCCCCATTGTCACTAAGAAAACCATTAGCTTATTGCCTCATAATGAAACCCTATCAACCTCTACCTTGTTAAACTTTATACTTGATTCATAGATTTCCCCAAAGTTGATGACATAAGATGAAACCTTAATTCTCTCCCATGCACACGCACAAGTTCGTATCCCATGCATGCACCCATGTGGTCCAAACCCTACCCAAACTCTTGTGCCATCCCATGACTAGCCGAATAGGATCTTGGCCGAAGAAGTCCCCTCCTGTAACATTTGTACATTTAGTCATGGTAGTCGTAAACAGTGTCAGAACAGTGGGTGTCAATGTTCAGTTATCAATGTGATTCTTATGTTCATAATGTGTGCTTGTGTGTTACAGGATCTTATTTATTTAGGAACAAGTATGTATTAATATTTACAGTCGATTACGCTAGGCAAGAACAGTATTGTGTTATATCGAAACAGTGGTGGGCAGCGAGAGTGAGCCCTATATATATACTACGTTCGGTGTAACAGGATAGTGTTAGTGCGTAGTGTTAAGACGAATATTATGACAATTAATCAAACAAAATCGTAATGCGTAATCGAGACTGAGTATAGTTATGGGTGACGATCCATAATGATATGAATGTTGAACTTATAATTACGAGTGAACGGCTTTAACTATTTTTATACGATCGGAAAACGTACGCGATTGTGGGTATACACGCAATTGTTACTGTTTAACGATCTGTTTTTGAACAAATAACTAAAATGATTATTTTATATTTTTACAATTTTGAAACTCATCATTTTAATGAGTTTAACAAATATTTTATTTAAAACCGCGTAAAATACGCGTTACGTTCCGGAAACGCGAACCGAGCGACCGAAACGAACCCGAATACCACCTGGGCTATAAAAGCCTTGAACAAGACCATTTTCTCATTTAATTCTTCACCAACCACTCCTCTCACTAGAATTTTCGTCTACCCTCTCTCTCTCTAGAAAAACTCGCTTTAAACGTTCGTAACTCGCTTATTTCTCAACGGATTTCGTCATTCTTGGTGTCCACGCGAAGCTCTCAACATTGTTTACACGAAAGTACAAGAAATCAGTGGAATTAACCGGCCAAAATCGAGGTATGATCGAGTTAAAGTTCGGAAAAATAGGGTTTTCATGGGTGTGTTGTTGAAACTCGACTCATAGCCGGTTCTAGCACTCCATTTCCATTTTCGCACCACTAGCAACCCTCCCTGAAGTTATATTAGTTTAGATCGTGGGCTGGATCCAGAGATTTCGATGATGGTGATGATGCTGGTAACAGGTTCGACGGCCGAACCTTCATTTACCATTGGCGAACCTTAGGGGACGATCCACGAACCCTAACGGTTCACAGGTCTTCAGCCGAACCCTTAGTGGTCTTCATGAACCTGCATCAAGTCACCATGGATCACACGACCCCTCTTCTGGCGAACCACTATCAAGAACGAACCTATGGTTCGTCGATTCCAGCCAGCCGAACCCTAGGCGAATCACGAACCTGCAACAAACCTTCATGCATGAGCGAACCCCATGCATGCCACGAACCCTACTATGTCGAACCTTATACAGGCGAACCCTGTATGGTTCTCTGATTGTTGCCGAACCTTGGAACCTAGCCACGAACCATGTATGCTGCCATGATAACCGAACACTTAGTGAAACAATAGAAACAAACCTATGGTTCGTGGGACACCTGGACCGAACCTCTGACTATCATCAGCTTCACGAACCCTACATGTATCATGCATTGGCCGAACCCTGCTCGAAACTCTAACCTATGGCCGAACCTTAGTGGTGTCTCAAGACAGCCGAACCTTAGGCTAGAAACTCTAACCTAGTCGGCCCAACCCTAATCATATTCGGCCCAAATTGCAATGGTATTCAACCCCATAGGTTAAAACAAGTCCAATGGGATTATGTTGACCCATTATGATCTTAATTGGTCCAATTTTATCCTTGGTGATATACTTGGCCCAATAACTCACTCGTTGGTTTACAAGATCCATTTCGGCCCAACACTACATTCAATTGACCCAATGTCACATCCAATTGACCTATAGTGATCTAAGTGGCCCATGGCCTTTGTTAAGCCCTCAATACATGGGTTTAAGACCCAATTGTGTTGGCTTCGACTTATGATACTTGTGAATTGATCATGAATAGGTTAAGTTGTAACTTAACAATAATCATGAAGATCAATTCACAATCACAAGGACTTAAAACAATTGGAACATCTTTTCATAAGTCATGTTAATCAATGGTTTATCAAACACTTAAACAAATGTGATGTTGTGCAAACAAGTTGTGCATAACAGGATATCACACATTCTTTTCTTGGACCCATGATCAAACAAGTAACTCAATCATGACTTTCAAGTTTTCACAACAATCGTAAACATTAGTCAATCAATGAATCAAGGTCTATACAATTATAAATCTTATATCTTATGTATGATTACAATGATATAGGAAACACTTAGAAGTCCTGTTTGCTACTTGCTATCTGTTTTAGTTCAGAGTCTACTGCAGACAGGTGAGAACTTTGGCCCCTCTTTTACTGTTTTATAACTGTTTTGGGGTGGAACACGTGATCAAACTTTTCATTAACAATTGTATTTCATTACACAAGATGTGTGTATTCCTATCAACATTTCAGGTTCATATTACAAATCCAAGGGATTTATCAACTGTTTCAGGAAATTCATCAACCGTTTTAAAGGATTATTAAACTATTGAACTATTCTCCTAAAAAGGTTTCATAAATGATATGTTCTTTTAAATAATGAATTTTATAAACTTTTCTGTTAAAAACCTTGTTAATATACAAGGTCACATTTCATGACATTCAAACTAAAGGATTCATTTCATGACATTTGAATCAAGGGTTTCAAACATGGTATTCAAACAATGGTTTCATGGTGATGTTCAAATCAAGGGATTTACTTATGGTATTCAAATCAGAGGATTCATTTCACGGTATTCAAAAACTAAGGATTTAATTCATGGGATTAAATCAAGGTTTTCAATCATGTTTTCACATAAGGCATTAACACGCTCATTTAAAGTAAGGTTCAGAAACATGGTGTCTATTGTTGTAAACAAACTTATGAATGCATCAAGTATCATATTCATTAGCGTTAGTACTGGGTGATCACAACAAGGGAAAGCGGACACACACATTTGGGCAGACCGATTGCTGCAGTTAGTTTTTAAATTTGTTTTATAAACTAACTGCAGATTTAGATTACATATGGTTTTATCAAAACTGTTGACACATTATCTCACTCCAAACGTGGTTTGGGACTTGATATTATATGTTGACTCTCGTGCAAACAGTGATTGGATTGTTTACACTCATTTTCTACTTGATGTTAGTTTGGGTTGCAGCTCATCCATGTGAATCATTTATTACTTTAACATACCTATGCCTTATATCATATACTCATGTTTACAAATGATTAAACCTATTGTTCTCACCAACTACGTCTGTAGTTGACAGTTACTTTTCACGTGTTTCAGATAATCAGGTTTAAGACTTTCTCAGGGACAACTAAGGAGACCATACTAAGATAGAAAAAGATGAAGAAACATGCTAGGATGGATTAGAAACACCCTAAATCCTAATTGTTTAATTTTCTTGTTTGGAGTCTTATTTTGTAACTATATTTTGGGTCTGTAGTTGTCTTTCTTTTGGTAGATAGATTGTCTGTAACTAAACAACTGTCTAAACATTATGAAATGTAGTAATCCATTGTGGTTGTTCTTATTCAATACTTGTGCATGATTCAGCTGTTCATACGTCACCGCGCCGTGGATTCCGCACGCGGCGCAGGGGTGTGACAGGTTGGTATCAGAGCCAAGGTTGTAGAGAACTAGGAAAAACCCAATGTTTAATGACCTAGACTATAACCTAAGCTACCCAATAGGACTAAGTGCTATAGGCTTGAGGATACTTAGGAACTAAGTAACTTAAGTGAGCATTAAGTCTACATTAAGCTTGAAAGATCTTAGGGACATTTTTCTAAGATTAGACATCGAGTCAAGGAATTTGAATCGGAATTCTATAATTTTAGAAACCGAGTTAAATTTCTCACACGTATTCATTTAAGGATTTCAGAGGCAAGGATCTGTATTCTTAGTATCCTTGATTTGAAATTCTCACACAGAGTTCATTATAGGAATTTAGAGGCAAAGATCTATTAATTTAGTATCTTTGATCTAAAATCCTTGTCATATTCATTATAGGAATTCAAAGGTCAAGATCTATTAATTTAGAATCTTGATTTGAAATCCTTGTCATATTCATTATAGGAATTCAAAGGTCAAGATCTATTAATTTAGAATCTTGATTTGAAATCCTTGTCATATTCATTATAGGAATTCAAAGGTCAAGATCTATTAATTTAGAATCTTGATTTGAAATCCTTGTCATATTCATTATAGGAATTCAAAGGTCAAGATCTATTAATTTAGAATCTTGATTTGAAATCCTTGTCATATTCATTATAGGAATTCAAAGGTCAAGAGCTATTAATTTAGAATCTTGATTTGAAGTCCTTGTCATGTTATCATTATCAGGTGTTCATTATCATAGGAACTTTATAACTTAGAATCTGTGTAACAGTATTCTTTAGTTGAAGTTCTCACAGGAGATCATTATACTCAATACTGTAGGTATTGAGAACCTAGGTTAATTATTCTAGGACACACATGCTGAAACCTAAGGTTTTAATTTCGAGTAGATTAAGAACCTTGGTTTACACAATCATAATCATATCCATAGTACAAGAGGCAATCATGAAACAATCATAATCAATCAACAGTTGGAATCTTAGCCCCAAATATAGACGACGGATTAACGCTGACGTGTTGAGGTAAGTGGTGGGTCGGTGAGAGCTTACCCTATATATAAGCTTATTTCAGTATGTTAGGGGGAATTCGGCGTTCGTATTTGGAGTGAGGACTCGGGAGCAACTGGGAACATTGAACATTAGTCAAACACATGGGATACAAACATTGGAGAAACAATCAGTGGTGAATCAAATCATAGTGCAATTCAAACTTGGAAGAACCAAACATTATGGTGAATCAATCAAGTTGTGAAAATTCTTTCAATGTAAACCTTAAGTGAAACTCTTAAGTGTTTTTACATAATTGGTACTTACTAACATAGGTTAACATAAAAGTGTAGAGCACACGTATGATTAGTTCTACATGTTAACGATGGTTAGTAGGTGCACACATAACACAATCATAGTTCAATCATGGAATCAATCATAGTTCAAGTTGAACAAAGATCATGGGATTCTTAATCAATGGAACACACTTGGAAATCAGTACAAACATGTTGCCAAATGCTAGCAAGGACATGATCGTGGTATATCGAAGCGGTGGTGGGATGGCGTCTGGGCTGGCAGTTTGCTTGACCTTTTCGTATGCCCTATATATAAGCTATCTTCGGTATATCGGGAAAGTGTCAGTGTGTAGGTTTGGTGGAAAGAGATCATGAGACATCGCACATATTCACATGATAAGTATGCAAATAAGTTGATAACTTATACGTGTACTGGATCATATTACAATTGAATGATAATATTAGTAGTATGGATATATTACTAACTTTATCATGCAAATTCAATTGTATCATTCCTCATTACTGACCCGCTTGTGGCTTCTATTCGTAGAATGCCTCCCCGACGTGATCCTAACGGAGGGGGTTCGACAAGTGGCAACGACGATGAGATCAACAAGATTGCCCGAGCCATCGCTATACACATGAGAGATGTCATTCCGGGCATGGTCACTGATATTACCCAGAATCTTCGGGGAAGTACTAGTGATTCAGCACATAACTCAAATGCTACAACTACTGGAACTGCTAACTTCACTTTCAAGCAGTTCAATGATGCTAAGCCTCCTAAGTACGCTGGTACTGAAGGAGCTACTGGTCTACTACAGTGGTTAGCGAGAATTGAGGATATTCTTGATTTCACAGGATGTCCTGAGAACCTGAAGGTCAAAATGGCCTCAAGCGCTTTTCACAAAGGCGCACTCACCTGGTGGAATTCTGAGAAGAACACCAGAGGACGCGAAGTTGCTTTAGCTTTACCGTGGGACGGTTTCAAGAACTTACTTGTGGAGAAGTTCTGTCCACGTCATGAACTGAAGAAACTGGAGGTGGAGATGTGGAATCTGGTGCAAGATAGTGGTGAAAACGCAAAGTATACAACTCGTTTCCATGAGTTGTGCATTCTGGTACCCCATTTGGTTACACCTCTATCTCGCAGGATAGAGAAATACATCGAAGGCTTGCCTCTAGTTGTCAAAGGAACTGTTATGGGGAACAACCCCACTACTTTAGAGGCTGCCATACAACTGGGTGCTACTCTTACTGAAGAGTATGTAAAGTCTGGAGTGCTCACCCGAAAGGGATTCAAGAGAGCACAGATTGAAGAAGGCAAGAAGCCTGAACAACACCATCACAAGAAGAAGAAACCAAAGACGATCAAGAACTTTGCAGCATTGACTGCAGCTGCACCTACTCATGCCACACCTATAACTGCTATGCCACAACCTGCTAACGCCAGAAAGTCTTATACTGGCACATTTCCACTTTGCACCAAATGCCAATACCATCACTTACCCACTACTCCATGCAAGAAGTGTCTCAAGTGTGGACGTATGGGACACTTTGCAGCTACATGCCGAGCTGCTCATCTTGCTGCTGCAACTACTGCTACCACTACCACTGCTGCTACAGGTGGAAGGGCCTGTTATAATTGTGGAGCAGAAGGACACTTCAGAAACCAGTGTCCAAAACTCAACAACACTACTGCTACTGCTCGTGCCTTTATTATCGGAACTGCCGAAGCACGGGAGGATCCGGCAGTCATCACGGGTACATTTCTTATCAATGATCACTATGTTTCTATCATATTTGATACTGGTGCTGATAAAAGCTTTATCTCTGCTCATACTGCTTCTTTACTTGATATGCAACTATCCACACTTACTGCTCCCTATACTGTAGAAGTAGCGAATGGTAAGACTATAGTTGTAGATTCCATAATACATGGATGTGAATTAAGATTAAATGACCATCTTTTCTCCATCGATCTCATTCCTATGACTCTCGGAAGTTTTGAAGTTGTGATAGGAATGGATTGGTTATCCAAAAACAATGCTGAAATCATATGCTCTGAGAAACTTATCCGAATTCCCCTACTGTCCGGCGAAACGATGTTAGTCTACGGCGAGAAACCCTGCCGCGGATTGAAGATAATATCGTGCATCAAGGCGAGGAAGTACTTGAAGAAGAAATACTATGCTTTCCTAGCTCACGTGGTGGAAAAGAAACCTGAAAAGAAAGCAGTTGGAGACGTTCCAGTTATCAGAGATTATCCAGACGTATTTCCAGAAGACTTGCCTGGACTACCACCAGTCCGACAAGTGGAGTTTAGAATTGATCTCGTCCCTGGAGCAAACCCAGTGGCGAAGTCACCGTATCGATTAGCACCATCTGAGATGCAAGAACTGTCTAGTCAGCTTCAAGAACTTTTAAACAAAGGTTTCATAAGACCGAGTTTCTCTCCATGGGGAGCTCCGGTTCTCTTTGTTAAAAAGAAAGACGGTTCATTTCGTATGTGTATCGATTATCGTGAGCTGAACAAGTTGACAATCAAGAATAGATATCCTCTGCCCAGGATCGATGATCTGTTTGATCAATTACAGGGAGCAACTTGCTTCTCTAAGATTGATTTACGATCCGGGTATCATCAGTTAAGAGTAAATGATGAGGATATACCAAAGACGGCGTTTAGGACTCGATATGGACACTATGAGTTCGTGGTCATGCCATTTGGGTTGACCAATGCACCTGCAGTGTTCATGGACTTGATGAATCGAGTCTGCAGGCCGTATTTAGATCAGTTTGTTATCGTCTTTATTGTTGATATACTGATCTATTCAAAGTCAGAATAAGAGCATGAAGATCATTTGAGGAAAGTCCTAGAACTACTCAGAGGAGAACAACTTTATGCTAAATTCTCAAAATGTGAATTTTGGCTGAAGGAGGTTCACTTCTTAGGACACGTCATAAACAAGGATGGGATACATGTAGATCCAGCAAAGATTGAGGCGATTAAGAACTGGACTACCCCATCTACTCCAACAGAGATTCGTTCATTTCTGGGTCTGGCAGGATATTACAGGAGATTCATTGCTAATTTCTCTAAGATTGCCTTGCCACTTACCACATTGACTCAGAAAAGTCAAGCATTTATATGGGGACAGAAACAAGAAGATGCATTTTAACTTCTTAAACAGAAGTTATGCAACTCCCCTATCCTTAGCCTTCCAGAAGGCAGTGAAGATTTCATTGTCTACTGTGATGCTTCAAACCTTGGTCTCGGTTGTGTACTTATGCAACGGGACAAGGTCATTGCGTATGCTTCAAGACAACTTAAGGTTCACGAGAAGAATTATACTACTCATGACCTTGAGTTAGGGGCTGTGGTTTTTGCATTGAAGATTTGGAGGCACTACCTTTATGGTACTAAATGTGTCATCTATACAGACCACAAGAGCCTGCAACACATCCTTAATCAGAAAGAACTCAACATGAGACAACGGCGTTGGGTTGAGCTTCTAACTGATTACGACTGTGAGATTTGTTACCACCCGGGTAAAGCCAATGTGGTGGCGGATGCTCTTAGTCGCAAGGAACCAGTCAAGCCAATTCATGTAAGAGCCATGGAGATCAACACACAACCAAACCTGAAAGACTTGATTCGTATTGCACAACAACAAGTAGTAACAGACAATCAACTCAAGACAGACTTGGATTGTGGCATTGAGAAGAAACTAGAACCTCGAGCTGATGGGTTGTTATATCTCAATGGCCGCATTTGGATTCCAAAGTCTGAAGAATTGCGCACGCTCATCTGTGATGAGGCTCATAAGTCGCGATACTCAGTTCATCCTGGAGCCGATAAGATGTATCAGGACTTGAGGACATCTTACTGGTGGCCGGGAATGAAGAAAGACATAGCACTGTACGTGGGAAAATGTCTTACCTGTTCCAAAGTCAAAGCAGAACATCAAAAGCCTTCGGGACTTCTACAGCAACCTGAAATTCCTCAATGGAAGTGGGAACAAATTTCCATGGATTTCATAACAAAGTTGCCGAGAACTCCGAGAGGTTTCGATTCGATTTGGGTGATCGTTGATCGACTCACCAAATCTGCTCATTTTCTCCCGATCCGAGAGGATTACAAGATGGAGAAGTTATCCACACTGTACATCAACGAAATCATTGCACGTCATGGTACACCAACATCAATCATTTCTGATCGTGATAGTCGATTCACTTCTCGCTTTTGGCAATCATTGCAAAAGGCTTTGGGAACGCGTGTTAATCTTAGCACGGCGTATCACCCCCAAACCAACGGTCAAAGCGAAAGGACTATCCAAACACTCGAAGACATGCTTCGTTCTTGTGTCATTGACTTCGGTGGAAGTTGGGACACTCATCTCCCACTCATTGAGTTTTCATATAACAGTAGCTATCATACGAGCATCCAATGTGCACCATTCGAGGCTTTATATGGTAGGAAGTGTCGATCACCGGTCTGCTGGACCGAGGTTGGTGACTCACAGGTCGTAGGACCAGAACTCATTCAGGAAACATCAGACAAAATCACAATCATTCAATCACGGCTTAAGGCCGCACGAGATCGGCAGAAGAGTTACGCTAATCGACGTTAGAAACCGCTTGAGTTTCAAGTTGGTGACCGAGTCTTACTCAAAGTTTCTCCCTGGAAAGGCGTGGTCCGATTCGGGAAGAAAGGGAAACTTGCACCAAGGTACGTTGGACCATTTGAGATCCTGGAACGGATTGGTCCCGTAGCCTACAAAATCAAACTTCTGGTGGAGCTAAGCAATGTTCATGATACTTTTCATGTATCAAATCTTAAGAAATGCTTAGCTGATCATGATGTTCAGATTCCACTGGAAGACATTAAGATTCAGAATAACATGCAGTTCATAGAACGTCCGGTTGAAATCATGGATCATGGGGTCAAGAAACTTAAACGCAGCCGTATCCCGATCGTAAAGGTACGATGGGAAGGCAAACGCGGTGCTGAGTTCACCTGGGAACGTGAAGACCAGATGAAGCTTAAGTACCCTCATCTTTTTACAGTATCTTCGGCTAGTTAATTTCGGGACGAAATTCCCTTAACTAGGGGAGACTGTAACATTTGTACATTTAGTCATGGTAGTCGTAAACAGTGTTAGAACAGTGGGTGTCAATGTTCAGTTATCAATGTGATTCTTATGTTCATAATGTGTGCTTGTGTGTTACAGGATCTTATTTATTTAGGAACAAGTATGTATTAATATTTACAGTCGATTACGCAAGGCAAGAACAGTATTGTGTTATATCGAAACAGTGGTGGGCAGCGAGAGTGAGCCCTATATATATACTGCGTTCGGTGTAACAGGATAGTGTTAGTGCGTAGTGTTAAGACGAATATTATGACAATTAATCAAACAAAATCGTACTGCGTAAGCGAGACGGAGTATAGTTATGGGTGACGATCCATAATGATACGAATGTTGAACTTATAATTACGAGTGAACGGCTTTAACTATTTTTATACGATCGGAAAACGTACGCGATTGTGGGTATACACGCAATTGTTACTGTTTAACGATCTGTTTTCGAACACATAACTAAAATGATTATTTTATATTTTTACAATTTTGAAACTCATCATTTTAATGAGTTTAACAAATATTTTATTTAAAACCGCGTAAAATACGCGTTACGTTCTGGAAACGCGAACCGAGCGACCGAAACGAACCCGAATACCACCCGGGCTATAAAAGCCTTGAACAAGACCATTTTCTCATTTAATTCTTCACCAACCACTCCTCTCACTAGAATTTTCGTCTACCCTCTCTCTCTAGAAAAACTCGCTTTAAACGTTCGTAACTCGCTTATTTCTCAACGGATTTCGTCATTCTTGGTGTCCACGCGAAGCTCTCAACATTGTCTACACGAAAGTACAAGAAATCAGTGGAATTAACCGGCCAAAATCGAGGTATGATCGATTTAAAGTTCGGAAAAATAGGGTTTTCATGGGTGTGTTGTTGAAACTCGACTCATAGCCGGTTCTAGCACTCCATTTCCATTTTCGCACCACTAGCAACCCTCCCTGAAGTTATATTAGTTTAGATCATGGGCTGGATCCAGAGATTTCGATGATGGTGATGATGCTGGTAACAGGTTCGACGGCCGAACCTTCATTTACCATTGGCGAACCTTAGGGGAGGATCCACGAACCCTAACGGTTCGCAGGTCTTCAGCCGAACCCTTAGTGGTCTTCACGAACCTACATCAAGTCACCATGGATCACACGACCCCTCTTCTGGCGAACCACTATCAAGAACGAACCTATGGTTCGTCGGTTCCAGCCAGCCGAACCCTAGGCGAATCACGAACCTGCAACAAACCTTCATGCATGAGCGAACCCCATGCATGCCACGAACCCTACTATGTCGAACCTTATACAGGCGAACCCTGTATGGTTCTCTGATTGTTGCCGAACCTTGGAACCTAGCCACGAACCATGTATGCTGCCATGATAACCGAACCCTTAGTGAAACAATAGAAACGAACCTATGGTTCGTGGGACACTTGGACCGAACCTCTGACTATCATCAGCTTCACGAACCCTACATGTATCATGCATTGGCCGAACCCTGCTCGAAACTCTAACCTATGGCCGAACCTTAGTGGTGTCTCAAGACAGCCGAACCTTAGGCTAGAACCCAATAGGTTCGCTGCCTAAGGTGGCAGCCCAAAACTAGTCGGCCCAACCCTAATCATATTCGGCCCAAATTGCAATGGTATTCAACCCCATAGGTTAAAACAAGTCCAATGGGATTATGTTGACCCATTATGATCTTAATTGGTCCAATTTTATCCTTGGTGATATACTTGGCCCAATAACTCACTCGTTGGTTTACAAGATCCATTTCGGCCCAACACAACATTCAATTGACCCAATGTCACATCCAATTGACCTATAGTGATCTAAGTGGCCCATGGCCTTTGTTAAGCCCTCATTACATGGGTTTAAGACCCAATTGTGTTGGCTTCGACTTATGATACTTGTGAATTGATCATGAATAGGTTAAGTTGTAACTTAACAATAATCATGAAGATCAATACACAATCACAAGGACTTAAAACAATTGGAACATCTTTTCATAAGTCATGTTAATCAATGGTTTATCAAACACTTAAACAAATGTGATGTTGTGCAAACAAGTTGTGCATAACAGGATATCACACATTCTTTTCTTGGACCCATGATCAAACAAGTAACTCAATCATGACTTTCAAGTTTTCACAACAATCGTAAACATTAGTCAATCAATGAATCAAGGTCTATACAATTATAAATCTTATATCTTATGTATGATTACAATGATATAGGAAACACTTAGAAGTCATGTTTGCTACTTGCTATCTGTTTTAGTTCAGAGTCTACTGCAGACAGGTGAGAACTTTAGCCCCTCTTTTACTGTTTTATAACTGTTTTGGGGTGGAACACGTGATCAAACTTTTCATTTACAATTGTATTTCATTACACAAGATGTGAGTATTCCTATCAACACTTCAGGTTCATATTACAAATCCAATGGATTTATCAACTGTTTCAGGAAATTCATCAACCGTTTTAAAGGATTATTAAACTATTGAACTATTCTCCTAAAAAGGTTTCATAAATGATATGTTCTTTTAAATAATGAATTTTATAAACTTTTCTGTTAAAAACCTTGTTAATATACAAGGTCACATTTCATGACATTCAAACTAAAGGATTCATTTCATGACATTTGAATCAAGGGTTTCAAACATGGTATTCAAACAATGGTTTCATGGTGATGTTCAAATCAAGGGATTTACTTATGGTATTCAAATCAGAGGATTCATTTCACGGTATTCAAAAACTAAGGATTTAATTCATGGGATTAAATCAAGGTTTTCAATCATGTTTTCACATAAGGCATTAACACGCTCGTTTAAAGTAAGGTTCAGAAACATGGTGTCTATTGTTGTAAACAAACTTATGAATGCATCAAGTATCATATTTATTAGCGTTAGTACTGGGTGATCACAACAAGGGAAAGCGGACACGCACATTTGGGCAGACTGATTGCTGCAGTTAGTTTTTAAATTTGTTTTATAAACTAACTGCAGATTTCGGTTACATATGGTTTTATCAAAACTGTTGACACATTATCTAACTCCAAACGTGGTTTGGGACTTGATATTATATGTTGACTCTCGTGCAAACAGTGATTGGATTGTTTACACTCATTTTCTACTTGATGTTAGTTTGGGTTGCAGCTCATCCATGTGAATCATTTATTACTTTAACATACCTATGCCTTATATCATATACTCATGTTTACAAATGATTAAACCTATTGTTCTCACCAACTACGTCTGTAGTTGACAGTTACTTTTCACGTGTTTCAGGTAATCAGGTTTAAGACTTTCTCAGGGACAACTAAGGAGACCATACTAAGATAGAAAAAGATGAAGAAACATGCTAGGATGGATTAGAAACACACTAAATCCTAATTGTTTAATTGTCTTGTTTGGAGTCTTATTTTGTAACTATATTTTGGGTCTGTAGTTGTCTTTCTTTTGGTAGATAGATTGTCTGTAACTAAACAACTGTCTAAACATTATGAAATGTAGTAATCCATTGTGGTTGTTCTTATTCAATACTTGTGCATGATTCAACTGTTCATACGTCACCGCGCCGTGGATTCCGCACGCGGCGCAGGGGTGTGACACCTCCGAACCATGCCTTGGCCGAAATAGATTGGGCCGTATGAGACCTTGGCCGATCGAATAGAACATGGCCGAAGCATTGAGCCGATCGAATGGAACATGGCCGACTAAACTTGGTCCGAATGAAGGAAGGCCGAGAGAATGAGCTGGTTGGCCGACATAATGAGATGTGGCCGAATAAAGGCTCTTCGGTCGTGGGTCATTCGGCGAATGAGATGCTGGTTCGGCTAAGGCCATTCAGCCTAGCTGTGCTTGGCCTTTCGGCCTGTAGAGGCTAGCAGATGGCAACTATGGTTTCTCTAGCCAAATGGCTAGATAAGGTGATAGTACTTGCTCCTACATCATTCTAGCAAGGTATTGTTCAAGTCCTCAGGGTTCAAGTGGAGTAAAAACCGGCTATAGTGTGGCCAATCAAAAGGGCTCCAAAAACCCTAAAAACCGAAACTATAACTCGATTTTACCTCAAATCGGATGGATCCAAGCCCCGATCTGTTGTACTTCTATGATCTACAAGTGATAATGGTTGTTTTGACACCAAAATGAGTCGATTTGATGAAGAAATGAAGAAGTTAGGGTTTTGGTTCCTAGAGAAAGAAAGTAGAGAGAAAGCTCGGAAATGGGGGTGGATAATCTGGTTGGTGGTGGTGATTGTGGCATTGAATGCCACATTAAATGGGTTCAGTTTACCCGGTTACGTTCGGGTTCGTTCGGTTCCGCTCGGTTTCGCGTAAAAAAGTAGTTTCCTTCCTTTTCGTAACGAAACTTCACGATTTTAAAACGAAGATTTATAAATTTATTTTAGGTGGTAATTCCTAGTAAATTAACTAATGTTTATTTTAAATTTCTGAAAATATTTAATCTACTGTTTAAAATCGAATCGTACAGTCGTCGCGCGTATTCGTCCGAATCGTCACCCATACGAATATGACGATAGCTACACTTTTTAATATGGTTTTCTAATTATTGGACATCATTCAAAATGTTAAACCTTCAGATATATTCGTACAGATCATCACCTATACGAATAATCCGTCGATTCGGCATTCACGTAACGACATCCGTTGTTGTTTTGTTCTGTAAAGCCTCACATACGATTATACATAATAAGTCCTAACAAATAATCACATGATGCTTCTGTATCGTCAGATAACCATCAGACTGAGGAACCATAGTTCTGAGCTTTGTTTTCTGAAATGATTCTAAGTTTGTTCTTTGATAACATGAAATGATAATGATACATAATATGAATCTGACATACACTGAAATACGTATAGTTCGTACCTGATTACTGTTCATGTTACTGTTGAGATCACTGTTCCGGTAACGGTTCCTGAACTGATGTTACAGTGGTTCTTAAAACCACACAGTTTTCAAAACCAGTGACTAAAACCAACCTTGCCACTACTCTTAAACCGATTGTGTATGTTAGATCATCCAATACACATCAAGGAGAGTCTAGTGGAAATTTTCAAAAGAAAAATGTGATTTCTAAGCAAGTGGAAAAGGTGGATTTTTTCTTTTATAATTTTGTGGTTGGGCACAAGGCTAAATCAAAGAATTTTCAAAAGCAAATGGATAATTCAAATAAAAGTTAAACCGGTTTTAGAAACAAAAGCTCATCTTCAAAGGTTTTCTCAAGACCATTCAGTTCATCAATTTTTTATGATGAACCCACACCAAAAACTCAAACTAAAGAGAGAAAGTGTTACCGATGTGGTAATATGGGTCATTTGGTTGCTAGCTGCAATATAGGGTTCAGTTCAAGTGATTGTGGCAGTTTGAGGTCTTTCTCACCGAGGGAAACAAGAAAGTGTTTTGCTTGTTGTGTTAAAGGGCATATTTCTGCTAACTATCCTAATAAAAAAGTCAGAAAGAGTTCTGATGAGGAGTGTCGGGTGCATGTTTCAAGTGGAAGCTCTAGGAGAGATAGACCTAGTGATGATGAGATGAGAGTTCTTAGGAAATTCAACCTTGACTGTTTTTGGGTGCAAGAAGAAATCAAACAAAAGAAAAGAATTTTTGAAAAAAAAAAGATGTTAAAAAGATTGTGAAAATTGTGACTTCATCTGATGATGACTCACTTGAAAATTTTTCATCAAGTTCTTCATTTTCAAAAGGACCTATTAAATCTAAATCATTTTGGAAACTCAAAAATAGATCAGGTGATGAATTTTCTAAGAAAGAGGAGGACACAAGTGATGATGGTTTTTTTATCTGGTCATCACAAAAGAATGGAAAGGGTCCATTCCGGGAGACTCGATGCCAAAATGGCGGGGGTCATCCCTTTTGGATACTGACAAGTTTTTTTAATTTATTATGCAGGTTGCATCCACGGGCCATATGACTGGAGAATTGAGCTTGTTAAGACATTTCAAACTTGTGAAAGGAAGTTATGTGAACTTTCCTGGAGATAAAGGATGTCAAATTACAGGGATTGGTAGGTTGACAAATGGGAAGGTTTCTTTTGAAAATGTTAATTTTTGTAAATAATTAACTAATAATTTGTTGAGTGTATCTCAGATTTGTGATAAATATTACAAAGTGATGTTTGACAAAGAAAGGTGTTATGTACTCAAGCAAGGAGTTAAGATTTCAAAGGAGTGGATTCTGATGACGGCTGAACGGAGCAAGGATATTTATGTGCTTGACATGGCAAAGGCAGAGACAATAAATAATGTGGAAACATGCTTGGTGTCCAAAGCTACTGAACAGGACACACGTTTATGGCACAGGCGGATGAGACATATTCACATCTGGAAAATGAATCATCTTGTGCATAATCATTTAGTTGATGGTGTACCTGTAAAACATTTTAAACTTCCGGATGTGTGTGTTTCATGTAAAATGGGTAAACAGAAAAGGAAGTCTCACAAAACAAAGAAAATTTTTTCTATTGACGTGCCTCTTGAACTTCTTCACACGGATTTTTTTGGACCCATCAATGTGAAGAGTATAGCTGGCGAATCTTATTGTTTTGTGGTGACTGATGACTTTTCAAGATTTTCATGGGTTATGTTTTTGAAACACAAATCAGATACTTATAAAAATTTTGTTTTGTTGATAAATAGGTTGGAGACTTTGTATAAGTTGTGGGTGAGACGTATAAGATCTGACAATGGGATTGAGTTCAAGAATCATCAAATGGAGGAATTTTGTAATTCCAAAGTCATTCAGCAACAATTCAAAGCACCATATGAGTCTGATATGAATGGTGTAGCTGAAAGAAAGAACAGGACTTTGATTGAATGTGCGAGAACGATGCTATCTGATTCTAAACTTCCCATTACTTTTTGGAGTGAAGATATGGCTACTGCTTGTTTTACCCTTAACAAAGTTTTAATTGTCAAAAGACACAATAAAACTTGTTATTAATTGCTTCAGAATCAGAAGCCCAATCTGGAACACTTGGAACCTTTTGGGGCTCCTTGTACCATGCTAAAGAAGTATTCAAAATTCAATTCTAAAGTTGAAGAAGGTTTCTTTCTTGGCTATAGTCTTCCAAACAAACGTGTATTTAACAAACGTACGGGTGTTATGGAATTGTGGTATCATGTGGATGTCCAACGACATACACCTATACTAAATGGAAAGGGTCCAGATTGGCTTTTCGGTTACAATAAGATGTTTGAGTCTTTTAATACGTCTTATATTGTTTCTGATGATGAAATGACCTTACAAATGTTGTATGATTTCTAGAATTCAGATGAACAAGGTATTTCTCATCAACATGAAGATGAAGTTTTTACACCACATGGGGAAGGTACTTCAGAAGTTATTAATGAAGATTGTTCATTAGAGAATGAAAATGAGATTTTTGAAGATTCTATCTCCAATGATCAAGATATTGGTCAGAATATCAAGAACGCGGATCATGATGTGGTTGTACCAAAATTGCCTGTCACACGTGTTCATGTTAATCATCCAATTGATCAAATTATAGGAGTACCTAATGCAAGAGTGCAAACACGTAGTCAAGTCACAAATGAGGAAAGTATGTATGTTGAGCTAGAGAAAATTCATGGCTGCCAAGAGCCCTGGATGCATTCAGCATTTATTTCTCAAATAGTGCCAAAGACTGTAACCGAAGATTTGCGTGAGCCGGCTTGGGTGGAGGCTATGCAAGAAGAATTGAATCAATTTCGCAAATTTGGGGTTTGGCATTTGGTAGATTTGCCAAAAGGAGAGAAAGATTGGCACACGATTAGTGTTGCAATGTAAACGAGATGACAGAGGTGTAATAGTTCGAAACAATGCTTGTTTAGTAGTTCAGGGTTTTCGACAAGTTGAAGGAATTGATTATGATGATGTTTTTGCACCTGTGGCGCGATTTGAAGCAATTAGACTTTTTCTTGCTTTTGTCACCCACAAGAAGTTCAAACTATTTCATTTGGATGTTAAATCTGCTTTTCTGTATGGTTCGTTGAAGGAAACAACGTATGTTTATCAGCCACAGAGGATCCTATCCATCGGGATCAGGTTTACCTCATGGATAAAGCACTGTATGGTCTTCATCAGGCTCCGCGTGCCTGGTATGAGACTTTATCGACTCACCTTATTGAACACGGGTTCAATAGGGGTCAGATTCACAAAACTTTATTTTTCGGGAAAGGGCAAGGACATTCTCCTTGTTCAGATCTATGTGGATGACATCATCTTTGGATCTACCGATGAACAAATGTGCTTCGAATTCAAAGAGGTGATGATTGATAAATTTGAGAAGAGCGCGATGTCTGATATCAAATTTTTTGTGGGCTTACAAGTTGATCAAACTGATAATGGGATTTTCATTCATCAAACTAAATATATTCAAGATGCGTTAAAATTGTTTAGCATGCTTGATTCAAAACCAATTTCCATACCAATTCAGCCTAATCACGGGATTGAGCCTCATATTAAATGGGAGTTGATTGATCCTACATTTTATCGTCGAATTATTGGAAGTTTGATGTATCTGACAGCCTCAAGGCCAGATATTGTTTTTCCTACAAGATATCAATCTAAACCTAAGGTGTCACATCTGATCGCAGTCAAACGAATTCTTCGTTATCTGAAGGGTACACCAGATACCGGTCTATGGTATCCTAAGGATGATAATTTTTCTTTCAATGCCTACAGGGGCTCCGATTATGGAGGATGCAAGAAAGATGCTAAGTCCACAACTGGTGGTGCACAATTCTTGGGGGAAAGACTGGTCTCATGGCAATGTAAAAGGCAAATTTCTGTGGCTACTTCAACTTGTGAAGCTGACTATGTAGCTGCTGCCAGTAGTTGTTCACAGGTATTGTGGATACAACAACAAATGAGAGACTATGGTTTGAATTTTCTTAATACCCAATACATGTTGATAATGAGGTTGCCATTGCTATTACTAAAAATCCAGTGTATCATTCGTGTTCCAAACACATTGATAGTCAATTTCAATTATAAAAGACTTTTGATAAAAATCATTTTGAGTATTTACTCAAACTCAATGGAATTCGGGTCATGGGTGAGGTCATATCAAATCAAATTCCTTCAAAATCAATTTTTATTGAATTACCATCAGAGATTTTTTGTTAGTTTTTTTGTTTGGTTTTGTTTGGTTTGTGTTTCAGGTTTTAGGGGGAGAAAATTTGAAAAATCAAAAACATTTGAAAAAATTAAAAACACAAAAAAATATATAAAATTTAAAAAAATACAAAAACATTAATAAAATAAAAATTTTGAGAAATTGATTCAACCTAGTGAGAAATGATAGTACATTGTATCAATCAGAAGCACATCTAAATCATACTAGAACTTAAACATAAAGAGCATTTACAATTACTAATTATGATATGTTTGTAGGTTTATAACTTAGTTGAGATAACATTTGACAAAATTTTAATTATACTTTCAGGGATGCAGTTGCTTAGAATACAGTGCTTAGCTTTGTCCTAAATGCGTGGTTGTTAATCTTACAATGTGTTTCTTGAATTAAAATTACTTAATTGCTAGTTTTTTATCATGTGTTCTATTTTTAAAAGAAATTCTAAATTTTTTTTTTCGTTTAAAGCTGAAACTTTCTCTGTGTATACTTACGTATCGACCTGATTGTTAAAGCTTTGAACAATTCAAATTTGTTTTCTTGGTTTGATCAAGATTTGAACAATTTTTGCGTATATGAAAATATCGATCTAATTGTTAAAATCTTAATCTTAAATTATAGTTTAGTTCATTATCTGGATCATCTGAGCATATGAAAGTATCAACCTTGATTCAAAGATCTTGAACAATTTCAACTTGTTTTATATTTTATTATTTTTAAAAAAATCTATTTTTTTGCAATGCAATATGTTCTCATGTCTGGATCATTCTCACCAAAAATATGTGTTTGTTCATTCATTTTCATGTTTCATTTCAGTTTTATTACAAAATTAAAATTTTGGTGTGTTTTAATATAAAATTTTAAAAATCCAAAAAGATTTTGTATATATCTGATGTTGAATCAATAATTATTGATTATTTGTTTTTAACTTTGAAACACCAAATTTTGTTTTGTTTGAAAATTTTTAATTAAATCTAAAAAATTTAAAATGTCAAAAGCTTTGTGAAAATGTATGAAATTGTTGAGCTGAACCTATGGTAGGTATGTTCATAGGTTTGTTCAAAAGGTTTGCTGAAAGGTTCGTTCAGAAGGTTTGAAAGGTTCGTCCAAAAGGTTTGATAACAGGTTCGTCAAACAAGGTTTGTTCACATGTTCGTGGAAAGGTTTGATCACTGGTTCGTTGAAAGGTTTGTTTAACAGGTTCGTATGAAACTTGAGAAGGTATAAAGTCAAAGATTCGTGAAACAGATTCGTCACTTTCATTGGTTTTTCTCGGAAACAATCCTTTGTGTGTGGAGTTTGATTTTTTCGATTTTGTGACTATCAGTACGATTACCATAGATCATTAGCTTCGTTTTGTTATTGTGATTTCAAAAAGGTAGATAGATTGACTTTTCACCGGCTAGATTTGTAGAAATCTAAGACCTAAGTCCAGATAGTCGAACCTCAAAAATGTTGAATAAATGGGTTTAATTCAAAGTTTGATAAAAAAAATGTTTTCATTAAAGTTGCTAATGGACTAATTGCGAAGCTATGGATGTGGTTAATTTGATTTAATTCGTAAATTTGGATTTTGAATTGGATTTCAAACAGGTTCATTTGAGTTTACAGGTTCGTTTGATTCAAACAAGTTCGGGCCGAACCTTTTCTAAATCAATGACCGAACCTCTGTTGGTCAAAGGTTCGTTTGACCAAAGGTTCGCATATGAAAATAGGTTGGTTTGATAGTGAGGTTCGTGAACTTGAAATAGGTTTGTCTGTTTAATAGGTTCGTTCACAAGCATAGGTTCGGCACAGGGGGAGGTTCGCTGGACTTAGGACTTAGAAATTTTTTTAATTTTCGATTATTGAATTAAATTTTGTATCTGATTTTTGATTGTTTTAATTGTAGATATGGCAAATCTAGCATTTGGTGATAAACACAATCTTTGTGCTTATTTGGATCCTACTACAAAGAATGGTAAAGAATTCAGACCAATGATAGAATTTCTGAGACGATCAAGGATTTATTATGTTATCTCCAACTCTTGTCACATTTATCGATCTCACATTCAGAGTTTCTGGGAATCTACTAGATTGATTACAGTAGATGATGTGTTTGTGATTGAAGCTAGTGTGCTGGGACAAGTGATCAGGATTAGTGAAGCTGATGTTAGAAGAGTTTTACAGTTTGGAGGAGAACCTGAAGGAATGACATTGATTCCTGAGAGGTGTATCAAAGGATGTTTCATGTGGATTAAGTATTTTGGAGTCTACAATGAATATTCTATCAAGAAAGGGAAGCTGCCTCTATAGTACAAGTTTCTTGCACATGTACTTTTACATTGCATAAGTATGAGGAAAGGAACATTTGATGAGCTGAGAGATTTGATGAGATCAGCTGTGGTTTCATTGATACTTAACAAGCCATTCCACTTCTCTTCTATGATTTTCAGATACTTGTCTGACAACATCACTAAATTTAAAGCAAATTCTTGATGTATCCAAGATTTGTGCAGATGTTTATTGATAAGAAGTTTCTTGAGCAGAATTTACCAAGAGCTGTGAATGATATATTGAAGTTAAATCACATGACTGATTCTAGTTTGGGTCAAGTGAAGATATATCAGAATAGTAACGATGTTGTTCTTACTAAAGATTTGATTTGTCATTGTGCGAGAGTTAATTATGTAGCTCCACTCAATGATGCATGGAGAAATGAAGATTCAAATTCTAGTAATGAACAAATGGATGATGATCAACCACCACCACCTCCATAAGATCCACAAGTTATACAAGCTCGTGAACAATCATCTTCATCTGATCATCAAGAACAAGCCAGTCCAAGGGTTTCTCAATCTACTTTTGAGACTCTTCAAGTTATTTATCCTGAGCAACCAAATGTTTCTGAGCAAGCTACAACTACTACTTCACCATCAAATGTTGAGGATGAAAATGTCATTGATGAAATGGAAGAGGAGTCTACTGAATCTGAAATGGAAGATGTGAAAATTGGAAATAGAATGGTTCGAAGGATGAAAAGGAATCATATTCAACAACAACAAGGTAGAGAAGAACAAGAAGAAAGGAATGATCCAAACTTTACTGTGGATGAGCCAGAAACATCTCGTCCAAAGAAGAAGAAGAGAATGGCTAATGTGCTCAGAAGAAAGAAAAGAAGAACACCAAGGATCATTATATCTTCTCCAGTGATTACATCTTCTGCACCTGTTTCTGTTTCTACTTCTTTAGTACCTGTTTCTATTCTTACATCTTCTTCAAATGTTGTCGTTTCTACATCACCAGTTCCTGTGTATGTTGAAGCTATAATGCCAAGTGTTTCTGATTTTGTTCATGTATGTGTTGCACCGTTTATGGCATCTTTTGTTGAAGCTACTACTGTTACCACTTCATATCAAGAGACTTCGACTTCAAGAGTTGATGCAATTTTTGAAGGCTTGGATGATTTGGACTTGAACTTTTCATTGGATTATGATGATTCAGAGTTAAGAAGAGGGATATCTATCATATCTCAAGAGTTTGATAAGTACAACAAGCAAAAAGAAAAAGATGATTCTGAGCAACAGTCTTCTTCAGTTCAAAATGAAATTGACTCGATGAAGATTCATATTAATCAACTACATAAATGGAGAGAGGAGGATCTAATAGATAAGGAGTCAATGAATGAAAGAATCATGTCATTGGAAAGAATAGCCAGAGAACAGAATGATAAGATAGTTAGTCTGGAGAAAGAGAATTAGATGTTGCAGAAAAGGATAAATGATATTCAAGATGAAGCTTCTACTGGTATTCACACTGAAACCAGAGTTGATGATAATGAAAGAGTTTATGTATCTGAAGCAAATGTTGCTGATCATTTTGATGTTACCATAGAAGATGAAGATGATGAAGAAAAAGTTGATTATGAAGATTCTGATTTTGATGAACATCCAGGTTTTGGTGCCTTTAATGACGATGATAGGGATGATGATGGTGTAGCTGGAGCTGGTGGTTTAAGTGAATTGAATTCTATTACGGGAGCTATAGTTGTTTATAATTCATCAGGGATTTCTTTGGATGCAAATCATGTTTCTTCTGTTGATCCTAATTGAGCAAAAGATTGTGAAGATGTTGAGATTGAAGATATTACAGAGATTGAGTATCAAAAGATAGTTGTTGATGATTCATTACCAATATTTGCAGCGTTATTCAAGCAAACTGAAGAATGAGAATTACAAAGGAAGGTTGGTGAATTCATTCAAGTCAAAGAAATTGAAGAAGATGAGATTGAGAATGGATACACAAAGGAAGAACTTGGGAATTTGTTTGTAGTAAAGGTGAATGAACTTCAAAATGCAAATGCTTCTGGAAAGATTATTATGGGAGAAGCATAAAGATCATTTGAGTTTGAATATGATAGATCTTCTGAAGAAAATTTGTACAATCTACAGACTTTGAAAAAGATTATTGACATTGAAGCTCATAAGAAATATCAAAGTATGTTAAGTGCAACATTGAAGATCAAGACACCAATGGATGTATGGAGAGAGAATCAGGAAGAACATAAGTACATTATTGATAATTTGATGATTTTTAGACAGATGATTGAAAGATATGATGAATCTGTTCCTGATAAACATTCAAGGCAATTTTCAAGATTCAAGATTGGATCAAAATCTAAAATGCATGGAAGGATTTTGAGTTATGGATATCATCACAATATTCCTGGAGTGTTGTAGAACAGAGGATGTTATGTTGTGAAGAGAACTGATGGGTGTCAGTACTTTGAAGAAGCTTATGATCTGATGTCTTTACCATCATTTGAATGCATGCAGCTTTCAAGATTAAAGATGATCAAGCCATTTCAAACTGAACACAATGAAAGATTTGAAACTTTGTTGAAAAAAGAAGCAAGAAAAGGTTGGAACTAGTTAGTACCTCAATTTTCAATGCTAAAGCATAACTCTTATGTCTATCCAAAGCCGAAAGCGTATTCAAGACCAAGGTTGAGAAAGATAGAACAAAATTGGACACCTTATTTCAAATTTTGGTTTTATGATGAAAGCTATTATGAAGCTATTATTTTGTTAGAAGAAAATGACAAATGGAGGGTAATTAGATTACTTGATCATGTCTTGCTTGTGAACTGCTCAAAACAAGATATTGATACTCTCAATGAAGCTGAGATTTATGCTAAAGAAGGTTATCATGATGTGGGAGCGTGCTATAAAGATATGGCATTACAGTTTCAGACTATTGCAAGAATGTGCTTTACTTTGGGAATTCATTATGGATGTGATTGGGAGGATGTGAATTACTTGAATGTAGAGTTGATGGCTTTGCAAAAGGAGATTGATGAAAGAGATGAAAGAATTGAAGCTGAAAGATTATCAAAAATTCAAAAAGCTGAGATTATACGTGCTGAAGATAATGTTTAAAGATCAGTCATCGAGTGTGACTCAGATTGAAGAATGAAGATCAAGACTTTGAAGATTTGAAGCAACTATTAAGGGGGAGTTTGTTAGTACATTTTGTAATAGGTTGCTTTCAAATTGTTTAAGTTAAGTTAGGTTTGGCGCTTGGTTCGTTTGGCCCACGAACCTAGGCATGTGTATGTAAAGGTTCGGTGAACCGAGAGTCTTACATTGTAACGGTTCGTCTAGCGAACCTGTTGGTTCGTCTGGCGAACCTAATGATTCGGCTAAGTTCGGCCAAGTGTCGTATATATTTGCAGGTTTGTCTTATTTTGGAGGTGTGAGTGACAAAACCTGTGTTTTTCAGATCTGTGTGATTGTGATAGAACTGTGTGTTTTTACTGTGTATTCTTGTAATCAATTTCAGTATTAATGAAGAGAATGTTTATGAGAATGATTGTATTGTCTTTGATTCATATAGATTTTATTTTGATTCCGCATATATTGAATTGTTAATAGAATTCCAGTGATAGATCCAGAGCATTCTACACTGTAGTCTCTGCATGTCTTCCTTGCCGAACTTCAAAAGATCCATCGGATGAAGTATCATATCGATGTCCTTGATGTCGTCTTTGTTCCGAAGAATCACTTTAGCAAGTGTCTTCTTGCCAAAATACCAGTACAGGAAGTTGGCTAAGGAATTATCGGGAGCACGTGATGAGACAGGAACGGCCTTCTCAGAATGTGGCGGTGGATACTTGTAGTGGATCCATGGTTCCTTTTTGGCTGGATCTTGGATTCACGTGGAAACGAAGCGCCTTCCTTAGGCTATCCTCATCACTGGGAAGTCTCTATCGCATTTATCTTTCAGAAATTTGGCAAATAGATCGGCCTGATTGTCTTTCAAGGGATTGAAGAGCATCGCATTGTTGATGCTCCTAATATAGAACTTTTGCAATGTGCAAAAATCCCTTGGCCTATTGAGGTATTCCACCTTCCAATTCATTCTCTTTACCAGATATAAGTCTCTCTCTTTATCGTACATCCAGCAGTAAATGTTGGACTTTTCGTTGCGAAGAGCAAACAAGTCTCTGTCATCTGTATTAAAAGTATGCTCTGGATGTTCTTCATTCATCTTCCCTAGCTATGTAGCTTTAACCTCTAGAGGTGCAGGTGTCCAGTCTTTCTGCCTGTCGAACCAACTGTCGATAACCGTGGCCAGTGGGGAAATCTCTTGTCCATCTTTGTTGACATACTTGTGAGCGTACAAGAAGTCTACATAGGGGTCTTTGTTGACGTTGCCAATAATCAAGTTTTCTAGTTCTTCCTCTACAAATGCTCCTACAGAGGATTCAGCCTTCTCCTTCCTCTCTTGGTCGCACACCGCCTCAAAAATTGAGTCCATGGACACGTTGACAAATAAATCCCCTAGGCCCGCTCCACCGAGCCCTTCACCGAATATGTCGAATAGAAAGTTCTCTGGGAGATCCTCGAATAAGTCATCATAGTAGTCCAGAGGCTTCTCCGAAGAATGTGGATTCTAGGAAGCATCAATATTCTTGGTAGCGTCTTGTGCGGGCTCATCATCTTGTTGACCCAAAGAACTGGCACCCTAGCCCTTATCGCCGTCCGTATCATCATCTTCTTTACCCTTTCCTTTGTCGTCCTTGGCATTGTCTCCATCTTTGTCACCCTCCTGATCATCCTTGGCACTATCGCCATCCTTGTCATTCTCATCATCTTTCTTCTCCTTAGTCTCTTCTTCTTCAACTTCATCATCATCATCATCATCATCATCATCATCTTCATCCTCATCCAACTTTGACCCAGTTAGCTTCTCAAAATCTTTTTTCAGACGCTTATTTTGCTTCTCCAGCCGGTCAACATCGCATATCTGGCGTCTCAACATCTCGCATACTCTGATCAATGTGCCCTGTAGCTCATGAATCTTGTAGTCTTTGGTGATGGAGTCTTGTTCCAGCAGAAAAACTCTCTCCTGTAGCCATACGATATCCACTGGAGACCCCTCAGGTGCATAAGGCGAAGGCGTATGCATGTATGCCTTGTCGTTGTCTGTCCGAATCCTGCCTGGTGATGGTGGGGGCTCTGTGTGAGGAATGCAGGAATGAGTTTGAGATGGTGATGATGTGGTTTGGATGGCATCTGATGTGGTGAAAGGTGGTGGTGGGAGTGGAATAGGAATTTGAGTAGCGGTTATGGGTTTGGAGGGTTGAGTTGGTGGTTTTTGTTTAGGTGGTTGGGGTGGTTTTGGCTGTGTCGGTGGCTTAGGCTGAGTGGGTGGAATAGGCTGAATAGGCGGTATAGACTGAATGGGTGGTGGAGTGGACTGTGTATGAGGTGGAGGTGGTGGAGTCTGAATATGAGGTGGAGTTGGTTGTATGGGCGGTGGAGGTGGATTAGGCTGAGCATGAGTCGAGGAAGATGATCCAGCTGTCTTCTTCAGCAACCTGGGATCCTTCGGCCGCTTTGACATCATCTTCAGTCTTTTCTTCTTCGACGAAGACTCAGGAGTGGGCATGTAATCTGCATCCTGAATGTCCTCCCATTCTGCTCTGGTGAGGGGAGGGATGACTGGCTCCTTCCCTGTAATCAAAATCTCTTCACTAGAAGATGATGACGACTCAAAGATAAGTTCATCGGCAGTCGCGCCGGTCTGAGTACCAGTGCCAGTAGAAGGGATGTCGTGCTCTTCAGCAACGATAGCAACAGGGGTTCCTTGTTCTTCTACTACATCGTCATGTCCAACAAATCTGCTAAACTTGATCAGAGGTCGTTCCCCGACATATTGTTTCTTGCCTCGCTTGTTCATCATCATATATAAGAAAATGTCTTCTATCATTCTCTTGATCCCGAGAGTGCTAATGGTGGGAACAAGGTTTGGATGCCTTTTTTTTATGACGATCTGGATGAAGCGGGGAAAGGCCAGAAATCTTTCCTTTCACTTTCCCTTGATGTTGGCATGCATATAACGAAACAACATTCAAGAGAAGTTGAAATCCATGCACAAAGCCAGTGCCACCAGACAAGAGCTGAGAGTCTGATTCAGCACATCATAACCGCCCTTCCTCCTAGACAAACACTGGGTCACCACGTGGGCGAGATTTCTATAGTACGGGTGTAGCAGCTTCTTCTCCGTAGGAGGGTAGACACCCTCATGACCCATATGATAGACCGTCCTGTGAACCAAGTCATGGTCATGCTCAACAGGATTGGTTGCCTTATCTCCAAACTGTAGGCATTCCCTCAGAATCTACTCGGTGATAATAACATGCTGGCCTTGAACCTTCCCGATCAAAGAAACTATGCCATTAGCGTCCGTGTGCTCAGCGATAGTGTTCCAGAAGTCCTGGATAAACTTGCCAATGATCTCGGGATGTTCAATGATGGCGTAATTCACCTGTGACAATATAAGCCCATCCACCAAGCTCTTGAACATACCATGCTTCACTGGTGGATCTCCGACAAAGGCAGGCATGTTGTGGTCGGAGACAAACCTCAAATCAGCTATCTGAAATAAACAAAGTCAAGTTAGTCAAAATTGAAGTACAAGTTAAAGGTTCAAAGTTAAATTTCAAGTTTGGATTCCAAGACTTAGACAAAATCATGAAATTGGAAACAGTTCAACACTTAGGGTGTTCACGAAGTTTAAAATGTAATCGAAAATAGAACGGTATTCGAAAACTGAGTTTCATTCGAAATTTGAATAGTATTCGAAAATTTGGTTCTATTCGAAATTTGAATCGTATTCGAAAATTGGGTTCTATTCGAAATTTGAATCGTATTCGAAATTTGTATTCGAAACTTGGTATTCGAAATTCAAAATTTCGAGAACATAAAAATCATCATAACTTCTTCAATTTTGCTCCTTAGAACACCCAATTATACTCGAAATGCTCGGAATTAGGAGGCAGACCAACATATTAGAAGATCCCTTTCTAATTTTGATGTTTTCGAAGTGATTTGTCCAAGATTCCCACTGTTAACTGAATGAAGTACTTGAAATCCGTTTTTGACTCATAACTTTTTATTCAACGGACAAAACTTTGTCAAAATATATACCTAGGGTCGCCTATGTATGATCTACAAACTGGTCGGAGTGGATTCTGAAAGCTATGAACAAAAATCGAGATCGCCTATGGACAAACATAATCGTATACGAAATAAAATGGTACTCGAACTTAGGCATACTCGGTCTGTTTATAGGCTGAGTTCGAGTACACGATTCTTCGTGTACTCGAAATCTAGTATGATTTCGAGTATGTTTTGTTTCAAGTAGATTGTTATTTTTTTCAAAAATTTCTAACTTTTTCTGAATAAAATAAAATACAATAAAATAAAATAAAATTAATAAACTCAGAAACTTTGGACGAGTTCAAAGTTGAGTCGGGTCAATTTCGTGGGATCAAATCTGTATCAGAAATTTGATCACCTTAAAATATTTTCTTATGAAACCCAACCTTAAAATAATTGTACCTCACCAATAATTTCCACTCGTTAATCCGTAATTCAAAAACAAGACTTATGATCAAAGGTTTTTCTGAAATTACTTTTGGGAAGTTTATGAATAGTCAGACTGTGGAACCAGATTAACATGCAGCCTATCAATTTTGTGAAATCTTTTGTTTCAAACTTTGATTGTGTTTCAACGAACTTAAAATGTTTTGACAGAGTTTAAGATGAGAAAAGAAAAGAACATATCGATTAGATTAGAATCAAGAACAAGAAGTGGTTCTATCATCTTTGTGCTTATTGGCGTATTTTACTTTACTGATCTGCAGGCACATTGGCCTTAACGTCACACATCCAGGTCTTTGCTTACGCAAAACAGAGGATGCTTCAGTAAGTATTTCCCGTTCTTTGTTTGCACAAAACATGGAAAATACCCGTGTTTTTCAAAATAGTTTCAAGTATATCGAAACGTACTCCAATTTTGACTTAAAGATTTATTGAAAAAGTCAAATAGTTGTTACATTTATCCGGTTATCTGATTTTCCTTACTTCTCACTTATTTATATATTAATATTTTTTGAATGACCATTTCCATTTCTTTCATCTTGGAAAAACTTGTTTTAACTTCTTAGTGAATTATAGTTATTCAAAGTTGTTATTCTTTAGAGATTACTTCAAGGAAGTGAATTTCTGAGTATCAAAAATCAATTCACTTCCCTTTTGAACCACTTTACTTTAACCATCCAAATCAAAATCTTTTTGTATTTTTCTTAGACTTTGAAAATGTGAAATCTTTTTGTTGTTTTCTTCAAAATTCACTCCCCCTAAACTTGTAGATCAACTTAGGCTGACTCAAAAACCAAAAATATTTTTGTTGTTTTTGTGAATTTTGACTCAAAGACCAAAAATTGTTTTGTTGTTTTTGTAAATTTTCTCCCCCTAAATTTGTGATATAAAAATTAAAGTAAAACAAAACACAAATTTTACAGAACAGAACTATCATGTGATTGTTAGTTAGGACCTTATTATGTATATACGTATGCGAGGGTGTACAGAACAAAACAATAACGGATGTCGTTACGTGAATACTAAACTGACGGATTATCCGTATAGATGACGATCTGTACTAATATATATGAAGGTTTAACGTTCTGAATGATATCCAATAATTAGAAAACCATATTGGAAAGTGTAGTTATCATCGTGTTCGTACGGATGACGATCTGAACGAATACGCGCGACGACCATACGATTAGATTTAAACAGGTAAATTTAACGATTTCCTAAATTTAAAATAAATGGAAGATTTTTAGTTAATTTACTATGGAATTACCACCTAAATGAAATTTATAAACTCTACTTTTAAAACTGTAATGTTTCGTTACGAAAACGAAAGGAAACCGACGCTTCTACGCGAAACCGAGCGAGACTGGACGAGCATGAACATACCAGAGTGTTTGAAAACATTTAATGAGGCATTAAATGCCATTTTCTTCCCCTACCTACCAGCCACCATCACCATTTTCGTCATTCTCCTCTCAACTTTCTCTCTCTATAAACCAAGCCCTAGAATGTTCATTTCTTCACCAAATCGAGCCATTTTGGTGTCAAAACGACCACAACAACTTGTAGATCGCGAAAGTACAAGAGCTTAAAGCATGGAATCAGCTGAAACAAGGTAGATTTGAGTTCAAAGTCACGATTTTTATGGTTTTCACCCCCTTGATTCGAACACTCACTTGGACCGGTTGAAACCACCCTAAAACCATAGGAACTACAAAAATATGGGGTAGGGTGAGTTAGGAACTTGGGAAAACACTTTGAGTTAGTCTAAAACTTGAGATGGGTAGCATGGGGGTGCGTGGCCGTGAACCAGGCAAAGAACCAACAGCTCGGCCGAATGGCCAAGAGCCGAATGAGTATGGGGCGAAGGGATCCAAGCGAATGACTACAAGGCCGAATGAACATTATCATTCGCATGATCACCCCTTTTTCGGCCAATCCTCTTCATTCGCATGACTCTTATTCGGCCCATCACCATCACTCGCACAACCCAATTCAATCGCATGATATCACCATTCGCATGGATGCTCTCGGTCGACTAGGTTTATTCGTATGGCCTTCATTCGTTTGACAGCATTTAGGTGGATAATTCATGCATGCAAACAATAGTTGCCCATGCCCTAGTTCGTGGGTTAATGAAACAACCGTTTATGGGTTAGATGGTGTAACAAATTCATAATGGAGAGTTCATTAGGGTTTTCGAAGATGATGAACTGGTTTTTGTAAATATTCATAATAAGAATTTCAAAATCCAAACCTTTCTAGGTTACTCTAACACCCAAACATGAGTTTTGATAATCTATTGGATTCAAACCATGCATGTTGTCAAATAGATATATTAGGGTTTCAAGGAATGACAACCGGTTTTGTAAATCACTTATACTAGGGATTTCTAACACCAACTTGGATTCTAAGCAATTTTGAACTACAAACATGGATTTTGGGACATCATTTGAGTTTAAAACATTCGGGTTTACATTAAACGAGATCATGAATAATGTTGTGAGATTTCTTTAAGGATCAAGAAAACAATCTAAGTAAATAGGTGTTGACCACATTGTTAACTCTCAATACTTAGAAATTTCATGCAAGCATCTATAACTACATTAGAATGTTCAATTGAACTTTCTAAAGCAAGTTATATATCAAGACAATTCAAGGACTACGAAGACCAAAGACTCAATGAAAGACTTGGAGTTAATCTAGTGGGATTAACCTAAGTCTCACATATTTAATTATGATTTCTCAAAATAAATTATGTTTTAACAAAAAGGAAATGAATTATAAATTACTTTATTTTAAATGTTTTAAAATAAATGAAATAATTTCTAACTTAAAGATTCAACTTAAAATGAGTTTTATTAAAGATGTTTTACCTAAAAAGACTATGATTGTAATGAATTAGACCTTATATAGGTAAGGT
This sequence comes from Mikania micrantha, assembly GCA_009363875.1. Taxonomy (NCBI): domain Eukaryota; kingdom Viridiplantae; phylum Streptophyta; class Magnoliopsida; order Asterales; family Asteraceae; genus Mikania; species Mikania micrantha. The sequence continues at coordinate 46,686,080 of CM018682.1, read as the reverse complement.
TTAGTTGTGAACATCTGCGGGGTAAAGGGATAACTAGTGTAGACTAGTTAGAGATACATAGAAACACACTAGTAACGTAGGACACATAGTTGCACACCGACACCAAAAACCCTAGATACGTCCACTATAAATACTTATAGTATTCAAATCCTCTTAAAACAACTCAGGTACTAAAGATACTTAATCTACAAGTAACGAGCGCGCATATTTGTTGTGAATCATTACATACCAACACAGGTGAGTTCATTGCCCCTTTTCTAAACATTTTTGTATTACAAACGCGGGGTTGAGAAGCATGCGTAAATTATCCTCTTGAAATATATTTTACATAAATGCTTTTACTTATTGTATGTCTTATATGCATAATTGTATCCTAGACTTCCATTTAGGTAAACTATTCCAGGTTTACAAAAGGACTTAATTACTCTCTAAGAGTAAGACAATGGTTTTTTTTAAAAAAAAAAGAACTATTTTTTCTGAGTCGTGTTCAAGGAAACTAAAGATCTAATTCAAAGAACTAAATTCAGTGTTGTCTTCAAGAAAACTAAATATCAAATTCAAGGAACTAATGTCAGTGTTGTGTTCAAGAAAACAAAAGATCAAGAACAAAGAAATCATATCAGTGTGTGAATCAAAGAACTAATGAACTCAATAAAGAACAATTCTAGGTGGCTATCAGTTGTATGCCGATCAAGACCACGTGTAACACACTGAAAGTCCCGACATATATAGTAGACTTTTACAGTCGTGCTAACATGGGCACAAATCAAACAAACAACAAGTGAACAGAGGTGATCAATGATCAAAGGATATCTTATAGTCCCGACCGAAACAGTAGACCTGAAGGTCAAGCTTATATGGGCACATCATAAAGTCCCGACACATACAATTAGACTCCTTTGGGTCAAGCCTGATATGGGCCACATGTGAGACGAGACAGACTGGACACCACCAACAACTAAGAACAATTGATTGAGTTAATCAAGACCCAATCAATATGTCTTAGATGTATTTAAATGTTTACTTATTCATTTAATTAAGCATCTAAGATCATGTTTCTACAAATGCTATACTTGATCATGAATGTGTGACGAACTAAGGAAATCGATATGATTTCAATTTGTGGAACTCATAAACTATTGTGACTATGGGTGGAATGAGACGCTTAATTATCATTAACAACAATATGTTATGCAATTTAGTATGTGGTGGGACGGTGAGCTGGCGGTAAGCTTGACACTACATATGCCCTATATATAAGCATACTTGATTGGATAGCATAGGTGGTTGTTGATGAGGTTAAGGTTGTCATTTTGGGTGATCAGTGTTAACATATTTTCAGGTTATTCAAACATTTTGAATCAAAGGTAGGGGATGAAATGCTTAATTATCATCAGGAACAATATATCATGTGGTTTTGGTATGTGGTGGGACGGTGGCTGGGCTGGCGGTAAGCTTGACCCTACATATGCCCTATATATAAGCATATTGAATCAGATGGTATAGGTGGATAATGGTGAAGTTAAGGTTGTCATTTGGACAAGTTTATTCAAATTCATTTTCAAATAAAACTATATGAACTCACCAACCATGTGTTGACTCGATCTTTTTGCATGACTTCTCAGGTGACGAACACGTCTAGCTAAGAAGTTTATGATTTTTGACTCGGATGCCAGATAAAGGACCTAGTATTTTCGACTTGCATATTTTTGAACATCATTATACAGATTATTTTGTATATCTTGTGCAGATACAAGATAGAAGAATTATGATGTTGATAGTAGATTTACATTGTTAAATTAGAAACAAAACTGATGTAATTTAACTTTGTAATTCTATTTTATTTAGCATTTTCTCATTATATATCATGTGCAATGTAAACAATCTGATCATTACGACTATCATTCCCGATATCGCGCCCCGGGACCTTTCCGCCCGACGGGACACACGATCCGGCCCGCCGACTCCGGGTGTGACAGATTGGTATCAGATCCATGATTATAGAGAAATATAGGTCATTTATTTAAATGGTTTTCCCTACACTATAACCTAGGGACCCTTCATGTAGAGAACACAGGATTTAGAATATTACTTGCCTTGTGTCTTCTGCATTCGATCATTGCACTAACTAATATTCTATTGTTGTGATCAGAATGCCGCCAAGAAGATCACCTCCCCTACTGACTCCACCACCACCGCCACCTCCTCCTCCCCCACACACTCCACCTCCTAACGCGAATGCGATCCAGAATCTGGATCCTTCTACTGTTGCCCTGACAACCTTACTGAACAGCCAGCTGACCAACCAGCTGAAAGAAGTGATACCGGATATGATCAACCGTATTCGGAACCACTAACAACTCAGGGAACTCATCAGGAAAGGAAAGTGGAAATAATCATAATGCGTCTCATTATTCCTACAAGTCATTTCTAGGATGTAAGCCGCCTAGTTTCAACGGGCTGAAGGAGTCGTTGGTCTAATCCAATGGATTGAGAAGATGGAAACTATTATGGACATCAGTAGCTGTCCTGAACATCACAAGGTTCGCTACTCCGCATGATCTATTAACAAGCGAGCTTTGACCTGGTGGAACTCACAAATTCAAGCCAGAGGAAGAGAAGAAGCTATGTCGATGCCATGGGAAGATTTCAAGACTCTGCTGAGGAATGAATTCTGCCCTAAAAATGAGTTGCAAACGATGGAGACTGAGCTATCAAACCATGTGATGAAAGGAGCAGATCACCTGGGGTATACTACTCGTTATCACGAGTTGGTAGCCTTGGTGCCAAACATGGTACCAGCTCTGGAGAAAAGGATTGACAGATATGTAGGTGGACTCCCCGCCTGCATACACGGTCTGGTCATTTCAGCAAACCCTGTTACTCTAGAGTCAACTGTTAGCCGGTAAGAACCAGGAGGAATCCTCCAAAAAAACCCCACCATCATCCCAAGAAGAAGCAGAAGGTCATCAAGAACTACACGATGGCTACTCCACTCAACAAAGTAGTTGTTGCACCGCAGAACCTTCCCAAGAAACCATACACTAGCCCGCATCGTTTGTATGCCAAGTGTCAGCACCATCATGCTCCTAACACTCCCTGCCGACACTGCACGGGGTGTGGAAGGAAGGGCCATTGGGTCCGGCAATGCAGGATGGCACCTACTCCAGTAGTCAATAATGCTGCTTTAGCTCTCCCTCCACCCAACAATCAGAACCAAAACAATGGTGGATGCTATAACTGTGGTGAAATTGGCCACTTTTCAAAGAACTACCCAAAGAACGCACAACCAACAGTTCAAGCACCACATGGAAGAGCTTTTGCTATAGGAGCTCCAACTGCTCGTCAGGACCCGAATGTGGTTACTGGTACATTTCTCTTTCATGACTTTTATGCATCTATTGTGTTTGACAACGGTGCGGATCAGAGTTTTATCTCGACCAATATTGGCTATCTCTCAATAGAGTGGAAGTCATTTTTTCTGAAAAGATGCTTCGAATTCCATTGACGAACGATCGTGTATTGGTAGTTCGAGGGGATCAAGCAAAACGTAGTATCAAAATCGTATCTTGCATAAAGGCGCGTAAGTGTCTACAGAAGCAGTGTATAGCTTTCCTGGCTCATGTGGAAGAGAAAGAGAAAGACAAGATCAAGATTCAAGATGTGCCAGTAGTAAAGAATATCCAAAAGTATTTCCTGAAGACCTACCAGGTTTACCACCCGCACGACCGGTAGAGTTCCGTATTGACTTAGTTCCTGGAGCAACTTCCGTTGCTAAATCTCCTTATAGGTTAGCACCTTTCGAGATGCAGGAAATGTCAAATCAACTACAAGAGCTACCTGATAAAGGTTTCATCCGGCCGAGCTACTCACCGTGGAGAGCTCTCGTTTTGTTCGTGAAAAAGAAGGATGGATCCTTTCGGATGTGCATAAATTACAGAAATCTGAACAAATTAACCATCAAGAATTGGTATCCATTACCGAGGATTGATGATCTTTTTGACCAACTACAAGGAGCACAACACTTCTCAAAGATTGATTTATGGTCTGGATATCATCAACTCAGTGTTCAAGAAGAAGACATACCAAAGACGGCTTTCCGAACAAGGTATGATCATTTCGAGTTTATGGTGATGCCTTTTGGATTGACAAATGCACCAGCGGTTTTCATGGATCTCATTAACCAGTGTGCAAGCCATATCTGGATCAGTTTGTCATTGCCTTTATTGATGACATACTGATTTATTCTAAGAGCAAGGCAAAACATGAGCAACATCTCAGGAAGATCTTGGAGCTGTTGAAGAAAGAGCAACTCTATGCTAAATTCTTTAAGTGTGACTTTTGGCTAAGGGAAGTTCAATTTTTGGGTCACGTAGTTAACAGTGAAGGAATACATATAGACCCTGCCAAGATCGAGGCAATCAAGAACTGGGATACTCCGAAGACACCGACAGAGATACGATCGTTTCTGGGACTAGCAGGTTATTATAGAATGTTTATCTCAAACTTTTCAAAGATCGTTTTGCCTCTCGCCAACTTAACCCAAAAAAGTCAGCCGTTTGTTTGGGAGCAGAAACAAGAAGACGCTTTCCAGACATTGAAACAGAAGTTATATGATGCTCCAATTTTATCTCTCCCAGAAGGCTATGATGACTTTGTAGTGTACTGTGATGCCTCCCATCAGGGACTCGGTTGTGTGTTAATGCAACGAGACAAAGTTATTACGTATGCATCAAGACAGTTAAAGATTCATGAGAAGAACTACACTACTCATGATCTAGAACTGGGAGCAGTAGTCTTCACACTGAAGATCTGGAGACATTACTTATATGGCACTGATTGTACCATATTTACTGATTACAAGAGTCTACAGCATATCTTTGATCAAAATGAACTCAACATGCGACAACGACGTTGGGTTGAGCTTCTGAATGATTACGACTATGTGATTAAGTACCATCCGGGAAAGGCGAACGTTGTAGCTGATGCCTTGAGTCGGAAGGAACGAGTCAAACCCTTACGCGTAAGAGCAATGGGAATGACTGTACAAACAAGTTTACGTGACAAGATCATTCAAGCACAACAAGAATCAATAGAACGAGGAAATCTGAAGAAAGAACTTGATTGTGGAGCAGAGAGACAGTTTGAAACAAAACCAGATGGAATTATCTACTACCAGGATCGCGTGTGGATTCCTGCAGTAGATGAACTGAGGAAACTCATCTCTGATGAAGCATACAAGACCAAGTATTCAGTACATCCAGGCGCGGTAAAATGTACCAAGACTTACGGGGATGTTATTGGTGGCCGGGAATGAAGAAAGACATAGCTGAGTACGTCGACCGGTGTCTTACGTTGCAAAAGTAAAGGCGGAGCACTAGAAGCCGTCAGGGTTACTGGAACAGCCTGAAATCCCTCTCTAGAAGTGGGAACAAGTAGCTATTGATTTCATTACCAAGCTACCTCGCACTTCTAGTGGTCATGATACAATTTGGGTTATCATCGATCGATTAACCAAATCTGCTCACTTCTTGCCAATGCGTGAAACCTTCATGATGGATAAACTAGCAAGACTGTACATCAATGAGATAGTGGTACATCACGGTGTACCATTGTCTATCATATCAGATCGAGACAGCAGGTTCACATCAAGGTTCTGGCAATCATTGCAGAAATCTCTAAGGACGCACTTGAACTTGAGTACAGCTTACCATCCTCAAACGGACGGTCAAAGCGAACATACGATATAGACCCTAGAGGACATGTTGAGAACATGTGTGTTGGATTTCGGTGGGAATTGGGACTCTCATTTGCCACTGGTCGAGTTCTCCTATAATAATAGTTACCATAGTAGCATCGGATGCACACCATTTGAAGCTCTGTTTGGTCGAAAATGTCGGTCACCGATTTGTTGGACCGAAGTAGGAGATAACCGTATAACAGGTCCAGAGCTTATTCAGGAAACCACTGATAAAATCGCTCAAATTCAACAAAGGTTACAAGCGACCAGAAGCAGACAAAAGAGCTATGCCGACAAACGGCGCAAGCCGTTGGAATTTCAACTGGGAGACCGTGTCATGTTAAAGGTATCCCCATGGAAAGGCGTAGTTTGTTTCGGAAAGAAAGGCAAGTTAGCACCACGATAGGTGGGACCGTTCGAAATCGTCGAACGGATTGGTCCTGTGGTGTATAGACTTAGATTATCAGATGAACTCAGTGGTGTGCATGACGTGTTTCACGTTTCGAACGTAAAGAAATGCATTGCAGACGAATCACTTGTCATACCAATCGAGGAAATTCAAGTGGATGAACAACTACATTTTGTCGAGGAACCTTTAGAGATTATGGATCGTGAAGTTAACCAACTAAAGCGAAGCCGTATTCCGATTGTCAAGGTTCGATGGAATTCAAAGTGCGGACCCAAGTTTACTTGGGAACGCGAAGATCACAAGAAGTCCAAGTATCCCCATCTGTTTTCAGAGGAAACCGTAACTGATAACGATTCTTAAATTTCGGGACGAAATTTCTCTAACAAGGGGAGACTGTAACATCAGTGCCAGAATCATAACCGGAACAGTGATCTACACAGTAACTCAGGTACAAATTACATGTAATGTATACATATTATTATCATTTGATGCTTGACACAAAACTATTACACATTCAAATCAGAAACATGATTCAAAACCATAGTTCAACAGTCAGAAATTTATCTGACAACACAGAACTATCATGTGATTGTTAGTTAGGACCTTATTATGTATAAACGTATGCGAGATGGTACACAACAAAACAGTAATGGATGTCGTTACGTGAATACTAAACTGACGGATTATCCGTATAGATGACGATTTGTACGAATATTCTGAAATTTTAACGTTCTGAATGATATCCACTAATTAGAAAACCATATTGGAAAGTGTAGTTATCGTCGTGTTCGTACGGATGACGATCCGAACGAATACGCGCGACGACCATACGATTCGATTTAAACAGGTAAATTTAACGATTTCCTAAATTTAAAATAAATGGAAGATGTTTAGTTAATTTACTAGGAATTACCACCTAAATAAAATTTAAAAACTCTTATTTTAAAACCGTAATGTTTTGTTACGAAAACGAAAGGAAACCAACGCTTCTACGCGAAATCGAGCGAGACCGAACGTGCACGAACATACCCGAGTGTTTGAAAACATTTAATGAGGCATTAAATGCCATTTTCATCCCCCACCTACCAGCCACCATCACCATTTTCGTCATTCTCTCTCTCTCAACATTCTCTCTCTAGAAACCAAGCCCTAAAATCTTCATTTCTTCACCAAATCGAGCCATTTTGGTGTCAAAACAACCACAACAACTTGTAGATCGCGAAAGTACAAGAGTTTAGAGCTTGGAATCAGCTGAAACGAGGTAGATTTGAGTTCAAAGTCACGATTTTTAGGGTTTTCACCCACTTCGTTCGAACACTCACTTGGACCGGTTGAAACCACCTTAAAACCATAGGAACTACACAAAGATGGGGTAGGGTGAGTTAGGAACTTGGGAAAATACTTTGAGTTGGTCTAAAACTTGAGATGGGTAACATGGTCGTGCGTGGCAGTGAACCAGGCGAAGAACCAACAGCTCAGCCGAATGGCCAAAAGCCGAATGAGTATGGGGTGAAGGGATCCAAGCGAATGACTCCAAGGCCATTATCATTCGCATGATCACCCCTTGTTACGCCAATCCTCTTCATTCCATGACTCTTATTCGGCCCATCACCATCACTCGCACAACCCAATTCAATCGCATGATATCACCATTCGCATAGATGCTCTCGGTCGACTAGTTCATGGGTGGATGATTCATGCATGCAAACAATACTTACCCATGCCCTAGTTCATGGGTTAATGAAATAATCGGTTATGGATTAGATGATGTAACAAATACATAATGGAGAGTTCATCAGGGTTTTCGAAGACGATGAACCGGTTTTTGTAAATATTCATAATAAGAATTTCAAAATCAATACCTTTCTAGGTTACTTTAACACCCAAACATGAGTTTTGATAATCTATTAGATTCAAACCTTGCATGTTGTCAACTAGAGATATTAGGGTTTCAAGGAATGACAACCGGTTTAGTAATCACCTATACTAGGGATTTCGAACACCAACTTGGGTTCTAGCAATTTTAAATTACAAACATGGATTTTGGGACATCATTTGAGTTTAAAACATTCGGGTTTATATTAAACGAGATCATGAATAATGCTGTGAGAATTCTTTAAGGATCAAGAAAACAATCTAAGTAAGTAGGTGTTGACCACATTGTTAACACTCAATACATAGAAATTTCATGCAAACATCTGTAACTACATTAGATTGTTTAATTGAACTTTCTAAAGCAAGTTATATATCATGACGATTCAAGGACTATGAAGAACAAAGACTCAATGAAAGACTTGGAGTTAATCTAGTGGGATTAACCTTAGTCTCACATGTTAAATTATGATTTCTTAAAATAAATTATGTTTTAACAAAAAGGAAATGAATTATAAATTACTTTATTTAAAATGTTTTAAAATAAATGAAATAATTTCTAACTTAAAGATTCAACTTAAAATGAGTTTTATTAAAGATGTTTTACCTAAAAAGACTATGAATGTAATGAATTAGACCTTATATAGGTAAGGTTTAGTTGTGAACATCTACGGGGTAAAGGGATAATTAATGTAGACTAGTTAGAGATACATAGAAACACACTAGTAACGTAGGACACATAGTTGCACACTGAGACCAAAAACCCTAGATACGTCCACTATAAATACTTATAGTATTCAAATCCTCTTAAAACAACTCATGTACAAAAGATACTTAATCTACAAGTAACGAGCGTGCATATTTGTTGTGAATCATTACTTAGCAACACAGGTTAGTTCATTGCCCCTTTTCTAAACATTTTTGTTTTCCAAACACGGGGCTAAGAAGCATGCGTAAATTATCTTCTTGAAATATATTTTACATAAATGCTTTTACTTCTTGTATGTTTTATATGCATAATTGTATCCTAGACTTCCGTTTAGGTAAACTATTTCAGGTTTACAAAATGACTTAATTACTCTCCGAAAGTAAGACAATGGTTTTCAAAACCAAAGAACTATTTTTTCTGAGTCGTGTTCAAGGAAACTAAAGATCTCATTTAAAGAACTAAATTCAGTGTTGTGTTCAAGAAAACTAAACATCAAATTCCAGGAACTAATGTCAGTGTTGTGTTCAAGAAAACGAAAGATCAAGATCAAAGAAATCATATCAGTGTGTGAATCAAAGAACTAATGAACTCAATAAAGAACAATCCTAGGTGGCTGTCAGTTGTATGCCGATCAAGACCACGTGTAACACACTGAAAGTCCCGACATATATAGTAGACTTTTATAGTCATGCTAACATGGGCACAAATCAAACAAACAACAAGTGAAAAGAGGTGAACAATGATCAAAGGATATCCTAAAGTCCCGAAAGAAACAGTAGACCTGAAGGTCAAGTTGTTATGGGCACATCATAAAGTCCCGACACATACAGGTAGACTCTTTTGGGTCAAGCCTGATATGTGCCACGTGTGAGACGATACAGACTAGACACCCGCAAAAACTAAGAACAATTGATTGAGTTAATCAAGACCCAATCAATATGTCTTAGTTGTATTTAAATGTTTACTAATTCATTCAATTAAGCATTTAATATCATGTTTCTATAAATGCTATAGTTGATCATGAATGTGTGATGAACTCAGGAAATTGATAGGATTTCAATTTGTGGAACTCATAAACTATTGTGACGTTGGGTGGAATGAAACGCTTAATTATCATTAACAGCAATATGTTTTGAGGTTTGGTATGTGGTGGGACGGTGGCTGGGCTGGCGGTAAGCTTGACCCTACATATGCCCTATATATAAGCATACTTGATTGCATAGCATAGGTGGTTGTTGATGAGGTTAAGGTAGTCATTTCGGGTGATCAGTGTTAGCAGATTTTTAGGTTATTCAAACGTTGTGAATCAAAGGTATGTGATGAAATGCTTAATTATCATCAGGAACAATATATCATGTGGTTTGGTATGTGGTGGGACGGTGGCTTGGTGGCGGTAAGCTTGACCCTACGTATGCCCTATATATAAGCATATTGAATCAGATGGTATAGGTTGTCATTCAGACAAGTTTATTCAAATTCATTTTCAAATTAAACTATATGAACTCACCAACCATGTGTTGACTCGATTTTTTTTGCATTACTTCTCAGGTGACGAACAGGTCTAGCTAAGAAGTTTATGCTTTTTACTAGGATCCAGATAGAGGGCCTAGTATTTTGGACTTGCATATTTTTGAACATCATTATACAGATTATTTTGTATATCTTGTGCAGATACAAGATAGAAGAATTATGATGTTGATAGTAGATTTACATTGTTAAATTATGAACTAAACTGATGTAATTTAACTTTGTAATTCGATGTTATTTATCATTTTCTCATTATATATCATGTGCAATGTAAACAATCTGACCATCACAATTATCATTCCCGATATCGCGCCCCGGGATCTTTCCGCCCGATGGGACACAGGATCCGGCCCGCCGGCTCGGGGTGTGACAGAACTCCTTCCGAAAGAGGTCCAATAATGTTTTCCACAGGATTATTCTTGTTGATGCTTAGGGTTGGTACTTCCTCCACAGCCAGATTATCGAGCAAATTGCTGATGTGGTTCATCTGGTCTTCATTGGAGGAAGAAAGGTTGTCAACTGGAGCTGTTTCACTAGTTTTGGCTCCATGATCCACACAATGTTCCTCAGGAATGTGGTCTGAGAACAGTGGATTATCAAAAGTTTGGTGGGAAGAAGATGAAGCTTGATCTGTCTCTGGGATTGGTTGAGATGACTGAGAAGTGTCCGGATCTCATGGGATGACTTCATTGATCGGGGTTGGCTGAACTGGAGGGACCCAATCGTACATGCCTCGAAGGTCAACCGTCAGATGTGACAACCAATACCAGATCGTCCAGCAAGTCCGTACGGTACGTGTACTTTCACTATTTACTATGTGTAAATACAATGCGAATAAAAGCTGTATGACAACATGACTAAGGAAAACAACTAACAGTTGTATGTGTTTTAGTGAAAATTTAAATACAGTAAATACAACAACGCATGTGAAACAACAGTGTGAAAACTAATGACAAAGGCTTATCGGTTGCAATTTGTTGTCCACAAATAACAGGAATCAGATGGCCGACAAAACAGTGATAACAATGTCAAGATAAGTAAGTTCAGTTGAGTCCGTCAGTGAGGAAATACAATTCAAATAAAAATTCAGTATTGTTTATGAATAATGAACTGACAGCGTGTTTGCGTGGGTGACGATTCACACAAACATGTCCGGGAGTTTAACATTCTGAATGATAACTGAAAAGTTGAAAACAAAAATCAGAAAGTGAAACCCTCGTCGTGTTCGTTCAGGTGACGATTAGAACGAATACGCGTGAATGTGACGCGATCTGACGAAACTCTTAAAATAAACGTTTTCGATACAGTAAATTTAAGAGAAATAAATTTAAAAGACTTACTAGGAATAACCACTTTAAAAATGTAAAAATAAAACCATTTTTATTAAACTCGTAAAATATGCGTTTTACGTTCCGGAAACGTAACGAAAACGAGAACCGATCAACCGAAACAAACACGAACACGCACGGGGTATAAAAACCCATTCCAAGCATTAATTTCTCATTCAATTCATTCACCTTCACACCCCTTTCTCTAAACTCGTTTTCTCACTCTCTCTCTAGAAAACACACCTAAACCCCACAGTGCCACTCAATGCAAGAGCACGGGGGCTCAGAACAGGAACAACAATGCAGTAGTTGCAGCTGATGCTACTGACAACAGGTCTTGCTACACGTGTAGAGAACCTGGACACTTCTAGCGGGATTGTCCCAAGAGAATTCACCCAAGGGCTCAATCAGCTAGAGGAAGGGTCTTTCAAATTAGAGCTGCTGCTGTACGACAAGACCCGAATGTGGTCACTGGTACATTTCTCTTATCTGACTTTTATGCATCAATATTATTTGACACTGGTGCGGATCAGAGTTTTATCTCGTCCGACTTTGCATGCCAACTTAATCATGTTGAGGAATCTTTGGCCTCCCCTTACATCATTGCGATAGCAAATGGCAAACAGATAACAGTTAACACAGTACTTAGGAACTACCCATTGAGACTTGGTGATCACACATTTTCCATCGATTTGATACCGATGGGGCTGGGCAGTTTCGATATCATTGTCGGAATGGATTGGTTATCTCTTAACAGAGTCAAAATCATCTGTTCCGAAAAGCTATTACGTATTCCAGTGGAGAACGATCAAGTGTTGAAAATTCATGGGGATCAAGCAAATCGCAGTGTCAAATTAATATCGTGCATGAAGGGACGCAAGTGCTTAAGGAAACAGTGCATCGCATTCCTAGGTCACGTTGTGGAAAAAGACTAGAAGACGATCAAGATTCAAGATGTACCAGTTGTGAAAGACTTTGCGGACATGTTTCCGGATGATTTACCGGGACTGCCACCTGAGCGATCGATGCAGTTTCGAATCGATTTAATTTCGTGAGCGGTTCCTGTGGCTAAGTCTCCTTATAGACTCGCGCCATCAGAAATGCAGGAACTGTCCAATCAATTACAAGAACTACTAGACAAAGGATTCATCCGACCGAGTTCTCACCATGGGGAGCTCCGATCCTATTTGTCAAGAAAAAGGACAGATCCTTCAAAATGTGTATCAATTACAAGGAACTAAACAAACACACCATCAAGAATTGGTACCCGTTACCGAGGATTGATGATATGTATGATCAATTACAGGGAGCTCAGTATATTTCTCGAAGATAGACCTGCGTTCATGTTATCACCAGCTCCGGATTCAAGAAGAAGACATATCCAAGACGACCTTTTGTACTCGATATGGACACTATAAGTTTATGGTGATGCCATTTGGGTTGACAAACGCACTGGCAGTGTTCATGGATCTAATGAACCGGGTGTGTGAGCCATATTTAGATCAGTTCGTTATCATCTTTATTGATGACATACTGATTTATTCAAGAAGCGAGAAGGAACATGAACAACATCTCAAGACGGTCTTGGAACTTCTAAAGAATGAACAACTCTACGCCAAATTCTCCAACTGTGAATTTTGGTTGAGAGAAGTTCAGTTCATGGGTCACGTGATTAACAGTGATGGAATTCACATGGATCCTGCCAAGATCGAGGCAATCAAGAATTGGGACGTACCCACAACACCGATAGAGATCAGATCATTTCTATGATTGGCTGGTTATTATAGGAGATTCATTTCGAATTTCTATAAGATAGCCTTGCCACTCACAAAACTTACTTGGAAAGGTGAACCATTCGTGTGGACTCAGAAACAAGAAAATGTGTCCAAACTCTGAAACAAAGATTGTGCAATGCTCCAATCTTAACACTTCCGGAAGGCAACGATGACTTTGTGGTTTATTGTGACGCGTCCCATCAAGGACTCGGTTGTGTTTTAATGCAACGAGACAAAATCATTGCCTATGCGTCTCGACACTTGAAGATCCGTGAGAAGAATTACACGACGTATGATTTAGAATTGGGAGCTGTTGTTTATGCTTTAAAGATATGGAGGCACTACCTCTACGGTACGAAATGCACAATCTTCACAGATCACAAGAGTTTACAACATATATTTAATCAGAAGGAGCTTAACATGAGACAGAGATGTTGGGTTGAGCTCCTGAACGATTACGATTGTGTGATCAAATACCATCCGGGCAAAGCTAATGTCGTGGCTGACGCTTTGAGCTGGAAGGAAAGAGTCAAACCCTTGCGCGTTAGAGCAATGGGAATGACTGAGCAAACAAGTCTGAGAGATCAAATTCTACAAGCACAACAAGAAGGAGTGACAAGAAACAACTTGAGAAACGAACTCAATTGTGGAGCCGATAAACATTTTGACACAAAACAAGATGGAGTTATCTATTATCTGGATCGTGTATGGATTCCGACAGTAGAAGAACTCCGAAAACATATTCTTGAAGAGGCACACAAAACACGTTATTTAGTTCATCCTAGTGCTGATAAAATGTACCAAGATCTTAGGTCATTTTATTGGCGGCCGGGTATGAAGAAGGAGGTGGCTACCTATGTTGGTAAGTGCCTAACATGTGCTAAGGTCAAAGCTGAACAATAGAAACCGTCAGGTTTGCTGGAACAACCAGAGATACCACAATGGAAGTGGGAACAAATAGCTATGGATTTTATAACCAAGCTACCCCGTACTTCCAGCGGACATGATTCGATGTGGATCATCATTGATAGATTGACCAAATCCGCACACTTCTTACCAATTCAGGAAAACTACAACATGGAGAAACTAGCAAGACTTTACGTCAATGAAATAGTAGTGCGGCATGGTGTGCCACTATCTATTATTTCTGACTGGGACAGTCGATTTACATCACGGTTCTGGAAATCATTGCAGTAATCCTTAGGGACAAGCGTGAACTTGCGTCCTGGACTTCGGTGGAAGTTGGGACAAACACCTACCACTCATTGAGTTCTCCTATAACAATAGCTACCACAGCAGTATTGGATGTGCTCCGTTCGAAGCACTATATGATAGAAAATGTCAGTCTCCAATTTGTTGGACCGAAGTGGGAGACAACAGAATTACTGGGGCTGAACTTATTCAGGAAACAACTGATAAGATAGCCCATATTCAACAAAGATTACAAGTAACACGTAGTCACCAAAAGAGTTACGCAGACAAACGGCGAAAGACTTTGGAATTCCAAGTGGGTGACCGAGTCATGTTGAAAGTTTCCCCATGGAAACGCGTGGTTCATTTTGGGGCTAAGGGAAAGTTAGCACCAAGGTATGTCGAACCGTTTGAGATAACTCAACGGATTGGTCCTGTGGCATACAGACTCAGACTTCCTAACGAACTCAGCGGGGTACACGATGTATTACATGTATCAAATCTTAAGAGATGTCTCGCTAATGAATTGTTAGTCATACCTTTGGAAGAAATACAAGTGGATGAGCAATTACATTTCATTGAAGAACCTATAGAGATCATGGATCGTGAAGTCAAGAGACTGAAACGAAGCCGTATTCCTATCGTGAAGGTTCGATGGAACTCCAAGCACAGACCAGAGTTTACCTGGGAGCATGAGGATCACATGAAGACAAAGTATCCTCACATGTTTGAAGAAGTAGTGCCCGAAAATGATGCTTAAATTTCGGGACGAAATTTGTTTAACAAGGGGAGACTATGACAACCAGTACCAGATCGTCCGGCAAGTCCGGATGGTACGTGTACTTTCACTAATTACTATGTGTAAATACAATGCGGATAACAATTTTGTGACAACAGGACTAAGGAAAACAAGTAACAGTTGTATGTGTTAAAATGAAAATTTAAATACAGTAAATACAATAAATCATGTGAAAAAACAATGTGAAAACAAAAGACAAAAGCTTATCGGTTGTGATATGATGTCCACAAATAACAGGAATCAGATGGCCGAGAAAACAGTGATAACAATGTGAAGATAAGTAAGATTAGTTGAGTCCGTCAGTGAGGAAATACAATTCAAATAACAATTCAGTATCGTTTACGAATAATGAACTGACAGCGTGTTTGCGTGGGTGACGATTCACACAAACATGTCTACGAGTTTAACGTTCTGAATGATAACTGAAAAGTATAAAACAAAAATCAGAAAGTGAAACCCTTGTCGTCTTCGTTCGGGTGACGATTCGAACAGATACGCGCGAAGGTGACGCGATCTAACGAAACTCTTAAAATAAACATTTTTGATACAGTAAATTTAAGAGAAATAAATTTAGAAGACTTACTAGGAATAACCACTTTCAAAATGTAAAAATAAAACCATTTTTATTAAACTCGTAAAATACGCGTTTTACGTTACAGAAACGTAACGAAAACAAGAACCGAGCAACCAAAACGAACCCGAACACGCACGGGGTATAAAAACCCATGCCAAGCATTAATTTCTCATTCAATTCATTCACCTACACACCCTCTCTCTCTAAAACTCGTTTTCTCACTCTCTCTAGAAAACACACCTAAAAACAACTTGATCTCTCTCAATTCTTAACCAAATCGTGCAAATTTGGTATCCACGCCAAGCTTTCGACACCCTCTACCTGAAAGTACAACAGATCGGAAGCAAAATCATCCAAAACCGAGGTAATATGAGCTGCAAGTTACGAATTTTAGGGTTTTCTACCCAACTAACCAAAACCGAACCCTAATCGGTTCTAAACCCTCCTTTTTTCAACACTACACCTATTGAAACAAGTTTCCACATACACAACCATCAAAAACCATCATGAATCTCGACCCAAAACTCCCAAAATCGCTAAACCCTAACTGATATTCAGCTCGTGCGAATGAATCAAGGACGAAAGAGGACCCTCATTCGCATGGGAACCTTGTCCGAATAGACTACCGAGCGAAGGAACTAGTGCCGAAAGAAGAGTTTCATTCGCATGAACATCTTGGCTGAATGTCTTGGCTGAACGGGCTACCCAACGAATGACTCGATTCGCATGGGGTCCCCTTCGCATGGATAGCTGATTCGCATAGGTTCCCCTTCGCATGGATAGCTGATTCGCATGGGGTTTCCTTCGCATGGTAACCTGGTTCGGGTGCACCCCATTCGCTGGAGCTTTTTCATTCGCATGATACTTCATTCGTCCCACATGCCTTAACACCCTAAAACTTGAAAATCACATCTTGAAATAACACCATTAAAAAACATGCATGGAGTTTTGATGCTAACGACATTTACTACAAAGTTGGTGAAAGGTTTCGTTAAACCAACTTAATAACACCTAAAATCTTTTCTTTATAAGGTGTTAAGTAGTAATGCTCATGACTTAAAACATATATTAAAATGTTCAAGAAATGATAACCATTCTCAGTTACTACAAGGGCAACATGCAAAGCTTTAATATATAAACCTAAGGCTTGTACTTAGAGAATAATATGGTTTTCAAACTTGAACATAAGGTTGATAAATGTGATTGAGACCAAACCTCTAAACAAAAAATAACACGATATGCTAAGCTTAACCTAATTGGTTAAGTGTTAGTATGTTTCACAAATGAATTAGGACCAAGTGATAACAAAGGATTACAAGTGTTAGCCAACTTTAGGGCTAACACACACACACACACATACCCATAACTTATACTTATAAGTTACACGCAATTGAAATCAATACAGGATTGTGAAAACAACCTCAAGACCAATAACGAGCGCCTGCATTTTGTTATCACTTAGCCAACCACTGCAACTACAAGGTGAGTTCATACGCCCCTTTTCTAATCTTTTGATTTCAAATTGCGGGGCTGAGAAACATGCTAATTCTTTTAATAACTTAAAAGTTTTAGTACAATATTTCAATTACTCTATGATTTAGATAATATTGATTTATCTTTATTATCACATTTCATTTCATGTGTACTTGTGTGCTTATGACTTGTTCTACACATCAAGGGTGAATCATGATAACATAGTTTCATGATTTCATCAACTCAAGAGCATAACATAAGTTATAAGATTAAATATTATAACACTTTGTTAGTATTACAAAATTGAACAGGAGATAACACTAAAACAATTACAGCTGACAACACGAATGATAATCATGATAACAAAATTTCATGACGATAATATCGTTCACCACATTTATTAACATCGTGTAATAAGACAAGTTCTTATAACATATTGTTAAACTATGAGATTGTATAACATTGAGAACAAGTAACATTGAGACAATAACATTGGGAAACACAATCAATAATTACTATCAAGACTGTTTGTATTATATCACAGCAATCTTGTGTTCATGAGATCATGTCCAGTCGTAAGTCCCTTACAAGAGAATCTTTAACCATTGATTTAGTGCGACTAAACCGACGATAACGTAGTGGTACCATAGGTTTGACAAATCGCCGACGAGTGAGGTCGGTACGTTGATCGTAACATTATCATTACCCGGTATCATATGACCAGTAACAGGGCGGCATCAGTCAAGTTTGGTAAACGACACATGGTGTTATTAATCTACAGAAACTAATTGTAATTAAATCCTTTGACTCTGGTAGACTGAGGAATTGAATTTCTCTCAAGTCATATTACTGGTAATAGTATCGTTGGAGACACTGAGATTACAAATGGGATAGAGGTAAATTGTATGCATTGTGGTCTGATTACGTGAGGGCCATAATGGATTCCATTTAGGCTCTATACATTCAAGGTTGAGAACAATATCAATAAGTTAACTGTCGCTTCTATTATTAGAAGCGAATTACAGTTAACCCTACCATTGAGAGAATAATAATAAGGATAAGGTTTAATAAATATGTTTTCCTTAAAACACTGAGGGTTTATCATTACTTTGGTTTTGATAACCTACTTCCCTCATACTCTTTTATTATGTACGTATGACACAATGGGTGATGAACAAAATTCAAGGGTGAATATCAAATGGGATGAACACATGTGAGATAGCAATGGAAATCCATAGTTCTATTACAAGTGGTGTTGAATTCTGTTAAGCATGTGGTGGGATGTCGGCTGGGGCTTGTTCCGCTACGTGTGCCCTATATATAAGCATGCTTGATTGGATGAAATACCATTTGTAAGTAAAACTATGAAGAGAACATTGTGTGAGCCAAATGAGACAATTATCATTAAGACTTGTGTGAAACATTGTGATTGTGAATGACAATAAATCAATTACTTTCAATTACTAAATTTATGAACTCACCAACCTAACCTAGTGTTGACTCTGTTTAAATGCATGTTTTCTCAGGTGACGAACAGGTTTAGTCACCAAGCATTCAGGACTTAAGCTAGTGGACTCTTAGAAGACCTAGCTTCATTTTGTGTTGTGTATATTTTGAATGACAAAACTTTGAATTATCTTTTGTAAATCTTGTGCAGATACAAGATAGAAAACTAATGATTCTTTTTGGTAGATTTACTTAGTTAAATTATGAACATGACAATGTAATTTAACTTTGTAATTCTATATCAATGTCATGTTAGCATTTCTCAGTATATCTCAAGTGCTATGTAAAAAAAACTGATCATGTCAATTATCACAACTATATCGTGCCCCGAGAACCTTCCGCCCGACATGAAAGTCGATCTAGCCCGCCGGCTCGGGGTGTGACATCAGAAGCTTGGATCACATAGAACGTAGTCAACACGATAGTCTAAGTCATCACCCTTGTAGAGTATTTCAGTGGGTTCAGATGGTCCTACACTCTCTGATGTAGTGTTGAAGGGCTCGAAAGTAGAATCTTACTGAAACAGCCAGTTTGGGCCAGAACCGGCGTCGGTGTTGTTCATCTCTTAACAATCGATATAATATGACTCCACAATCATTTGGGTCTTCTTGTTGTACACCCAGTAGGCAGCTTTCTTTGATGAATAGCCCAAAAGGTAACACTCATCAGCCTTGTCATCAAACTTATGATTCAGCATAGTATGGAGGAGAGTACACGGACATCCGAACGACTTGAAATGACCAACCCTAGGCTTCTAGTTGAAGAAGATCTCATAAGGGGTTTTCTGATGGCGTTTGTTCAACAGTGCTAGATTTTGAACATAACAAGTTGTGTTAACAGCTTCAGCCTAGAAGAATATTGGCAACTTGGATTCTGACAGCATGGTCCGTGCAGCTTCGATAAGCATTCGGTTCCTCCTTTCAACAACTCCATTTTGTTGAGGTGTACGAGCTGCACTGTACTGCCGAGCAATCCCCTTCTCATTGCAGAAATCAATAAGTATTTGATTTCTAAATTCAGTGCCATTATCAGTTCTGATCACCTTAACCTTTTGATTCTTCTGATTTTCGATCAGGGTGATAAACTTCTTCAGAATCTCTAGTGCCTCATCTTTCTTGGCCAGAAAGAACACCCAAGTAAATATGGAATAATCATCTGTCATAACTAGGCAATATGAATTCTTCCCGATGCTCATAACGTTGACCGGTCCAAAAAGATCCATGTGAAGAAGTTGCAGAATTGATGAGATTGAATTGAACAATTTTGGCTTATGGGATTTCTTGTGTTGCTTCCCCTTGGCACAAGCGATGCATTTCTCAATTGTGGAGAAGTATTTAGAAGGTAAGCCAATAACGTGATCTCCCTTAGCAAGTTGGTTGAGATTCTTTAGGTTGACGTGACCCAGTCGGCGATGCCAAAGGAAACAGTCATGTTCCGATGCCTTTGAGAACAAGCAGGTGTTCTCTATGAATGAATCTGAATTCATATTGATGATGTAGGCATTGTTAATTCTTGGAGTCCACATAATGATCCACTTCTCAGGCACAACAAATCCGGGCTTTAGAATAAGACACTCCTTGTTTGTGAAGTGTGTTGAGAAGCTCTTGTCACAAATCTGAGAAACACTCAATAAGCTGTGATTGAACTCTTCAACGTAATACACATCCTCAAAACTGAGAGTTCCATTTATGACCGTGCCCTTCATGCTTATCTTCCCTCCCTTGTCTCCGGCAAATGAGACGTATCCTCCATTGAAAGGACTTCATGTAACTGAGAGAAATTCCAGTCATATGCTGGAAGCAGCCACTATCCACATACCAAACATTTTTGAGCTTATTTGGCCGTCCCTGCATTACACACACAATCAATGAGAAACGGGTACCCAAACCATAACATGTTTAGGTACATGTGGAACAACAAGTCCTTTCTTAATAACCCCCTTGGGTTTGACTGATTTAGCCCTAAGAATTTTGGGCCTTGCACCATTACCAAGATCAACTGGTTTTAAAGGTGGTTTCATTGGTGGTTTGTTCTTCCACTGTGACTTGCTTTTAGTTTTAAAAGACATTGATTTTTGCTTTTGAAAACCAGATTGATTTTGTTTAACTGATTTGGACTTCTTGGCAGTGGGAGGTTTCTGAGGTGTCACCTTAGGCTTTGAGGATTGGTCAGTCCTCATTGATCTGATAGCAGGTTTGGCCTTGGGTGTGACCTTCTAATTCTTCCCATAGAAGAATTCAGTAGGTCTGTGCAAACAATTTTTGGCAATGTGGCCTAGTCTACCATATGCAAAACAACATACCTTCTCATGAAATTCTTTTGGGTCAAATGGCTTTACATCACAATCATCATGACCAGAGGAAGTACTTGTAGAGGCTTGTTCCAATGACCCCGTTGGAACAAAAGGTTCACAGTTAGGGTTCAACTTTGAACCTGCCTCTTTGGTGATTGTGGAATGAGCCCTGTTCAGCTGATGCGAAGAAGAAGAAATTGATTCTAGAATGACATCATTCTTAATAAAAGTAGAACGTAGCTTTGATTTATCAAAACCCAACTTCTTCCCGAGGTTGTTGCCAAAACTGTTCCTTCCATATTTCTTAATGAATTTCTTCGCACGGAAGACTGCCATTGCCATTTGCCACGAAATATCCATTTCTTCCACATCTGCCGTGTTAAACTGCTCCAAGTTATCTTGAGTGAGATTGGCCGGTGCCAACTCTTTAGCAATAAAGGCGTTGTATCTATTCATAAACCCCTTGAACAACAGCAGATTCTCTTCACTCTCCGGGCCAACCATGGGCACTGAGCTAACTTGCCCTGATGAAAGAAATGCAGTCTCAAATGTAACAAACTGTGATGAAGGAGCTTGAAAATGCTGAGACCCAGATGCTTGAAAATTGATGGCTGACAGAAAAGCAACATTTTCTGATGCAGGTGTAATGCCCATAGAACTGGCATGATTGAGGGCTCTTTGCTTGTCATCCATGTCATAGGAGTTGATAATGGAGATCAACTCACTCAGAGTGGTCTTGTACATGTCTTTGGTTCTCTTGATAGTGGTGCAATTGGAATTCCAATTATATGGCAATGAGTTCAAGAGCTTTTTGTTGACCTCTCCTTTGGGCATCTCAATCCCTGCACCAGTCATCTCAGTCATCAGATGTGTGAATTGGTTCAGTTGAGCTTCCAATGATTCTCCTTTGATATGATTGAACATATTGAACCTTTGCCTTAACATATCCTTGCGACTCTCTCGCATGTCCTCATTTCCCTCAAACCTTTCTACCAAAGCGTCCCATAGTTGTTTGGTTGTTTGATGTTCCTTGAACCCGTGAGCAACATCGGTTGACAATGCCGTGGTGATTGAAGCGTATGCCTTATCATCTTTCTCTTTCAAATGAATGTCCTTTTCTGTATACAGCTCAAGGTCTTTGGGAATTAATCCATTAAGCTCACTCTGGTACATGGGCACGTAAGGCCCCTCTTCAATTGACCTCCATAGCTTCGGGTCAGTGTACTTAATGAATGATTGGAACCTGAATTTCCAATCCTGAAAGTTATCTCCAGACACAAGCCTAGGTGGCTTTGTTCTGGTGCCGATTTCATTATCCAAGTTGAGCAGGTTAGACAGGTTGGTAAGGTTCTTTGATGCCATGATTAATTAGAAAATTTTCTAAGTGTAGTTTTCGAACTCCCCAACAGTGCTAAGTACCAAACAGTGTACTGAGTCCAGTCAATACTGGAAACAACACAACTACCCGAAATCCAATCCAATAAATATTCGAAATCCAAAGTGTTCGAATTTCAAGGATACTCGAACGTCAGAAAAACTCGAACTCAGCAATGTACCTGAAACCTAGGTGTATTCGAAGAACCCGTGTACTCGAAGAACATGTGTACTCGAAGCATTCAATGTATCCGAACTCAAACTTATATTAGAAATTGATATTTTTTTTGAACTCAATGTGTAGTCTAAATCCCCATATAATCGATATCACCAATCTGTTGTCGAACCCCAACTGTATCCGAACTCTATTATACTCAAAAAAGTTGTTCTCGAAATTTGAACTCGAAAATACTTGAAAAATTTCGGGAGAAATATTTCTCAAGATTCAGAGTACCAAATTTGAATAGCAGCTACATGGAATATAGTAGAACAAGAAAGCAACGAACTTGAACTGAAAAGCTTGTACCTTGATGTAGAAAGGAGCACTAAGGCTCTGATACCACTTGTAGGTCCCTTAAACTGATCAAGAACAGAGCTTTAAGCCTCCAATCTGCATCAAATGACTCTACAACGTGCGAAATCCGAAATAGAATCACAAGAACATGAAGAAAGATCAAATCTTTGATATATTCAGTGAAGTACACGAAACAGTGCCTCAATACGTCTAGAGAGCACGCCTCGGGAATCTAACCCTAGAATAATACAAAATACGTCTATTTATACTACTGTAGGTGTAATTGAACCTCTATACACGAAAATGTTCGAGTACATGAAATACTACTGTATACGAAATGCTAAGTACATGAAAATAACAAAATCTCATCTTTGACTCTTCTCTGGTTAACTTTGTCAGTCTTCATCTTCAGTTGGGCTCTACAAAAACTAATTGAACAACTACCTCATGAAGATTAATGTTTTTATCATGAGTAGCATTTTATGTCTGTGGTCGAAAATTTTATTTTGCTTAATTTCTTTTTGATTTTATCAAATGTTAAATTACATCCTAAGATTATCTATATTATTATTGTTTTGATGTAATTGGAATAATTTTAATGAATGCTAATTGAAATTGTAGTCATGAGTTACAAGTTGTATTTGATGTTGAACAAGGTTGCATATGTCTCTATTAATACATAATAATGGTTGCATTTTGGTATAGAAAAGACTGCATCTTTATAAGCAAAACTATAGTAAAAAGTTGCATTTAAAATTGTATAAGTTGCATATGAAAGTAAAAAAAGGTTGCATCAAAAATTTTAAAAAGTTGCATATGAAGGTAAAAAAAAGTTGCAATAACATTAAAAATGTTGCATCTTAAAAAAGTTGCATTTGAATAAAAGATGCAAGTTCTACGAAAAAAGTTGCATTATCTAATAAAAAGTTACATTAGGCCTATTGCAACTTCACCAAACGCAACTTTTTATAAAATGTTGTTTTAGGGGTAATGCAACTTTCTAAAGGTCTAATGCAACATTTTAGTGG
The DNA here is from genome assembly GCA_009363875.1 of Mikania micrantha. NCBI lineage: Eukaryota > Viridiplantae > Streptophyta > Magnoliopsida > Asterales > Asteraceae > Mikania > Mikania micrantha. The sequence goes on along the minus strand of CM018682.1, from coordinate 46,661,968 downwards.
GGTTGCATTAGCTCAATTTTGTTGTAGTGAATTAAAAAAATTAAAAATCAAATAAAAATATTAAATTAAGGAGGTCGTGACGTGAAGTGATGGGGGAATGATGATAAGACATGTGATAATAATGTGTAGTGATGAGAAGGTGATAGTGCTGGTTGTTTATATGACGTCTATGTGGAGTAATTTGTATGTAACAACTATACATGACCTCATAATAATAATAATAATAATAATAATAATAATAATAATAATAATAATAATAATAATAATAATAATAATAATAATAATAATAATAAACCCTCAAATAATTAGAAACTTGTTTAACCGTACAAAGTGCCATAAATCGAAAAAGAAAACTAAAATAAAGAGGTCAAGATAAAGATTGAGTTGTCAAGATTCTTGATGTGTTATAAATCACCATACACTTGCAAAAGGAGGTTCATGTTCCTATATAAAGATAATAAAATGTTTGACAGATGAGAACATGAGTGGCCAAAGCAAAAACAATCAATCAATTATTTTTGTTAACTTATATAAATAAATTCTGATTTTGTTTTCTCGATTTCGGGCTAATTAGTTGTTCTTTAGTAACAGTTAGAGGTGGCAATTTTTACCCATGTCAAAGGAAATGGGTTGGTTTGGGTAAACAGTTGTTGTATAATGGGTTGGAATGGGTAACATTATAATATTGAACGGGTTGAAATGGGTAGCACTTAAACACAATGCGGGTCAAGACGGGTAACCAAAAAAGCATGCAAATGCAATGATTCAAACATTTAAAAATGATTAATAAAACATATTTGATGAGAAAATCACTAAAAATTATCCAAATAGACTATTTGCTTACTTTAAATTAAACTAAATTGATGTTTTTTAAGAACAATCCATTTAGAACCGAACCGATTTTGATTAAAACCCGTTCTGACCCGCATCCATCCTGACCCGCACCCGTTCTGACCCGCTACCCAACCCGACCCAACCCGCCCATTTTGCTGGGCATAGTAACAGTATATTGGATTTACCCTATGGTTGTAAAGGAACACGAACGAGCCTTTATTCGTACTTGTTCTTTTAATTTTTAACTTGTTCTCGAACACTAACGAACGAACATACACGAACACATTACCGAACGTTCACAGACACAAATGAACGAACTTGACCGCTATTCATGTTTGATCATTTAAATAGATGAACGATATTTTTTTTGTTTAGGTTCATTCATTTATTAAAGGAACGAACATAACGAACTTTCCTCCAAACTGTTCACGATCAGTTCGCTAGATGTTCGGTTCATTTATAGTCTTAATTTAACCGATTAAGTCCTAATTTTAAAATTTTCTTTGAATCATATTTTAAATATGCATTAAACACCGTATATGTTTACTTTTAGGAAAGAAGATATTGAATGATTTAGTGCTAGTGCTACTCTTTCATAGGTCTCATCAAGGGCCCTTTATTTAAATTTACTTTTCTCCACTAAAATTCAAACTAACATAACTTGAAAATAATAGTTTAAAATAAGAACATACAATCAATCTATGTGCATCATGATATGATAATAATAATGTCACTCTTCAATTTGCTTCATAAACTAACCTTTTGTTTAGTGCTTTCATATGGCCACTTATTTTAATAGAAGAGATCAAAAGATAAATGTTTCCACATCACCATAACATTTAGGAAATTTCCATGCTCCTTCTTGCATGTAGGACACAACATATAAAGAGGTATTATTGCATAAAATCTTGAAAAAGTAAAAAAAGAGAGTGAGACTTTTCAATATTTAATACTGAATCTTGATTTCCAAGCGTATAAAGTTATTAATCATATACTCACTTTTAAGATATAATTTTGTGTACTTTTAATAGTGAATATAGTGAGAGAGGGAGAGGAAGAGAGAGATTTGCTGAAAATAGAAGGAATCAATGGGACATTTGTGGGAATTCAAGTATCTCGAATGAGTCAAGATTAAAAGGCCTTAGCGAATTATAAATTTGTGTTTTTTCGGTTTTACGTTTTTAAAGATTAATAAATGTATATAATTTCAAAGGATTTTTAAAAAATTTTGTGCCTCTAAAAAAATGAGCCGTGGACCAAGGTTGGATTTGTCCCTCCCCAGACCACCCATAGGAATCAATAACAAGTAGTTGATAGGAACCTAAAAATTATGAGACTTCTTGGTTGAATTTTTGTTAAAAATGATAGAGATCATGAATAAACTAACAATTCACTAAACCAATAGATAGTTATAACCTTTGTAGCCGTCACACTTTTAAAAAACTTACGTTTTATGTCTCACTAAATAAAAATAATGATAATCACCTTTTGTATTTTATTAAACGAAGACAGTGATCACTTTACATGTCACACCCCGAGCCGGCGGGCCGGATCGTGTGTCCCGTCGGGCGGAAGGTTCTCGGAGTGTGATATCGTGAGTGATAATCATGATGATCAGATTGTTTACATAGCATCAACATTGAGAATAACTAAAGCACAATAAAATATTAAACTAGGATTACAATGTTAAATTACAATATCAATGTTTGATAATTTAGCTAAGTAGACCTATCAAAAGAATCAAATGTCTCTATCTTGTATCGGTACAAGATATCAATAGTAACTCGCATCAATAACCAAAATATGTGTTTTCCAAAAGTCTACTCAGTTCACTAACTGGGTATCCTGGAGTGCAATCCTGAGCCTTAGCTTAGTCCTGTACGTCACTTGAAAAAGCATGTAAGAAAACAAAGTCAACACAATGGTTGGTGAGTTCATATAGTTTTAGTATTTGAAAAATAGTTTTGCCACCTCTTCGGTAAAACCGAAACCTCATTAACACCACATGTATCATCCACCTCATTGTTGTTAATGATAATTAAGCATTTTACCTACCATTCAATTTCATCATAGTTTCAAGTATCTTGCTTAGAAGTTAAAGTTATCTACCCAATAGCATTTCCAAATCCCTTCGGTAACAACCTTAATCTCATTAACATCACATGTATCATCCAGCTCGGTATGCTTATATATAGGGCATACCCCTGAGTCAAGCCTACAACCCGCCCAGACGCCATCCCACCACATATTAAGCCACATAGGACATTGCTGTTAATGATAATTAAGCATTCTTACCTACCATTCATTTCCATGTTAAAATTTGATTTCCACAAATTGAAATGCCTCTGATTCCCTAGGTTCACCATGTCCTCATGATTTCCCAAAACGTTTGTAGAAATATAATATTAAATGTTAATAAAACTAATAACTAAGCATTTAAATACAACTAAGACATGATGATTGGGCCTTATTTGAATCAATCGATTAGTCTTAGTTGTTGGTGGTTGTCCAAGTTGCACCCTATCACACGTGACCCATATCAGGCATGACTCACAAGGAGTCTACCTGTGTGTGCCGGGATTTTACTGATGCCCATATCAGCTTGACCCAATGGCCTACTGTACATGCCGGGACTTTACGGAATATCCTTTGATTCTCTTGATTTTATTCGATAGTTCACGTTATTGCCCATATAGCTTGACTGCGATAGTCTACTATTTATGCCGGGACTTTATGTGTGTTACACGTGGTCTTGATTTCTATACAACTGACATCCACCTTAACTCAATTATTAATGATTTCATTAGATTGTAATGATTTCATTATTTCAATGATTCACACACATTTATGATTTATGATTTCCTTGAGTCTCTTGATTTTGATCTTTAGAATTCCATAATTTCACAATGACTATAGATTTATACGTAGGATCCTTTGATTTATTGATCCCCACACTTGATTAGTTTTCTATTGCTGTTGATCTTTAGCTTTTGTTCTTTTGATTCCCCTTTGAATTTAGATTCTTGAATTTGAGCTTGATGGACTAAGGGTTTGTTTAGAGTTTTACAATTAAGGTATTACTCATAGGAGTAACTTAATTAACTTGTAAGTTCTTTCTGCATAGCAAATTTCCTTGACAAGAGTCTAGGAGTATAAACAAGCATATATAATAAGCAATTCATAATAAGTAAAAGCATTTACGCAAAAACAATTTAAATAAACCAGTTTACGCATGCTTCTCAGCCCCGCGTTTTAAAACAAAAATGTTTAGAAAAGGGGCAATGAACTCACCTGTGTTTCTGTGCAAATGATCTATCACAAAATGCGCGCTCGTTGTTGTAGCTTAGGTTTCTTCAGTTCCAAAGTTATTTTAAAAGAATTCGAGTACAATAAGTATACGCATTAGTCGTCGTATATAAAATTTGGTCTCGGTGTGCAACTAAGTGTCCTAAGTTTTAGTGTACTTCTAAGACTTAATCATCTAGTCTAATTTCAATACCCATACCCCAACAGTTAACTTATAACAACATCTAAATTAACATATTTTTAATCAATTTCATTTTAAGTTAAATAAATTTATAAAATCATTTAATTTAATTTAACAAAGTTTATAAATCATTTTCTTTTATTCAATATCATCCACTTTATTTAAAATGACATTTAACCTCTGATGGGCTTAATTAAGCCCATTGAGCCCAATTTAGCACCTTGGTTAGTCTTGGATTTCAAATGATTACCACTCAAGTCTTTGAATAATCTTACATAGATAATTACATCATCTAAGTTAATTATCCATGTTAAGACTTTTCCTAGATTAGGTTGAATAATTAAATCAACACCCACCTTTGAATCGTTGTTTGGTTACCACATAAATTTAAGTAGATATCCACTTGCTTTAAGCCCACCCGTTAAGTGTTAACAACCCATTCGTACTTAGAACTTATATTGTTTAACACACATGGAACCTCAAGGTTAAGTATGGGTTTTGGGTAATAATACTCTAATTCTCACCCCATACACACACGCACTAATGCATGGACGTTTGTTCGTTCTAAGCTTTGGGTCTTTGTATGTCTATTCTCCTGGTTCTTAGACCACGTTCATCAGCCCTCAGTCCCTCAATACGATAACTTAATAATACTTTGATTCGGTTGTCACTTGGATCAGCGAACCTATACCCTATAGCCTTAGGTTCGGCAACACATTAAGTTAGGTTCGGCTAACATACAAAGGGTTCGGCCCTGATGGTTCGGGATTCCCTTAGGGTTCGGCTAGGTTTCTGGCCACCCCATGCAGGATGTTCGGTCGTTTCATGCAAATGGTTTGTGGGGTGCTAAGGGGTGTCGTGTAAGGGTTCGGCTACCAGTGGTTCGGCTAATTGGGAAGAAGGTTCGTTGCTGGCTGGTTATTTCCAGGAAGGGTTCGGTGCCCAGGGTTCGTGATTAAAAGGGTTCGTGGATTTCATAGGTTCTTGGCACTAGGTTCGCCCAGTAGGGCTTTGCTTGAAGAGAATGGTTTGGCTAAGGTTGGCTGGCTCATGCAGGTTCGCCACCCTTTGGAGGTTCGGCCAGAGGAGGAGCTCTCAGGTTCGGCCATAAGCACAAGGTTCGGCCCATCCTCTTCTTCAGCTTAACATGTTCGGCTACCTGTGTCTTCTCCCATCATGAACCTATCGGCCATGGATGTCTCTCATCAGCTTCATTCTCGATTCTAAGTCCTGCAGGTTTGTTCCTAATCGTCTACAAGGGTTTATCTAAGTGCTTTATAAGTATTAAATCGGTTAGAAACACCCTAAGGTATAAGGATCGAGATCACACCCACAAAACCGAAAATAACTAGAGCTTTACCTCAAAATGGGTGATCTACTTGACGTGGTGATCGTTTTGGCACCAAAAACACTTAGAATGGTTGAGAAATCACCAAGAATTTGTAGAGAGAAGGAGGAGAATGCCTTTTCTAGAGAGAGAGAGTAATGAACGAAAATGGAGGAAAAATGGGATTGGTGGAGGTTGGTGGTGACATTAAATGAGTCATTAAGTGATACAAAACACCCGGTGGTTCGGTTCCGCTCGGTTTCGCGTAAAATATCGGTTTCTCGTGGTTTTCGTCACGAAACGACACGGTTTATAAAATACGATTTATTAAATTAATTTAAGTGGTTATTCCTAGTAAATTAACTAATATCTTTTATTTATTTTAAATTTTCAAAAATATTAAGTTTACTGTTTAAAATCGAATCGTACGGTCGTCGCGCGTATTTGTTCGAATTGTCACCCGTACGAACGCGACGATAACTTTACTTTTCAATATTGTTTTCGAATTATCGGATATCATTCAGTACGTTAAACTTCCAGATTTATTCGTATAGATCGTCACCTATACGAATAATCCGTCGATTTAGCATTCACATAACGACATCCTTGTTGTTTTGTTCTGTAAAGCCTCACATACGTTTATATCTAATAAAATCCTAACAAATAATCACATGATGTTTCTGTGTCGCCAGATAAATATCTGACTAATGAACCATGTTTTCTGAGTTTAGTTTCTCTAAAATGATTCTGAATTCACTGTTTGTTACGTGAAATGATAATAGTATATGATGTGAATATGAAATTCACTGAAATGCATAGAGTTTGTACCTGATTACTGTTCATGTCACTGTTGAGATCACTGTTCCGGTACGATTCCGGCACTGATGTTACATTACATGTCATATTCCTTCCATTTGCATTTTATATTTTTGATCTTGGATCTTAAATCTTGAATCCCTCTTCTTCAAATGATGTTTGAGCAAGAAGGATTACGAGAGAAACTTATTAGATATGTATATCAAAGTATACGAGCAAAAAGAATAATTAGAAAGTTAAAAAAGAAATGGTATTTAAATAAAATTTGATTCCAAAAATGAAACGATACAATAAACCTACGTCGAGGATCACCCCGATTCATTTGTTTGGTCAAATATTGTGCATTACATGAGCTGCATCACTTATATCTTATAAATTCAGAAGAAAACATACTATTTGGAAAACCCTCTGTTCATCCATTATTAATTGCACTAAAGAGGCTTGAACTCAAAACCTTTCATAAGAGAAGTCAAATAATACCACTAGACTATAATCCTTATGACACTTCATTTTTTAATAAATATGGGTAATTAAGTTCCATTCTTTCTTGCAGGGCCGACCAAGATATCGATCACTTTATGCAAGATCTATTCTACCATACGATAAATTAAATTTGGCAAATTGGATTTAAACAATCCAAACTATTGTCAATTGGCCGCTAAAGATCCCTACTTTCGATCTACTTATGTCGCATTCCGGGATTCACGTCCCTTGAAGCGTGACCACGATTGGTATGTTGTTTCGATTGGGCAGGATCGTAGTCTCCGGTCACACTTGCAAGACCTACATGTCCATTTATATACGTACGTACATCCAATACTTGGATAAAATAGCTTAGTAAATCAGAGTTGCGGAAGCTTGAGTAAAATGCTTTCATTAAATACAAAAATATAAATGCAGAAACATTTTAGTGGTTAAATCATTACATGTTAAAACATAATAAGTAAACTATTTCAAGTTAGCGTCATATTCCTTAGTGCGTGTCTTAGTTACCTGAGAAAAAGATGCGAGCAACGTCAACACAATGGTTGGTGAGAGCATATGTTCTATAGTAACGGTAAACAGTAAATGTTTTCAATAAATGTAATTACAGGTTCTACTAGTGAATTTGTTTTATATCATATGTGGGTTCAAAACCGAAGCTGACTGCATGTCTCTCGCCATGACCATCACAGGACGATGGCAAAATATTTGGTCAATTTTGCATCCGTTCCGACCTCCAGTCGAGTTGGCCTCCCAGGCATGACGGATGGAGCTTGTCAGGCCCAAATATACTATAAAGAATTACCACGTTGCGCACCCCGCGTTATTAACGTTCGATGTGTGTTTATGAGGACTTTGATGTGATGTGTGCCCATATATAAGCAATAATAGCGTGTAAATATGTATCCAAAAATTGTTCGTTGTATCAAAATATTTGTTTGCATGTTTTCTCGCCCAAGGGTCAAAAAAAGAAAAGAGGTTGTGAACTCACCTGATAGTGTAGTTCTTGCTTTACGTTTCAAACGTGTGCTTGCGCCTACTAGTTATCACCTATAATCATAAAGGTTCATAAGTATGTGTTTATGTTGTTTTCGTGTTTTGTTGTACCACATACAGCTCCAAATGTCTGTGTGCTCAACAAAGGATCTGTGTTGACTAGTGTTGTCTCGACGAACCGTTGGTGACACGTTTATTATGTTATAGTTTGTTTGTGTGTCATATTGATCAAAACATGTAAGTAGCACATTATCATACACCCTATGATTCCACTCATAGAAATTCGTCAAGTAAGTCATGTATGATAATCTCAAAAGTTCTGTATTTGGAAAGTTTCTATTTTTTGAATGTTTCTATTTTTGGAAAGTTTAGCCATGAAATTAAGTTTCAACAAGTTTATACTTCTAGGATGTTCCTATAACACATTAAACACGTATGCAAGTGTTGCAAGTGATCATATCGTGACACTTAGTACTTTCTCAAATAAAGTTTTCTTATTTGAAAAGTACTTGTTTAAAATTTGTTTTTCAACAAAACAAAGTTCCAAGTATGTTTCTATGACATTCCTAAACTTATTCCAACATTAACTCATAAACAAATCATGCCAAATCGTCATATTCAATTCCTTTGATTCCAAAAGTTTCTATAGATAGTAGGTTATTAACAAAAGGCGTCTTTTCACAAATCCTACCTTCCAAACATGTTTGTATACATACTAATAGGTGTAAATCATCATTTAAAAGCAATTAGTAAGTCTATATCATGACAAATCATTCATTTTGCATTAACAAAGTTTCATTTTCAGTAACCATCACCAAACCATACAATATGTCACTAAACACTCAATGTAGCTCATTCCTATACTTTTAATCAGTCAAAGCCCATCAAAAATTAACTACAAGTCACAACAAATTTGTGCATGTGGAGGATTTGGATTTGCATGTGTGTGTACATGCATGCATGTGAAATCTAAGTGCAAGTAAATGATTAAAGCTGCCTCACTAGTGTTTTGATGGTTAGATTTGACCTAAACAGAGATTAGGGACCATGGGTGAGGCTGATGGCAGAGTTCTAGATGCTTGGTAGCTGCTACAAGTCCTCTAGCACTTCTTTTGGATCTCCAATGCTACCAAAGTTTCCAATATGCAAAGATGAGACTATGGATGGATTAACAGAGGGTTGGGATGTATTTGTTGGGGGTTTGGCTGGGCAATATTGCAAAGAGTTCGTGGTTTATGCAAAGGGAACCGCATGTGAAGGATGGGATTGTTTTTATAGAGTTTGTGATGTCTGGCCTCGTCGCGTACCACCAAGGAAAGCTCCGAGCTTCCCGGCATACCGTCATAGACAAAACGTCAAGTCCCGGACTCAGGGTTCGTCGCAAACCACCAAAGGAATTCCAACAGTCATGGCGTACCGCCATGAGTTTTGGCTGAGTTCAAATTGTCCCGCTAGACCCGTCGCGTACAGCAACGGGTTTTCCGGGCTTGGTGGCGTACTGCGATGGGTTCAGTTATCAAAATTTCGATTTCGTTTATTCAGTTTTTCTTGTGTTTGATTCGTATCGTTTATTTGTTCAGCGTTTTCTTTCGTGATAGCTCATATGCACGTATATGACACATTCGTTTGTTCGATTCATTGTTTTGTTAGTTTACCAACGTTTGTGTAACAAGACAAGAGTGTGATTCGGTAATTCCTCGAATTACCGATTAATGATTGTGTGTGCTTGTCACACCCCAAGCCGGCGGGGTTGGATCGAAGTCCCCGTCGGGCGGAAGGTTCTCGGGGCGCGATATAGTGAATGATAATCGTGATGATCAGATTGTTTACATAGCATCAATGGCAAGGATAATTAAAGACAATAAACATTTAACTAGGATTACAAAGTTAAATTACAATGTCAATGTTTAGTAATTTAAATAAGTAAACCTATCAAAAAGAATCAAATATCTCTATCTTGTAACTGTACAAGATATTAAATGAGATTCATATTGATCTCTAAAGATGTGCTTCTTCAAAAGTCAACTAGGATCTATATCTGGGCATCCTAGCATGCAATCCTGAATCTTAGCTTAATCTTGTGCGTCACCCGAGAAAGCATGTAAGAAAACAAAGGCAACACAATGGTTGGTGAGTTCATCTAGTTTTCATATAAAAATAGTTTGAAAATCCTTTGAATGACAAACTTAACCTCACCATTAACCACCTATACCATCTGTTTCAGTATGCTTATATATAGGGCATATGTAGGGTTGAACTTACCGTCCGCCCAGCCACCGTCCCACCACATACTAAACCACATGATATATTGTTCCTGATGATAATTAAGCGTTTTATCCTACATCTTTGATTCCATAACATTCGATTCTTTGAATTCGATTACCCTGTAATTTTTTACCTTGATTCCCTGAATGACAACCTTAATCTCACTAAAAACCACCTACGGTATCCAACCAAGTATGCTTATATATAGGGCATATGTAGGGGACAAGCCCCAGCCACCGTCCCACCACATACCGGGCTGCTTAACATATTGTTGTTAATGATAATTAAGCTTTCCATTCCACTACTTTGATTCCAAGACATAGGATTCTTAGCATTTGTTTTCCCTGCAAATGTTTACTTTGTTTCCCCGAAATGGCAACCTTAACCTCACTAACAACAACCTATGCTATACAACCAAGTATGCTTATATATAGGGCATATGTAGGGGACAAGCCCCAGCCACCGTCCCACCACATACTGGGCTGCTTAACATATTGTTGTTAATGATAATTAAGTGTTTCACTCCACCCTATTGATTCCATAGCATATAAGTATTAAGTTTAAGAGGCACCATTATGGACAGCTGAGCACCATAGGGAATTCACCATCCATCCATAATGGTCCTAAATATGACTCGTGACATGTTATGATAATGAGAGTGGAACACAAAGTTCGGCTGATGCTCTTAGGTTCGTGACATCACTATGGTTCACCACAGCAGGGGTTTCGCCATCCGTAGGTTTGCCCATGGGTCCAGGGTTCGTCGGAGGCAGGTTCGCAGCTACCCTAGGTTCCGCTAAAAGTGATGTGCTCTGAAGATTCGTGGCACAGCCTTGTGATCACACAGGTTCGCCAAATGAAAGGAGGTTCGTCACCTACCTGATGGTTTGGCTAACTCCTTCTTGCGCAGCCCACAGGTTCGCCGCCTAGTTACCCTACGAACCCTGCACCTCATCATCCCATCGATCTGTGGATCCGTTGTGTGAGGTTCCTAGGATGTTGTCACATGCAGACAAGTTCTTGAGAGGTGTGAGTTCAAGGAAAATAACTTAGGAATCGGTTGTGTGTGTGTGTTGAACCAAAAACGTGATGAAACCCTAGTTTTTTGTGGGTTTCTCTTGATCTTTACCTCAAAATGGCTGGACGATGGCTCAGATCTTCTATACTTCTAGATGGAGGACGTCAAGGGCTTCAAATGGACACCAAAAACTCTTGATTTCGTCAAGAAATGATCAAGATCTTGAAGTTTGAAGGTGGAAATTTTAGAGAGAGAGAGTGACGGGTTTGAGACTAGAGAGAGAAAGGGTTTGTGGAAGAATGAAATAAATGCCTTCATTCGGTGTTTAAATACCCCGAGGGTATTCGGGTCGTTTCGGTTGCTCGGTTCACGTTTTCCTCGCGTTTCCGGCATGTTACGCGCGTGTTTTTCGTAATTTAAATAAAAGGCTTTATTTTAAACGTTTGAAAAGTATTTATTTTTTTAGTAATTATTTTAAATATCGTTTTCTTGAATTATCTATCGTAATTTTATTTAAAACGCGCGTTTCGTTAATTGCTCGCGTATTATGCTTTACGCGCTTTTATTAAAATAGTTTCCTCTTTAATTTACTTCTGATGAGTTTCAAAATTGTAAAACAGGAAATATTATATTTCCTTATATTTATTATCGTTCGAATCGTTCTCGTTTTCGTTTCGTCAGAAAACGTCACTTACGCGCGTTTTCGTACAGAGCGCTAACTGTACGAACACGATAGTACATTTCACTTTCTGATTTTGTTTTCTATTTTTCAGTCATCGTTTCAGATCGTTAAACTATCAGATCTATTCGTACAGATCGTCACCTATACGAATAGTTCGTCGGTTTAGCATTCTGTAACAGCAGCTGTTATAGTTTTGTTCTGGTTATCCTCACATACGTTTAAACCTAATAATACAAAATCAAGCATGTATGCATCTGTTCATGATTGTCTGGTGTGTTTCTGACTGTTTAAACCATGAGGTTTAAATCAGAATTTCAGAAACATCGTGTAATAGTTTATGTTCATCATCGAATTTTAATAGCTTCTAAGCATTTCTCCTAGTTTGTACCTGAGTTACTGTACAAGTTACTGTTCCGGTAACGATTCCGGCACAAATGTTACAGTCTCCCCTTGTTAAAAAAATTTCGTCCCAAAATTTAAAAGTTATTATCGGGTACAACTTTCTTTGTAACAAATGGTAAACCTGTGTTTGAAGTGATGTCCCTACGCTCCCAAATAAACTCTGGGTCGCATTTGGGATTCTTATGTATGTCCACAGAGTTCTGCTAATCTTATTGTTCATAGTTGTCCTACTGTTACGACTTACTAAATCTTTGCATGATTCTAACACCTTATTGTTCAAAACGAACTGATGCTACGAGCATCAATTGTTGCACAACCTTAGTGTTAGTGGTGGTTCCCTGTGCATGTTCTATGCATTAACTAAGGATTCTTTCATTGTTTCTACGCAATAAAAGAGTTCCTAAGTTCTCATGGAATACGTATGTGGTTATACTTAATAGGAATAAGATAAGTTTTTTACTCCTACTAGAACCAAGATAAAATAAGCACTTATGAGTTAAAGGGTGTCACATACCAGTACCCGTTACTGGGTCTTGGCGTGCAAAAGGAGCCCCTATCATGAAAGATCTTCCCCTTGGTACTTGATCTCCCGGTTGTGCCCTCTTTGGGCAGTTCCTGGACAAATGACCTAGTTCTCCACAGTTAAAGCATCCATGATTGTTGTTGTTGTAGTTGTCAGGGTTTTGCGGTGGTGGTTTTGCCATAGCAGCATTGTTCACAGTCGATGCCGGTGAAGTTCGACAGTGTTGAGCCAGATGGCCTTTTCGGCCACAGTTGGTGCGCTGCCTAAAAGGCATAGTGGCAGCATGATGATACTGACGTTTTGCACATTGAGGATGTACGCCAGTGTAAGGTTTACGTGCAGCTTTAGCAGGTACTGCAGCAACTTGATTAAGTGGTGTGGGCATCGCATATTGTTGGATGCCTTTTTGCTTCTTCTTTGGTTGTTCCTCTTTAACCTTGCCTGAGTCATCTTTCAACTCTCCTAAATTCACCATCAAGTCAGTAAGTTTAGCGGATAGAGAAATGGCAGACTCTAAAGTTGCAGGGTTTGCAGCAAGTACAATGCCCTGAATGCAGGATGGTAATCCTCCTACATATCGGTCAATGCATTTTTTCAGGGTTGGCACCATCTCAGGCACCAAGGCTACCAATTCATGATATCTGGTAGTGAATGCCATGTGATCAGCTCCTTTCATCACATGATTTGAGAGTTCAACTTCCAAACTCTGTAATTCGTGCTTAGGATAGAATTCATTCCTCAGAAGGGTTTTGAATTCTGCCCAAGACATGGTTAATGCTTCATCCCTACCTCGAGCGTTTATCTGGGAGTTCCACCAAGTTAGGGCACGCTTACTGAAAGATCCAGCAGCATAGCGAACCTTATGTCTTTACGGAAAACTGCTTAGGTTCGATGTAGCCTCCATCTTTTCTAACCATTGAATGAGTCCAACAGCTCCTTCAATGCCGCTGAAGCTTGGCGGTTTGCATCCTACGAATGACTTGTACGAACAGCCTGATTTAGCGCCGGTGTTTCCACTAGTTTCTCCCGCAGTATGCCCAGAGTTGTTACTGTGGCTTTGAATCCTGTTGATCATCTCCGGGATGATATCCTGCATCTGATTAGTCAGCTGACTGCTCAGTAATGTTGCCAAGGCAACAGTAGCAGGGTCTAGAACTAAAGCTGCATTCGGATTCGGAGGAGGATCTAGTGGAGGAGGAGGAGGCGGCGATGGTGTTGAAGAGTGCGGTGCTGAGGTCTGTGAAGTAGGCACCGGGGTCGGTTGTCTTCTAGGCGGCATTCTGATCATAACCAAAGATATTGGTTACTGCGATGATCGAATGCAGAAGACATAATGCAATCTTAGATACTATGTTCTCTACATGAGGGTCCCTAAGTTATAGTCTAAGCCAAGCCTTTTAAATATGTGACCTATTATTCTGTATAACCTTGAGCTCTGATACCAATCTGTCACACCCCAAGCCGACGGGGTTGGATCGAAGTCCCAGTCGGGCGGAAGGTTCTCGGGGCGCGATATCGTGAATGATAATCGTGATGATCATATTCTTTACATAGCATCAATGGCAAGGATAATTAAAGACAATAAACATTTAACAAGGATTACAAAGTTAAATTACAATGTCAATGTTTAGTAATTTAAATAAGTAAACCTATCCAAAAGAATCAAATATCTCTATCTTGTAACTGTACAAGATATCAAATGAGATTCATATTGATCTCGAAAGATGTGCTTCTTCAAAAGTCAACTAGGATCTATATCTGGGCATCCTAGCATGCAATACTGAATCTTAGCTTAATTCTGTGCGTCACCTGAGAAAGCATGTAAGAAAACAAAGTCAACACAATGGTTGGTGAGTTCATGTAGTTTTTATGTAAAAATAGTTTGAAAATCCTTTGAATGACAACCTTAACCTCACCATTAATCACCTATACCATCTGTTTCAGTATGCTTATATATAGGGCATATGTAGGGTCGAACTTACCGTCCGCCCAGCCACCGTCCCACCACATACTAAACCACATGATATATTGTTCCTGATGATAATTAAGTTTTTCATCCTACCTCTTTGATTCCATAACATTCGATTCTTTGAATTCGATTACCCTGTAATTGTTTACCTTGATTCCCTGAATGACAACCTTAATCTCACTAACAACCACCTATGCTATCCAACCAAGTATGCTTACATATAGGGCATATGTAGGGGACAAGCCCCAGCCACCGTCCCACCACATACTGGGCTGCTTAACATATTGTTGTTAATGATAAGTAAGCATTTCATTCCATTACTTTGATTCCAAGACATAGGATTCTTAGCATTTGTGTTCCCTGCAAATGTTTACTTTGTTTCCCCGAAATGACAACCTTAACCTCACTAACAACCACCTATGCTATCCAACCAAGTATGCTTATATATAGTGCATATGTAGGGGACAAGCCCCAGCCACCGTCCCACCACATACTGGGCTGCTTAACATATTATTGTTAATGATAATTAAGCGTTTCACTCCACCCTATTGATTCCATAGCATATAAGTATTAAGTTTAAGAGGCACCATTATGGACAGCTGAGCACCATAGGGAATTCAGCATCCATCCATAATGGTCCTAAATATGACTCGTGACATGTTATGATAGTGAAACCTTCAAGTTAACACAAAGTCAACTAGAAGAACCCAAATCATTCTAGTCACTTTTCATAACCATGGATGAATCAATAAGAACACTGAATGACTAGTAGGGGTTGACACTTAGGTCAACACGTGGCGGCCAATCAGTCTGTCTTACATGACTCTGACAAAGAAGAACACTGATGACTAGTAGGGGTTGACACACAGCTCAACACGCGGTGGCCAACAGTCTGTCTTATAATGTCCTATAGCTTTAGCATACAAGTTTAACGCATTCACATAGTTTCACTGATGACTAGTAGGGGTTGACACACAGGTCAACACGCGGCGGTCAATCAGTCTTTTGTTTAAGCATCCAAATGTTTCAAGCATTCAAGTGTTCAAGCATCCAAACGTATCAAGCATTCCAAGTGTTCATGTATCCCAAGTGTATCATGCATTCAAGTATTCAAGTATCCCAAGTGTATCAAACATTCACGTGTTTCAAGTATCCCAAGTATAGCAAGTATTCACGTGCTTTCAAGCATTTCAAGTATATTAAACATCCAAGTGTTTCAAGTATCTCACGCATACAAGTATTTCTACGCATATAAGTTTTCAAGTTAAGTTTAAGTAAATAATTGTAAGTGTAAAACAATTTAACACTTTACTAAGAGCATAGAACATTAACTTTCTGAAATATTTATGTAGAATATTAGTGTTTAGTATAGTATTTTCAAAGCCTTAACATTGAGTATGTAGTTTAAACATGGAGTTTATAATTTAAACATCAAACGTATGGTTTAAGCACCTAACTTATAGTATAAGTATTTAGCTCAAAGTTTAAGTATTAAGTTTATATCATAATCGTCTAGCATAAAGTTTAGACTTCAAGTCTATAGCATAAGCCTCAAGTATATAGTTTAAGTTTCTTGTTTTGTAGTATAAATATCAAGTTTATAGCTTCTCAAAGTATACTAGTTTCCAGTTTGAGCACAAAGTGTTAGTATGATGTAAATAAGTATAAAGTAAATAGCATTAGCTATTTACACTATAGCTTTAGTCTTTGGTTTCCAAACAAGCATTTCAATTTCAAGCATTAGTAAATATGTGTAAAAGCATTTAATAAACATTTCAATAATTGTTTAACATGCTTCTCAGTCCCGAAGTAAAACAAAAGGTTTGAAAAGGGACAAATGAACTCACCTGGTAATTGAAGTGGTTGACTTATCTTAACTAGGATGCACGCGCTCGTGTTAGTATGCGTTGTTGTGTTCAAGATCCTGTATTGATTTCATGTTGTACGTAGTCCATGAGTATAAATATTTGAGCATGTGTTTATGTGCGTGTACGTGTTAGCCCTAGGATTGGCTAACACTTGTGAGTCTCGGTATTCATTCGGCCCTTGTTTACTTGTTATTACCTATTTTAATATAACATGTTTTCCCATTATATGTTTAATGCACTCGTTGTCACCCTAATTTCTGTCACACCCCCCAATTTCAACTAACGGAATCATACCGTTTGGGAACATGACAAACCAGGATCTCAGATCACTAGACATAACGAAGACCTCTATATGAATTTCAAAACATACGTTGGTCTTTAAGAAAACATAATATTCAGAGTTTACAAAAAGTTGCGGAAGCGTTTCAAATCAAAACCAATAAACTGTTGATAAGTATAACATTACAAATCAAAATACTGAAATATTCAAATTCAAATGTTCAAAGTTTATAATGCATGAGACTCTATCTTCCTAGTCCATGCCAGCTGTTACGCGCGCCTTAGCGTCCTGAGAAAACATGCAAATCAAGTCAACACAATGGTTGGTGCATAACACAGGTTTTAAGTAATCATAGTGTTCAAAACATCAGTTTGAATAACAAGTTTGTAGATAACATAATCACAATTGCACAGTCATGATAGCTAGTCATATAAACTATTTACATACGTGTTCGACACCGAAGCTGACTAGTTGCCATGCTATAGCATGTTTTCGCCTTGCCACTATTGTCTATCACAACAATAGTAAAAGAATGTGTTTGGTCAGTCAAACACCTGCGTAGATCCCATCTACCAGGTGAGGTTTGTCAAACCTAATAGATCTATTTCCAACTACCACGCTTTGCATTACAGCAAACTAAACGGTTCGAGGTGTGTAAGGACTTTCAAGTTGATATGTTGTCACATAATGTAAACAGATAACTCATGCAAGTGATATGTATCTAAAATAGTTTGTTGCACATGTTTTCTCCCCCAAAACAGTTTAAAATAAGAAAGGGGCGTGTACGCACCTTTTATAATCGCAGAATGATCACACACTAAAAGCTCGTGAAAGGAAATCCTTCTACGAAGAATCTGTGTTTAAACAATAACCTACAGTTATTCGGAATGTCGTTTTGTGATTGAAATCACATACGTATCAACATACGTATGTTAAAGTTTGAGAATTAGGCATACGGAAATACGCGTGCTTTTGAAATCGTTTAAATAAAATCACATTTGATTTTATTTAATTAAACGTAATTATACGCGATTTCGTGTTCGGATTAAAATATAAATTTTATTATCCTAACACGTTCGTATTCTAATTACTGTTCCAACGCAACTTGAACGGATCGAATCGGAGTTCGTATGTGGAAGATATTTCAAAAATACTAAAAATGAATTAAAACCCAAAAACTGGTGGAACCCGGATTCGAACCCGCGACCACTCCCTCACAACACACCCATCCTACCACTCCGGCCCGCTAGGGTATCGCACAAGGATTCCAGAATAAATTGTTTTAAGTACTCAACAAACCGGTTTCTCTTTTGATATTATAGCCGAAGCATTCAATCCCCAATTGACCACGAATTCGAATTCTATCAAACCTAAAACCATAGGGCTATTATTCCTTGAATCCAACCGATCCTAATAATGGTTTTAATTCCAAATTGAGTTGATATAACTCACTTAGTTTGGTTGTATAAACGTTCGAACTCAAATCTAAATTCCTCACTAAAAAAACTAACAATTTGTGATGATATTAAGAAATTGATATGTGGATACACATGATCGGTGGTTTCTGAATCAGGAAACACCATTCGATTTGATTTTTAAACTTATCATCTCGAAAACCCCCAATTCACTTCCCTTCAAGAACCCTAATTGTCAAATTCTTACTATTCGATATCATTTCGTGAAATTCACATACAGGCTTTATTAATCGGGGTTCTCTGAAACTAAAAATAGCAATTGATTTGATTCTCGACTCAATTTAAATCAAAACCCCCAAATGCGTTTTCACTTAGAACCCTAGAAATCGAATTCCTATTATTCGCATTTTATTGATGAAATTAACCTATGGATTACATTTAAAACACAATTCCGAAACTGTTGGTGAGTTTTAATTTGACTACTAAACTTGTTTAAGCAGAAATCCCCAAAATCGTTCTTATTTAGAACCCTAGAACTCAAATTCCAAACATTCGTTGTTAGAACATGGAATTAACATAGGGTTATGTTTAATCGGCTATTTTAGAGTGTGTAGAAACAATTTCTTACCTGTTTTGATACCCGATTGATGAATCTCGACTTTAGAATGCTTCTTCGGCCGACCCTATATCGACTTCGACTATCCGCAACTCCTGGGTTTGAATTGATGTATGCTAGAGTTGCTAAAAGTGCCGATTATAGTGTGATAAGGTTCAATTGTGTGGGTTTCGGTCGAATTGTATGAGCTTGCATATGCTAATAACGGCTTTAAGGAAATAGATCGATATTTGAGTTTAATTCAGCAATTATGATCATGTTAACTGATAATAACCGCTGGCTACCATCATTAGATGTTTTATGTACCATCAATTCGATTAATTGCATCATAAAAGTTCGAAATTCATAACTCCCCTTGTATACATGAACGAATTTTGACTTTTAAGAGTCAAAATTGTGTATTTTGACAAATCACTAGTTAATTCTTACAATTCTAAGCGTTCTAGATTTGTTTTGCTTAATTCTTACTTCTATATACTAATCCGGATCAATCACATATTGTTTTCGATTTACAAAGCTACTTTAAAAATCCCTAATCACCACTACATAGGCCAATTAGAACATTGTAAAGTTCAATTAAACTAGTTTGACTTCTCAAATATAATTGGCCTTCACTGGGCCTTCCTGGGCCTACCTTGGCCTTCCCTGGACCTGCTTTGTTCACATTGGGCCTTTTCTTGAACTTATTGGGCCTTACTGGGTCTCTCTTGACTTATTGGGCCTACATTAGCTCTGTTGGGCCTACATAGACTTCGTTGGGCCTAATTGATCTTGTTGAGTCTTCCTTGACCTTACTGGACTTTCTTTGGCTCTACTGGGCCTTCATTGGTCTTGTTGGGCCTGTTGGACCTTCATTGGTCTTATTGAGCCTTGATTTGCCTTATTGGGCCTGTGATAGCACCAACTCCCGTTAACAAGGTTAGTGTGAAAAGTCGGATTGTCACATCATCCCCTTGTTGAAGGAATTTTCGTCCCGAAAATTAGCAAGTGTTAAGAGTAGTTAGGAAACTACTTACGAGTTTAAATCGTACGTGTTAGTGTGATTTGATCATTCTGTGTGCTTGTGTGTACTCACACACAAAGTCTAATGCTTGCAACATCACAACTCAATTGTGATCGTTCAATGTAACTGTTTTGCGTGTACACTAGTTAGTTCACCTAACTGTGACTGTTTGTGTGTGATCATACTGTGTTGTGTAACCTCACACATAGTGAGTGTCTGAAACTGTTTGTACTATGTAACCCCGCACATAGCAAAATGTATGTACTATGCAACCCCGCACATAGTAGAATGAGTGTAACCAATCATGTATGTACTACCATAACATGTAACATATGAAATGTAGCACATAAAACATATAGAATGTAATGTAGCACAAATATTTGTAACAAAATCAATTGAATAAATAAAACGTTTGTGCTTACAGTTTAAAATTTGCAGTGTTGATGTGTGAAGCATCACGTCACCTGCTTTGTTCACATTGGGCCTTTTCTTGAACTTATTGGGCCTTACTGGGTCTCTCTTGACTTATTGGGCCTACATTAGCTCTGTTGGGCCTACATAGACTTCGTTGGGCCTAATTGATCTTGTTGAGTCTTCCTTGACCTTACTGGACTTTCTTTGGCTCTACTGGGCCTTCATTGGTCTTGTTGGGCCTGTTGGACCTTCATTGGTCTTATTGAGCCTTGATTTGCCTTATTGGGCCTGTGATAGCACCAACTCCCGTTAACAAGGTTAGTGTGAAAAGTCGGATTGTCACATCATCCCCTTGTTGAAGGAATTTTCGTCCCGAAAATTAGCAAGTGTTAAGAGTAGTTAGGAAACTACTTACGAGTTTAAATCGTACGTGTTAGTGTGATTTGATCATTCTGTGTGCTTGTGTGTACTCACACACAAAGTCTAATGCTTGCAACATCACAACTCAATTGTGATCGTTCAATGTAACTGTTTTGCGTGTACACTAGTTAGTTCACCTAACTGTGACTGTTTGTGTGTGATCATACTGTGTTGTGTAACCTCACACATAGTGAGTGTCTGAAACTGTTTGTACTATGTAACCCCGCACATAGCAAAATGTATGTACTATGCAACCCCGCACATAGTAGAATGAGTGTAACCAATCATGTATGTACTACCATAACATGTAACATATGAAATGTAGCACATAAAACATATAGAATGTAATGTAGCACAAATATTTGTAACAAAATCAATTGAATAAATAAAACGTTTGTGCTTACAGTTTAAAATTTGCAGTGTTGATGTGTGAAGCATCACGTCACCTTTTTTGTTCACATTGGGCCTTTTCTTGAACTTATTGGGCCTTACTGGGTCTCTCTTGACTTATTGGGCCTACATTAGCTCTGTTGGGCCTACATAGACTTCGTTGGGCCTAATTGATCTTGTTGAGTCTTCCTTGACCTTACTGGACTTTCTTTGGCTCTACTGGGCCTTCATTGGTCTTGTTGGGCCTGTTGGACCTTCATTGGTCTTATTGAGCCTTGATTTGCCTTATTGGGCCTGTGATAGCACCAACTCCCGTTAACAAGGTTAGTGTGAAAAGTCGGATTGTCACATCATCCCCTTGTTGAAGGAATTTTCGTCCCGAAAATTAGCAAGTGTTAAGAGTAGTTAGGAAACTACTTACGAGTTTAAATCGTACGTGTTAGTGTGATTTGATCATTCTGTGTGCTTGTGTGTACTCACACACAAAGTCTAATGCTTGCAACATCACAACTCAATTGTGATCGTTCAATGTAACTGTTTTGCGTGTACACTAGTTAGTTCACCTAACTGTGACTGTTTGTGTGTGATCATACTGTGTTGTGTAACCTCACACATAGTGAGTGTCTGAAACTGTTTGTACTATGTAACCCCGCACATAGCAAAATGTATGTACTATGCAACCCCGCACATAGTAGAATGAGTGTAACCAATCATGTATGTACTACCATAACATGTAACATATGAAATGTAGCACATAAAACATATAGAATGTAATGTAGCACAAATATTTGTAACAAAATCAATTGAATAAATAAAACGTTTGTGCTTACAGTTTAAAATTTGCAGTGTTGATGTGTGAAGCATCACGTCATCCCCTTGTTGAAGGAAATTTCGTCCCGAAATTTAACGTGCACTCTCAGTGTTAGCAGTAGCTGTCTTGAATAGATGAGGATATTTCTTCATCATCTGGTCTTCCCGTTCCCATGTGAATTCAGGACCCCGTCTTGAATTCCATCGGACTTTGACTATCGGAATCTTGCTTTGTTTCAGTTGTTTGACCTCTCGGTCCATGATTTCTGCTGGTTCTTCAATGAATCGCAGCTGTTCATCTACTTGTATTTCTTCCAACGGTACAATCAATGTCTCGTCAGAAAGACATTTCTTTAAGTTTGATACATGAAAAACATCATGAACTCCACTAAGTTCTTCCGGTAGTTTGAGTTGGTACGCAACCGGACCAATCCTTTTCAGAATCTCAAAAGGTCCTACGTAACGTGGACTAAGCTTCCCGCGCTTGCCGAATCGTATCACACCTTTCCAAGGTGATACTTTTAGAAGAACTCGGTCTCCTACTTGAAATTCCAACGGCTTGCGACGTTTGTCTGCATAACTCTTCTGTCGATCCCGAGCCGCTGCCATACGGTTCCGGATTTGGACTATCTTCTCTGTCGTCTCGTGCACCAGTTCAGGACCTGTTAACTGACTGTCACCAATTTCAGCCCAACAAACTGGTGAACGACATTTGTGACCATACAAAGCTTCAAACGGTGCTGCTTGAATGCTTGTATGATAACTATTGTTGTAAGAGAATTCCACCAACGGTAAATGATTCTCCCAGCTTTCACCAAAGTCAATTACACAAGCTCGTAACATATCCTCGAGCGTTTGAATCGTTCGTTCACTTTGACCATCGGTCTGTGGGTGATAAGCGGTACTCATATCCAAGCGAGTCCCCAATGACTTATGAAGAGATTTCCAAAAATTGGAAGTAAACCGGGCATCCCGATCTGATATGATAGAGATTGGCACACCATGCCGTGCTACTACTTCCTTGATGTAAATGCGAGTCAATTTCTCCATCTTATCAGTTTCCTTGATTGCTAAGAAATGTGCAGATTTCGTTAATCGATCGACAATTACCCATATCGTATCACAACCACTCGGTGTACGGGGTAACTTAGTAATAAAATCCATCGAAATCTGTTCCCATTTCCACATCGGTATCTCTGGTTGTTGCAATAACCCAGATGGCTTCTGATATTCAACTTTGACTTTCGAACAAGTCAAACATTTGCTAACGTACTTAGCAATATCAGCTTTCATGTGAGGCCACCAATACAGTGCCTTCAAGTCATGGTACATCTTGTCTGATCCCGGATGGACTGAATATCTAGACTTGTGTGCTTCGTCCATCACGAGTTCCCTTAAACCTCCATACAAAGGTATCCACATTCGATCAATGAAATAACGAATCCCATCAGGTTTAACATTCAATTGTTCTTCCATTCCTCGTAAAGATTCCGGTACTAAGTTTTCCGCTTTCAAGGCCTCAATCTGAGCATTGTGTACTTTGTCAGGTAAGTCGGTATGTATCGTCATCATAAGTGCGCGAACCCGTCTTGTTCCCGTTGTATCTTTTCTGCTCAAAGCATCGGCTACGACATTAGCCTTTCCCGGGTGATACTTAATCGCACACTCATAATCGTTCAACAATTCAACCCATCGTCGTTGCCTCATATTGAGTTCCTTCTGATCAAAGATATGTTGTAAACTCTTATGATCAGTATAAATAGTACACTTAGTTCCATACAGATAATGCCTCCAAATTTTCAAAGCAAAAACCACTGCTCCTAACTCCAAGTCATGAGTAGTGTAATTCTTTTCGTGTGTTCTTAGTTGTCTGGAAGCATAAGCGATCACTTTATCCCGTTGCATCAACACACATCCCAAACCCTGTCCAGATGCGTCACAATACACCGCAAAGTCTTCCGTTCCTTCCGGTAAAGACAGAATCGGTGCACTGCAAAGTTTCTGTTTCAATAACTGGAATGCAGCTTCCTGTTTATCCGTCCAGTTATACTTTATTCCTTTGTGCGTCAGAGCTGTAAGTGGTTGAGCGATCTTTGAGAAACCCTCAATGAATCGTCGATAATAACCCGCCAAACCAAGGAATTGTCGTACCTCGGTAGGGGTCTTTGGCGCTTCCCAATTCTTAATCGCTTCAATCTTCGCTGGATCAACATGTATGCCTTTTTCATTAACTATATGACCCAAGAACTGTACTTCTCGCATCCAGAAATCACATTTCGAGAACTTAGCGTACAGTTGTTCCTGTTTCAATAGCTCTAGTAGTAATCGAAGATGTTCAGCATGTTCCTCCTCAGACTTTGAATAGATGAGAATGTCATCAATGAAAACAATGACAAACTTATCAAGATAAGGTTTACAAACACGATTCATGAGATCCATGAATACAGCTGGAGCGTTTGTCAACCCAAATGGCATGACCAAGAACTCATAATGGCCATAGCGCGTCCTGAATGCCGTCTTCGGAATATCCTCCTCCTGGACTCTGAGTTGATGATAACCCGACCTGAGATCAATCTTCGAGTAGTAACTCGAACCTTGCAACTGATCGAACAGATCGTCAATCCTGGGTAACGGATACCGGTTCTTGATAGTAACCTTATTCAATTCCCGGTAATCGATACACATACGAAAAGTTCCGTCCTTCTTCTTTACAAACAATACTGGAGCTCCCCATGGTGAAAAACTAGGTCGTATGAAACCCTTATCCAACAACTCTTGCAATTGTGTAGATAACTCTTGCATCTCTGACGGTGCAAGTCGATAAGGCGCCCTAGCTATCGGTGCTGCATCTGGTGTAAGATCGATTCGGAATTCCACCTATCTCACAGGCGGTAATCCCGGCAAGTCTTCTGGAAATACCTCCGGAAACTCACAAACTATAGGTATATCTTCAAGCTTCTTCTCAGCTACTGGCTTTTCAGTTATAAGTGCTATAACTGCCGTATGACCTTTCCGCAGACATTTGTGTGCCTTCATACAAGATATGAGACGCAGTGGCGTACTGCTCTTCTCGCCTTGTACATATAATATCTCTCCCTGCGGAAGAGGTATGCAAACAATCTTTTCATGGCATATAATTTCAGCCTGGTTTTTGGACAACCAGTCCATGCCAATGACTACATCAAAACTGCCTAAGGCAATAGGCATCAGATCAATCTCTAATGTCTGACCCATCAAATCAAGGATACATCCCTTATAAATGTTTTCTACTACAATCAACTTACCATCAGCTAACTCCACAGTATAGGGACTATCTAAGGCAGTGGGACTAACATCTAGTGACTTAGCAAGTGAACTAGATACAAAACTCCGGTCGGCACCAGTGTCAAATAACATAGAGGCATAGTGATTATTTAAGAGGAACGTACCCGTAACAATGTTGGGATCTTCCCGCGCTTGACGTCCTCCAATCACGAACGCGCTGCCTCTAGCACCGTTGTTGTTGTTGTTGTGGTGGTTATTGTTGGTGCCATTGCCATTACCGTTGCCATTTCCATTACCATTGCCATTATTGTCCCCGCCTTTCTTAAGTTGTGGGCAATCTTTCTTGAAGTGTCCCATCTTACCGCACTCAAAACAACCCTTCTGCGCGTTGTTCTGACTGTTATTCTGGTTGTTATTGTTGTTCTGCAGTTCCCCGCGACAATCCTTAGCCGCGTGCCCAATCTTGCCACACCTCTGGCACTTAGCTCTGTCACACTGGTTACCCGCATGATGGTAACCACACTTGTTGCACTTGGGGTGCTTACCAATATAGCCCCCCGATGATGATGATTGTTGACCGCTATTGGAATTATGATAGGACTTGTTTGAGTCCTGCTTCCTGTTCTGCTGTTGGTTGTTACCCTTGAAGTTGTTACTGTCCCACTTTCTCTTGTGATCTCCTACCTTGGTAGCAGATGTTCGCTTAGGCAGAGTCCCCTGCAACACTGCCTGATCAGTAAGCTGATGTGCTAGACGAACAGCTTGTTGGATAGTGGTGGGATTTGCTGAAGTCACCAAACCTTGAATCTGAGGCACTAGTCCTCCAATGTACCGTTCAATCCACTTACTGGCTGGAGTAGCCATGTGTGGTAGCAGTCTGGCCAGTTCATGCGATCTGGTCGTGTACTCCTCAATATTTGACCCCTCCATCTTGAGGTGCCAATACTCTTCTTCCAACTTCTGCATTTCACTACGAGGACAATACTCCTCTTGTAGTAAAGTTTTGAAGTTGTTCCAGGTCAATGCATTTGCTTCTCCCAACCCCAGAGTCTGAACATTGGAGTTCCACCAAGTCAGTGCTGGACCCTCTAATGTTCCAGTAGCAAATTTCACCTTGCTATCCTCAGGGCAGTTGCACATTTCAAATACAGACTCCGCCTTTTCAATCCATCGGAGAAGTCCTATGGCCCCCTCCGACCCTTTGAAATTGTGAGGTTTGCAGTCCAAGAACATCTTGAACATGCAAACTTGTGGGTTAATCACTCCCCCAGCTGGACCCTGTGGCCCTGTGTTGTGTGTCTGAGCATACTGTGCAATAGCCTCTGCGACTCTGTTGTTAATTAGCTCGTTGAGCTCAGCAACAGTCATATGTACGTTTCCCTCAGCCATTAGTTTCCTATTTATAAGAAGTGTTAGCACGAAGTCAAAATCCAATGTAACATGTGTAAGTAAAACAACAAACACAACATGTAATATAATCAACACAGTTGTTGGAAATAAACAATAATTCTTTCATAAATAGAAACTTTCTTTGAGTACAATACTTTTGAAATGAAATACAAGATTTCAAACTACTAATGTAGGAACACAACCCGTTCCTAATAAGTTTAAACAAAACAGAAATAAAAGAAAAATAATCAGTCGTCCTCAACGGTGGATTCAGGATCGGACTCAGCAACTGGTGCTGGTTCCTCCCCTTCTTCCTCCTCATCTTCCTCCTCATTCTCAGAGGCCACCAAATCCTCCAAGGCTTCTACTCTACCCTCCAAGAACAAAGCTCGGTTCTCTGCAGCGTCGAGACGACCAATCATGTTCACCATCTCATCCCGCATGTCATGAACTAGATGGGTAAGCTCATCCTGCCTCTCAATGGCATCCCATAACTCCTGAGATCTCTGTATAAGCTTGTCTTCTGTCTCATCCAAGTCCTCGCGCAACTTGGCGATCTCCTCCTCGTCCGTCCTTCGCCTCTTAGGCTCAGGAGCATCTAGTGTAGGTGGTGGATGTGTAGATGGTCCTGCAGCATAGAGTCCCTGAGTATTCACCCATGGTGCCTCCTCCGGATCCTCATCCGGGTCCTCAACTGGATCCTCATCTGGATCCTCCTCTGGATCCTCCTCTGGATCCTCCTCTGGATCCTCCTCTGGATCCTCGTCTGGATCCTCGTCTGGGTCTGAGTCATCCATCCCATACGGTGGAGGTGATGGAATAGGTGGTGGTGGTGATGATGGTGGTACCGGAACTATCGGCTCCTCGTCCTCGGAATCATCAATGATAACATAAGGAACTGATGATGAAGCCATGCCTGTTACATAATATCATATGTAAGTGCAGTGCCATGGAATACGTAAGCAAGTCAATTACATAATGTCATATGTAATTTCTAAGCAATACGTATAAGCAGATGTGTCTAATGTCTAACAGTCATAGTCTAGGCCTACAAATGCAAACCTAGTTCGCTATAACCAATGGCTCTGATACCAATCTGTCACACCCCCCAATTTCAACTAACGGAATCATACCGTTTGGGAACATGACAAACCAGGATCTCAGATCATTAGACATAACGAAGACCTCTATATGAATTTCAAAACATACGTTGGTCTTTAAGAAAACATAATATTCAGAGTTTACAAAAAGTTGCGGAAGCGTTTCAAATCAAAACCAATAAACTGTTGATAAGTATAACATTACAAATCAAAATACTGAAATATTCAAATTCAAATGTTCAAAGTTTATAATGCATGAGACTCTATCTTCCTAGTCCATGCCAGCTGTTACGCGCGCCTTAGCGTCCTGAGAAAACATGCAAATCAAGTCAACACAATGGTTGGTGCATAACACAGGTTTTAAGTAATCATAGTGTTCAAAACATCATTTTGAATAACAAGTTTGTAGATAACATAATCACAATTGCACAGTCATGATAGCTAGTCATATAAACTATTTACATACGTGTTCGACACCGAAGCTGACTAGTTGCCATGCTATAGCATGTTTTCGCCTTGCCACTATTGTCTATCACAACAATAGTAAAAGAATGTGTTTGGTCAGTCAAACACCTGCGTAGATCCCATCTACCAGGTGAGGTTTGTCAAACCTAATAGATCTATTTCCAACTACCACGCTTTGCATTACAGCAAACTAAACGGTTCGAGGTGTGTAAGGACTTTCAAGTTGATATGTTGTCACATAATGTAAACAGATAACTCATGCAAGTGATATGTATCTAAAATAGTTTGTTGCACATGTTTTCTCCCCCAAAACAGTTTAAAATAAGAAAGGGGCCGTGTACGCACCTTTTATAATCGCAGAATGATCACACACTAAAAGCTCGTGAAAGGAAATCCTTCTACGAAGAATCTGTGTTTAAACAATAACCTACAGTTATTCGGAATGTCGTTTTGTGATTGAAATCACATACGTATCAACATACGTATGTTAAAGTTTGAGAATTAGGCATACGGAAATACGCGTGCTTTTGAAATCGTTTAAATAAAATCACATTTGATTTTATTTAATTAAACGTAATTATACGCGATTTCGTGTTCGGATTAAAATATAAATTTTATTATCCTAACACGTTCGTATTCTAATTACTGTTCCAACGCAACTTGAACGGATCGAATCGGAGTTCGTATGTGGAAGATATTTCAAAAATACTAAAAATGAATTAAAACCCAAAAACTGGTGGAACCCGGATTCGAACCCGCGACCACTCCCTCACAACACACCCATCCTACCACTCCGGCCCGCTAGGGTATCGCACAAGGATTCCAGAATAAATTGTTTTAAGTACTCAACAAACCGGTTTCTCTTTTGATATTATAGCCGAAGCATTCAATCCCCAATTGACCACGAATTCGAATTCTATCAAACCTAAAACCATAGGGCTATTATTCCTTGAATCCAACCGATCCTAATAATGGTTTTAATTCCAAATTGAGTTGATATAACTCACTTAGTTTGGTTGTATAAACGTTCGAACTCAAATCTAAATTCCTCACTAAAAAAACTAACAATTTGTGATGATATTAAGAAATTGATATGTGGATACACATGATCGGTGGTTTCTGAATCAGGAAACACCATTCGATTTGATTTTTAAACTTATCATCTCGAAAACCCCTAATTCACTTCCCTTCAAGAACCCTAATTGTCAAATTCTTACTATTCGATATCATTTCGTGAAATTCACATACAGGCTTTATTAATCGGGGTTCTCTGAAACTAAAAATAGCAATTGATTTGATTCTCGACTCAATTTAAATCAAAACCCCCAAATGCGTTTTCACTTAGAACCCTAGAAATCGAATTCCTATTATTCGCATTTTATTGATGAAATTAACCTATGGATTACATTTAAAACACAATTCCGAAACTGTTGGTGAGTTTTAATTTGACTACTAAACTTGTTTAAGCAGAAATCCCCAAAATCGTTCTTATTTAGAACCCTAGAACTCAAATTCCAAACATTCGTTGTTAGAACATGGAATTAACATAGGGTTATGTTTAATCGGCTATTTTAGAGTGTGTAGAAACAATTTCTTACCTGTTTTGATACCCGATTGATGAATCTCGACTTTAGAATGCTTCTTCGGCCGACCCTATATCGACTTCGACTATCCGCAACTCCTGGGTTTGAATTGATGTATGCTAGAGTTGCTAAAAGTGCCGATTATAGTGTGATAAGGTTCAATTGTGTGGGTTTCGGTCGAATTGTATGAGCTTGCATATGCTAATAACGGCTTTAAGGAAATAGATCGATATTTGAGTTTAATTCAGCAATTATGATCATGTTAACTGATAATAACCGCTGGCTACCATCATTAGATGTTTTATGTACCATCAATTCGATTAATTGCATCATAAAAGTTCGAAATTCATAACTCCCCTTGTATACATGAACGAATTTTGACTTTTAAGAGTCAAAATTGTGTATTTTGACAAATCACTAGTTAATTCTTACAATTCTAAGCGTTCTAGATTTGTTTTGCTTAATTCTTACTTCTATATACTAATCCGGATCAATCACATATTGTTTTCGATTTACAAAGCTACTTTAAAAATCCCTAATCACCACTACATAGGCCAATTAGAACATTGTAAAGTTCAATTAAACTAATTTGACTTCTCAAATATAATTGGCCTTCACTGGGCCTTCCTGGGCCTACCTTGGCCTTCCCTGGACCTGCTTTGTTCACATTGGGCCTTTTCTTGAACTTATTGGGCCTTACTGGGTCTCTCTTGACTTATTGGGCCTACATTAGCTCTGTTGGGCCTACATAGACTTCGTTGGGCCTAATTGATCTTGTTGAGTCTTCCTTGACCTTACTGGACTTTCTTTGGCTCTACTGGGCCTTCATTGGTCTTGTTGGGCCTGTTGGACCTTCATTGGTCTTATTGAGCCTTGATTTGCCTTATTGGGCCTGTGATAGCACCAACTCCCGTTAACAAGGTTAGTGTGAAAAGTCGGATTGTCACAATTTCCTTCGCTTCCTTTGTAGTAACTACCTGAATTCTCTTTCGTTTTATTTAGTATCATTTGATTAACTTGCTAACTCAAGTCCTTAAGTTTATGGGCCGAATAATGGATTGGTCTAATTTATGTGTAATTGGGCCACTTGGTTATGTGAATGGGCTTGAACCAATTTGTCTTGGATCACTAGTAGGTGTGTGGGCAGATTTAAA
Organism: Mikania micrantha; assembly: GCA_009363875.1. NCBI lineage: Eukaryota > Viridiplantae > Streptophyta > Magnoliopsida > Asterales > Asteraceae > Mikania > Mikania micrantha. The sequence goes on along the minus strand of CM018682.1, from coordinate 46,630,995 downwards.
CGCGTGGGCCGAGTGTCAAGGGTTGGGCTAAATCAAATGGGCCTTGGGTTGGATCACATGACTATGGTCCAATTAACAACATGTATAGGCCGAATAGGATGTTGGACCTTATGCTTTATGTGGGCCTAATGAAGTGATGTGGACCACTATTGGGCCCAATGTGCACCGATTGGTCTTAACAAAAGAGTCCTGGGCCGGATCCAATACATCCTTGGACTACTCACATCATGATGGGCCAAAACTTTACACTATTGGGCCGATATATAGGCTACATAGTGGGGTTGGGCCGGTGTATCTAAGTTAGGCCAAATTTCCACTTGGGCCGAAAAATCAAATGGGCTAAATCAACCACATGGATGAATCCAAAGCTTGGGCCGCACATCACCGTAGTTCGGGTAACACCATTTGGGCCTACAGAACTGGGCCGATCCCTACTCATGGGCCAAAAGGAGTGACATGGGCCGTTTGTATGCTTGGCTGGATCGTAGAATGGGTGTTGACTTTCAGGGTATCATGACCAACGAACCTATTGGTTCACGTAACTAAGGTTCGGCTGCAGGGAGTTGGCTGCCAAGGGTTCGGCCAGTGGGTTGGGGTTCGGCTGGAGTTTCATCTTGTAGGTTCGGCTAGTGAGAGTGGAACACAAAGTTCGGCTGATGCTCTTAGGTTCGTGACATCACTATGGTTCACCACAGCAGGGGTTTCGCCATCCGTAGGTTCGCCCATGGGTCCAGGGTTCGTCGGAGGCAGGTTCGCAGCTACCCTAGGTTCCGCTAAAAGTGATGTGCTGTGAAGGTTCGTGGCACAGCCTTGTGATCACACAGGTTCGCCAAATGAAAGGAGGTTCGTCACCTACCTGATGGTTCGGCTAACTCCTTCTTGCGCAGCCCACAGGTTCGCCGCCTAGTTACCCTACGAACCCTGCACCCCATCATCCCATCGATCTGTGGATCGGTTGTGTGAGGTTCCTAGGATGTTGTCACATGCAGACAAGTTCTAGAGAGGTGTGAGTTCAAGGAAAATAACTTAGGAATCGGTTGTGTGTGTGTGTTGAACCAAAAACGTGATGAAACCCTAGTTTTTCGTGGGTTTCTCTTGATCTTTACCTCAAAATGGCTGGACGATGGCTCAGATCTTCTGTACTTTTAGATGGAGGATGTCAAGGGCTTCAAATGGACACCAAAAAGTCTTGATTTCGTCAAGAAATGATCAAGATCTTGAAGTTTGAAGGTGGAAATTTTAGAGAGAGAGAGAGTGACGGGTTTGAGACTAGAGAGAGAAAGGGTTTGTGGAAGAATGAAATAAATGCCTTCATTCGGTGTTTAAATACCCGAGGGTATTCGGGTTCGTTTCGGTTGCTCGGTTCACGTTTTCGTCGAGTTTCCGGCACGTTACGAGCGTGTTTTTCGTAATTTAAATAAAAGACTTAATTTTAAACGTTTGAAAAGTATTTATTTATTATTTTTTAGTAATTATTTTAAATATCGTTTTCTTGAATTATTTATCGTAATTTTATTTAAAACGCGCGTTTCGTTAATTGCTCGCGTATTATGCTTTACGCGCTTTAATTAAAATAGTTTCCTCCTTAATTTACTTCTGATGAGTTTCAAAATTGTAAAACAGGAAATATTATATTTCCTTATATTTATTATCGTTCGAGTCGTTCTCGTTTTCGTTTCGTCAGAAAACGTCACTTACGCGCGTTTTCATACAGAGCGCTAACTGTACGAACACGATCGTACGTTTCACTTTCTGATTTTGTTTTCTATTTTTCAGTCATCGTTTCAGATCGTTAAACTATCAGATCTATTCGTACAGATCGTCACCTCTACGAATAGTTCGTCGGTTTAGCATTCTCTAACAGGAGTTGTTATAGTTTTGTTCTGGTTATCCTCACATACGTTTAAACCTAATAATACAAAATCAAGCATATATGCATCTGTTCATGATTGTCTGATGTGTTTCTGACTGTTTAAACCATGAGGTTTAAATCAGAATTTCAGAAACATCGTGTAATAGTTTATGTTCATCATCGAATGTTAATAGCTTCTAAGCATTTCTCCTAGTTTGTACCTGAGTTACTGTACAAGTTACTGTACATATTACTGTTCCGGTAACGATTCCGGCACAGATGTTACAGTGCTCGACTTTTGTGAAATGTTTGACAAACTTGGTTAACCTTATTCAATGTGTAGTGCACGATCCGATAATTCCCCGAACCATCGTTTCGCAATTATTTGTGTTCGAGACACGTAATTACCATAATCAATGTGTAAAGTACGATTCGATAATTTTCCGAACTAGCGTTTCACAATTGTTTGTTTTTGACTCACTTAATTAATCCTAATTAAGTGCAATAATAGAAACATGAATGTGTATAAAATGTTTGTAAGCGTTGCAATTTAATTGAAATTGTCGAGCGTCACATTATCCCCTTGTTGAAAGAAATTTTGTCTCGAAATTTAGTTGTTGTCAATAATGTTTAGAAGCAAATATTTTCAAGTTGTCACAATTTACCGCTAGCGGACCTCCATAAAAAAACTTAACGCACTAATTTTTTTTGAAATTCAAATGGATCTTTTAGGAATTTTAGTCATAATGAGAATATGAGTCGAATGATGTATAACTTACCTCAAAACGTTGCTTCAATTGATGAAATGATTCTTCAATTAGATGTTTAAACTTTCAATTGATTGAGGAAATCATCAAATTGGGAAATTTGGAGCAATGTTTCGAAGTAAGTTATACATCATTCGACTTATATTCTCATTCTGAACAAAATCCCTAAAAAATCCATTTGAAATTCGAAAAAAATATAACGGCGTAAAGCTTTTTTTTTACGAAGGTCCACTAGAGGTATAAAGGTAGAAAGTATGGACTATTATTAGGGATTTTCATAGATTGGACGGTAGGGGCTAATTGATAAAATTTTGGATTATTTAAATTCAATTTGCCATTAAATTTTACCATTTTGGTTTAATTTTTCTTTGACTATATAGATGTCTTGCAGAAGTTTTATAAAAGTTATTGAGGAAATGACTTTAATTTTACATAAATATTATCTTTACTAGGTTATATACCCGTCTATAACACAGGTTTTATGAATAAAAATTATTTGATTTTATAATTCTTTATTATTATATTATTTTTTATTAAATATTAAATAATTATATCAAAAATAATAATATTAGTTATACATTTTTTGTATTAAAAATCTTTAAATACAAAAAATTATAAAAAAATTGCTTTTAATATACTCACATATATGACATTAAACATAGATTATATTTATTATCAAGCATTAATTTTTTGTTTTTATGTAAATAATGTATATTATTAATAACATTAAATGTGAGTTTTTATATTACAAATTAACATTTTTTTTGAAATAACATGAGAATGCCATGTGGCGTTTCTTGGAATCAATTATTAGTAAGGAAGATAAATGTTACTTTTATTTTAAGAAAACATCTTAATTAGATCACTTTACTTTTTCAACATATTCATGATGATGGTTTGTGTCTTGAGTCATTTGCCTTTGATGACAGATTTTCATTTATTTGTAAATAATATCTTTGTTTGTTTATTCTTAAACTAGATTATTACCCCGTGTATTAAACGAATTTAATTTGAAATATAAATTAGTTAGTAATAAAAATTTAGCAGTAATAAAGCAATATTTTAATATAAATAAATAAATTATGTATTAATAACTACTTTAAGTAATAATACAATAATTAAAAAGTTTAATAACTAAAGAATTGGTACCTGGCTTTCTTGATTTGCAAAAACTGAAAAATTTAAACTAATTGACATTAAAAAATTCAAAATTTTTTTTCTTTTTTCAAAAAACTATTTGTTGCAAAAATTAAGAAGTTAAGGTATGATTTTTTTAATTATTAAAGTTAAGTGACCTAATTTGAAAATATTATTAAATATGAAGGATCGAATATGTAATTTGTCTTACAAAATCAAGAAGGTTAGGTACAATTTTATTAATTATGGCTAATTTGAAAATATTAATAAACATAAAGGACCAAAAGTATAATTTTGTCTAAAACATTTTTATAACTTTAAGAATTAAAGTACTTATTGCTTAGGTAGTTCACCTAAATATGTCATTTGTTTATAAAACTATTGCATAAAATCTATGTTTTATAGTTTATTTATATTTATTTTTTTAAAATTGTTTTTGAGATAACTTTTTTTTAGAAAAACAAAATTTTTAAAATAGCGATTTAAAATATATCATGTTTTTAAAAAATTTTAACCTTTAGAAGACGTTTATATTTTAGAAATTTTTTTAAAGTATGTTTCCTGATAAAAAAATTTGAATTTTAATTTATTTAAAACTAATTTTAATATTAAAAGTAAATAATACCATTAGTGTTATATTTAGTTAATAAGAGAGATACTTATAAAATTATTTAATATGAAAAATAATTGAATATGATGATAAAAACATGACATGTGTCAATATTTATTCATCATTCTCACATCATATTTATTATAATTATTACTATTATTACTATTATTACTTTACTTCCAGTCATAAATCGTCACGACAAATGAACATCAACCGTTTGTAACAGTGTGCAAGTGTTACTCATTTGTACAGCAGTGCTAAGCATTGCCGGATCAAAGTATCAAACTTTTTTATTTTTAATAGAGTAAAAGTAAATTACTCATATGGTCCATGTGCTCCGCAAATAATTCATTTTTTGTCTCTTGGTTTCACTAATTACTCATTTGGTCCCAAACTTTAAACACTTGTAACACATATAGTCCTTAGGTCAGTAAAGTATCCTCACATAGTTGACCAAATTAACCTTACATAAGGACTATATATGTTACGAACGTTTAAAGTTTGGAACCATATGTGTGATTTATAAAACCTAGAAATCAAGAATGAAATGATAGCAAAACACAGGAACTATCTCAGTAATTTACTCCTGTTAATATGTTACTTGATGGAATACTATTTCGCTTATGAGTGTAATTGTCTATTATCAAGCCTCATTACCTATAGCTTAAAGTTAACACTTTGCCGCCATGTCGGCATGGTACAAGCAAATAACGAAATCTTGGTTGATGAATAAAATGTTTACACATGTTATCCTTTCATTTGGAGAAAGTGCATAGGACCCATTTGAATAGAAAATCCATGATTAAAGGCACACACAAGACTTGGTGGAGGATCCGAATGGTTGTTGGAGATCATAGTTATCACATAAAAAAAGAGAGAAAATCCCACATGGTGTGTCAAATTCTATACATATGTATGTTGTATGTGTTGAGTCTTCCATTAGATTCAATCATATCCATCTAAACAAACCCTTGATAAATTCTGATAAACCTAAAATGTCAAGTTTATCTAACATGCTATTTCAACATGAGTTGGGTCATGTTAATTCAAGAAAACTATTGATTCAAAGTTACATAAGCCAGCAACCGATTGTGGCGGTTACAACAACCTTGGCTCCATCCCCATTGAGCTCGTCTTCGGGTCATAACAACTTTGATTCTAATGTGGTCATGGTTCTATCGGTGCTCTTGTGTGCTCTAGTTTGCTCACTAGGGTTGAACTCCATCATAAAATGTGTGCTTAGATGTACGAGTTTACTTGGCTCGGAAATCGGTGATGGCCCAGAAAGCACACCAGCTCGATTAATGAAAACCGGAATCAAGAAAAAGGCGTTAAAGACGTTCCCGACAGCTAGCTATTGGCATGGGCTGCAACTACCCGGATTGGGCAAGGAATGTGCAATATGCTTAGGTGACTTCGCTAAAGGAGAGCAAGTTAAGATACTGCCTAAATGCAATCATGGGTTTCATGTTCGTTGCATCGATAAATGGCTTCACTCGCATTCGTCTTGTCCGACTTGTAGGCAGTGCCTCCTAGACACATGCCAAAAGATTCTCACAAGTGGAAACTGTAACAGTGGCATAAACAATAGCAGTAGCGGATATTTAGAACATCAGGAGCAGAGTCTAAGCAACAACAATTTTATAAGCATAACACCTTTACAACACGAAGATTTCTTACGAAATTACGAATCGTAATTAGTTTCTCCTTTAGATTTGCAAATCAAATGTATATCCTATATACTATCATACCCGTCCCTAAGGAGGCATCCTGTCGGTAAAGTGGTGTGCTCTTTATTTAAATGATTATGAGTTTAAATCCTCTATGTTGAAAGCTACGTGGAATTTAGCTTAGAAAATCCAAGTGTTGTCTTTGAAAAAAAGTTATACTATGTATAGGTTCATGTGTGGTCCAAAGTGTATTCTAGTTCTTTTTCACCTGTTAAATGTGAGTAGAAATATCATCATACCAACATATATTAAAATATTTTATTGCAAGGCGTATGTTTAATTAATAAATATATTAAATTGTGTAAACTTTTGATAAAAAGAACTATAAATCATACACTTTGAATAATGTACTTTATGGATAAAATGTGTATAGTAAGTGAGAATTTCAAAACTAGGTGTTGACATGACGTGGAATGACACCCACTAATGTCACAACAACGTCTAATGATTTACATTTTAACATGAACGGATTAAACTTGACTGGTAACTTATTTAGAAGCAATTTTTTAAAAACAAACCGATCATTGAATGCATATACTGGTTTACTAGTGGAACTGACTGAATCGGACTCAAACTAAAAGACATCCCAATGAATTTAAAAATATTTGAATATCTCGTAAATTATTATCTTTATATATTTAGAACATTGTTGACGTAACCAGATCCGGGTCGGGCTTGACCCTGGCTAAGTCATGCCTTGTTATCCCGAGCATGGATCCTGACTGCAACCAAATAGAAGATTTACGTTAAAGGGCCCGAGGGGATACCCCCGAGGGCACTCCGACGCTCAAGTCAGTAATCTATATGAGATGATAAGATGTATATCATATAAATACATAAACAAGTATATAAAGATAAGGAATGAAACTCGTCAGAGTCTCTAGAGAAAGTATGCATGTATGATGCTTGATGGAGAAGAGTGTGTGAAATAGAGAGGGATAGAGAAATAGTGGATGCTTAGTGTGTGTTTCACTTGCAATATCTGGTCCCTTCATCTGTAGTATTCCCCTCTATTTATAGAGGGGAAATAAACTTTTCCTCTTTGTATAATCACCTGTTTTGTCCGGTGGTTATATCTTTTGTTTTCTTGTGTTGGCCAATCTTACCAGTATTGCTGGTGTTCAGGGTAAGCTTGTTCGGGCTGTGTGTTATCCGTGCTGAATATTAGTCGTGGTATAGTTTAGCTCGACTGAAGGGATGTACTTACCCCGTCATCAGCCCCCCAGTCTAGTGTGATGTAGTTTTAACTACATTATACTAGACTCGACTCATACGTTTTATTTCTTTAGTGTTTTTGTCCTTTGACTTGCAGGATCTCAACTTTGAAAATATTAACTTCAACCTTGCAAGATTTAGTTTGCAAAATCTAAACTTTCTGAGTTTCTTCATGATGAGTTTACCATAACTGACTCCAACATGATTGATTCTATCTTCTTTTATTTTGTTGTCGGCGCGCTAATTTGATCCTTGGCTATAAGGATACACATATCTTTGAGCATTATTCTTGTTGTGCTGAAACAAGCTTTAAGGTAAGGTCAAGTTGTCCAAGTGAGGTCGGGCGAGGCAACTTGTTGGGCCAATGCTTGCTGGGCATAACCAGACATGGACGATTGATGATACACTGCTCCCTGAGGAAGACCAGGCAAGGTTGCTTAGCTAGACAAAAAGTTTATTTGTTTGAACCATGTAAAACAGCTCGTGCAAGGTACCCTGGCTGGGACAAGGCTTCCTTGGCAAGGAAAAGCAAGGTGGCCTGATCGAGGAGATGCTTTATGAAAGTTTTAGACATTGTTTCCTAATGCATATGTGTGGCCTCCAACTCCACATACAAATTTGGATATAGCACAAAGTTGTGTTGAGATGGTTTCCGAAGTATCATTCATATAAGGTAAAACCAAATATATTGATTGTTTATACGTGTCACCAGCACCTGAGGAGGTACTGTGTGTGAATTGAATTGCATATTTACATATTTGTCTCTTCCATCATGCAAATGCATTGTAATCTTCGGATTATGCGCATGCTTATTGTAGGACATTGAGCTTGGAGATGGAGAATTGTCTTATTAGACTAGGTAGTTAATCACAGTCTTGTACTGTTGAATAAAGCAAGAAAAACTTTCTTGGCTGATTTAAACGCAAGCCTTGTTATAGGCAAGGTTTTTGTTCCTTTAGCAAAAAAACGAAGTTAAGCGAGACCTTATGACGCGTCATTAGGTGGAGCTCTTGTCTTTTCACAGAATATCTCTTAGTCTAGGATTGGTTTTTCCTAGCAAGGCTTGGTTAGATCAAATATGATCATAATTTTTGGCCAAGACAAATTTGGCTATGACGCGTTTGGCCGTGCCGCGTACTAGCTAGGAAAATTTTGGCCTTGACATTTTTTTGTGTGACACTTTTGACCGTGACAAGTTTTGGTCGTGACACGTATGGTCGTGACATGTTCAGTCGTGACACGTTTGGCACTAACACGTTTGGCCGTGACATGTTTAGCTGTGACAAGTTTTGGTTGTGATAAGTTTGGCCTTTACACGTTTAGCACTAACACGTTTGGCCGTGACATGTTTAGCCGTGACAAGTTTTGGTTGTGATAAGTTTGGCCTTTACACGTTTGCCCCTACACGCAGTATATGTGTTTTATCAACTGGTCCTCACCATGTCAGTAGTAACAAAGGATATGAAAAATGATTAAAGGCATGACTCAAAGTTAGTTTTACTACATGCCATTGTTTGACCTTATGATCGTATCTTGTCTCGGAAATCCCATGACAATGAGTAGATATTTAAAGCTATGGAAGGAAAGTATTTTGACAAAACTTCCCCTGGCATAAGGCTTTCTTGACATTGAAAGCAATATTTAATTGACGTATCCATAGATACAATTGTTTCTATATGCGACCAAGTAAGAGGGCAAGTTTTCCATAGCGCCTCGTCAACTGGAGAAAATGCAATTTACTTAACCGGATACTTCGGTATGTTGGAGTACTTACGAACTACCTTTGATAAGAGGCACTCTTAGCTAGAGATTGTTGCCAAGCATTTGATTATGCTATAGTTTGTCTAATTTGGATAATTTTGTTTTTGCGCACGCTATTTTACGTGAGTAGGTCAAGCCCAGATCCCACGGAGCAGTATTGTATCAGGTGCTCACCCTTTACACGGGTAGGTCAAGTCCGGACCCCATGGAGCAGTATTGTATTAGGTGCTCACCCTTTACATGAGTAGGTCAAGGCCGGAACCCATGGAGCTTCATTTTGAGGTGTTCATCCTTTGTATGAGAATGACAAACATGTAACACATTAAGAATCAATGCAATGTATGAAATATTTGTCAATGTAATTAGTTTGACGTTGGTAGTACTATGCTATGATAGTAGGAAGATTATGGGCACTTGTCTGCTTATAAGAAACAATTTCAAGGTAGATTGAAGTTGTGTATGTCTTATTCTCATCCATGCAAGATGAGAATGTCAAAATTTTATGAGTTAAGACATCATTGCCTTGTTCTAGGCAAAGTGACTCAAGCTTGTATTAAACAATGTAGCATGAGCTCTTTTAAATCTAGGTGGGATTCCTTGATGCAAGGTAAGTGTCATTAGTATTTTATAGCCAGACTACATCATGTTGTTTACAAGGCAAGGTGAAAGTGTCTTGCTTTTGTCAAAGTAAGTTGCCTTTTGTCAGTCGAGACAACCTTGGAATTTTTTAAGAGTAAGGAGATTTGGGGTAATTCCTAATTAGATCATTCAGGTGTTGTTTTGTTATTTGACCTTTTTTGTTCAATAAGAGCATTACATTGCCAAGTGCCTTTGCATGGTCGTATTCTGGATGGGCTTCGCTTTAGCCAGGTCTCTTTGTTGTGCGTTAGCCGGGATAAAAACTATCATGTTCCCAGTCATAAATATTCTTAGTCGAGCTGACTTGGTATGCTTAGTCGAGATACGGGTATTAACCCCACGACATGAGTAAATTTAGCCAGGCTGATTTGGTACGCTTAGCCAAGGCTAAGACGTGATTTAGCCAACATGTGTCTTTGCTATTCTTAGTTCGGAAGGACTTTTGCCTTCCTTTATTAGCGATTCTGCCTTGATAAGCTTAGCACGGATGGTGAAGTTTTATGTCACGTTTATGTGATATGTTTGTGAGAGAGCCATGGCTAAACAGACAACTTGCTATTAGCAAGACTAGGTGATCTGCATGTTGATGTAGGGTTTTGTCACGTATGATGACTTGACTTCTTTCAGGGAAATATGATTTTGCCTTTCATTAGGCGAGGGAAACTTGAGTTCCTATTAAACAGGAATAATTTGAGCTTATCCATGTCAAGGATAAAAGGTTTTTTGCGTTCCTTGGCGAGTAAGTTGACTTTAGCTCTTTGAGGGGAATATGGCACTGCCTTCTGTAAAGTAAAGTAAATTCAGCCAAGGCAATGTAGCATTGCGTTGAGCAAGCAAAACGACTTTAGTTTTTGTGAAGAAAAATTAATTGAGCTCCTTTATAACAAGGAAGTCATGCCTATCATCAGGCAAGGCAATTATGTCGCTTTATATGCATTGTGTCTTGAGTTTTTTCAAAATAGAATAACTTGATTGAATTCATGACAAGGTGACCTTGCCATCATGTTAGGTGACTTTGATGTCTTGCTAAGAAAGGTGACTTGATACATTTCTAAGTAAGGAGATCTTGTGTTCACAAGCAAGATAACTGCAACATTTTGCATGAAGGGTGGCTTGGCTTAGCCTCTTGCGCTCTTGTTAAACACAGTTACTTGTGCTTCAGCCACGGCCTAGCCGGGTACTTGTTGAGTTAAGTAGTGGTAAAGGCCCTGCTTAATGGTATCCCTGCTGAAAGAAAACTCCTCACATAAGTTAGGTCGTGGTAGAGGTGCATGGCATCCTAGCTAAATAGCCAAGCTTGAAATAACGAGCCATAATTATAAAGATGAATCTGCTACATACTGTCAGAGAAAGCAAGGTAATACCTTGCTGAAGTGATAAGTCATAACATTGGGAACATATATGCTACATATTGTTAGTAAAGATACAAAGCATATCCATATTCTTGCTGAATGACCACTCATATCCATGACAGTATCTATGTTGCTTTATGTCAGAGATTTTTTTTATTTTTTTATTTTTTTTTTGCAAATCTGAAAAAGCCAAGAGGAGTACCTGAACTTTTTCAAGGTCCCCACAAAGATATTCGAGGCGAGGCCAATTTTATGAAGTTTGAAAATGTTACACTGGCTTTGTGAAGGTAATCTTGTGTTATTTCTTTAACAAAATGTAATAATCTTTAAAACACGTTGGAAACTACAAGTTTTTCACTAAAGTTGTATCATAATGTACTTTGACTTGTTAAAGTATGCACAGTGTTGCTTTGGCAGCATGTATGTGTTGGAAATGACAACACTAGATATATAGCTATGTTATAGCTATTGGGAAATAGAAATAAAAACTCATATATGTATATTACGTTGGTGTTGAAAGTGACAACACCTTAAAGAGAAAAAGTAATAACAAATCTTATATTCTCACATATAATTTGTTTTATTAAAATTTATATCATTATTTATAAAAGGTACATGAAAAGATTTATCTAAATCTTGGTATAACAAGTATAACACAAAATTGCTTTTAAAAAAAAAAAAAAGAATTCGATGTACTTTGAAAATATGAACATCCAGTGTTTGACATGGATGAGTTGTGCATGAAAAGTGAATAAATATCATGCAATTACGTGATATAAAGAGTTTTAATTAACAAAATTGAAAGTGCATTAATTTCTTTTGTCATGACTTTTAAAATCAGATTACCCAAATGATTTAATCACATTTCGTGAATTATGGGGGCTAGGATTTGATTTTCTAAAAGGTTTATGCTATGTTTTTCACTCTTTCTAGGCATTTATTTACATATAAAAACTTATATAATATGTAGGATTATTCGTACAATGTTCTAATTTCAAGAAGCAAGGGTGACACATTTTTTATACATGGCTAGTTGTGACAAAATTCATATAATATGCATGTATATGTCTGCTGTATCCAATGTTTTAAGGCTAAGTAATTTTAAATCATATATTGTTAGACATGAAAAATAAAAAGAATCTAGGAAAAGTTTCATACGCATCGTGAAACTCTATATAATTGAAGTGAGATATCTGTGCATAGAATTTAAGGTCAATGAAATGGTTATGTGGTATGTGGTCTAGTACAAAAGCATATGTCAATATAGACTAGTACAAAAGCATACCTATAGTCTCTAGACTAGTACAAAAGCATCCTTGGGTCTGTAGACTAGTACAAAAGCATATGTCATGTCTTCTAAAACTCAATAAAAGTAATTATGCACTGTACGTATTGTAAAGTATGCAGAACAAGTCAAACCCTTTGGGAATAAGGTATCACATTCACGTAATAATCATTGTGTAAAGGAATGAAATGGTTCATTGGAAGTATTACCAGATGTAAAAAAGAAAATGTTGAAATATCAGTGGCATTTCAACACATACTTCATGAATTTGGGTTTGTGTGAGAGCACGAGGCATGTTTAGTCTCGGGCCCCACGGTGGGCACCAATGTTGACGTAACCAGATTCGGGTCGGGCTTGAGCCTGGCTAAGTCATGCCTTGTTATCCCGAGCATGGATCCTGACTGCAACCAAATAGAAGATCTACGTTAGAGGGCCCGAGGGGATACCCCCGAGGGCACTCCGACGCTCAAGTCAGTAATCTATATGAGATGATAAGATGTATATCATATAAATACATAAACAAGTATATAAAGATAAGGAATGAAACTCATCAGAGTCTCTAAAGAAAGTATGCATGTATGATGCTTGATGGAGAAGAGTGTGTGAAATAGAGAGGGATACAGAAATAGTGGATGCTTAGTGTGTGTTTCACTTGCAATATCCTGTCCTTTCATCTGTAGTATTACCCTCTATTTATAGGGGGGAAATAAACTTTTCCTCTTTGTATAATCACTTGTTTTTTCCGGTGGTTATATATTTTGTTTTCTTGTGCTGGCCAAGCTTACCAGTATTGCTGGTGTTCCGGTTAAGCTAGTCCGGGCTGTATGTTATCCGTGCTGAATATTAGTCGTGGTATACTTTAGCTCGACTGAAGGGATGTACTTACCCACGTCATCAAACATGAAATAGGATTTTATATTATTAAAAGGAAAGAAAAAATAGTGATGATTTTTCTTAACTAGGATTTAACTCCCAAATGAATCTAAACTAACATTAAAATCAAAACCACAAAATAACCAGGTTCTAAGATTTAATTTTAAAGAGAGTGCATTACAATTTTGGCTAATGTGGTTTAAGTATTTTAACTTATTCAACAGAAAACTATTCTTCTAAATTCTAATAACAAAACCACTATCATTTAAACAATTAACGGTTTTGATTCTCACCTATAACCGAAAACGTTAAATAGTATCTCACTAAAAAAATTAAAAAACTTAAACCACAGATGTCAAAACCGTTAAATTATTTAAATGACATGGGCTTCGTTGTTAGAATATCATGTTTGAATCCACAAGGATAAAAACCGTAATTTACTCCATTAAAAATCCATAGTTATAGAAAGTGAATGGTTTTATGTAATACCTGCTCATTATGGAACCTATGTGCCCATATGAAAACAAAACATAATAATATATCACATAATATTTTTTTTTAAAAAAAGTGAAAAGTGTGTTTAACTTATAAAAGCTTGGATACTTAGAAATGTTATAAGTAAAGTTGAAAATTATATAATCAAGTAGGTTTCCCAAATGAGTTCAATATTAGTTTTAAGTAATATTTCATTATATAGTTTACCTCTTTAGCTACACAAGAGTCTAGTGGTGTTCACGGTTTGGTTCAAAACGTGAAACCACCCAACTTTGGGCTTCAGATTTTATTTTATCAGTCTTCATTTTTAGCTGGGCTCTGCAAACTCTCCCTAGACTGATGAAATCAATCAATGTGAAGTGTCTTCTCGAAAGATCCAACACCGGCATATAAGTTGTGGGTACTTGCCAAAGCAACTACCTTCGTGAAAGGTTTGGCCTTCGGGTCGTATCCACCAGCCACTCTGGTAGGGTTCTGAAATAATACAGTCATGTCAGTCATGCTTGTAACATTCCTGCAATTTATAATAAACAATTATATTTATTAGATAATTTGTGACGTCATTTGAAATTTTCGTAAGAAAACAAATTCAAACATCTTTAGTATACACATATATATGCAATGTATATGTATATAAATATTTAAAACTTCACAAGTTAAAGATATATAAAAAAACATATTTTAAAAAAATATATTTACAAATGTATAATAAGCTTATTTATAAATAGATAACTTACATAAATAAATAAACTTTTAATTATAAAATATTTTTTTAATAAAATAATTTATAACATTTCAAATACTTAATCATAATAAATATTACAAATAATTTGTAAAACATCATAATTTAATTAAATTAGTTTATGGAATTTAAATAACTATAAAACAAATATTCAAAACATTAATTACATAAACTTTTATAAACTTTAAATAGAATTTTACAAACTAAAATGGGTAATATAAAAGTTAGGGGTTATTTTGTCATTTTTGAAACAGGTAATAAAGAGAAACAAAAGGAGGGACTATTTCTGCCAATTCCCCATTCTAGTCCCCTTCCTTACCTGTCTCCTCTTTTCAGCCAACCCATACCCGTTTCCAACCCGTTCACGACCCGGTTCTAATTCCACTTGATTTCAGCTGTACGCCATTCGATTGGATCAAAATAAGAAGGTAGACGAACATATAGATTGATTTCAATCACAATTAAGAGTGATTAAACAACTTTTTAACACCTAAATCGTTTCCAAAAATGTGAACCACGACCAAGACTCAAAATTTCCAAAAAACATGTATAAATAGTGAATCAACTAAACCAAATTCATCCAATGGAACTCTCGAAACTTTCTGTGTTATCCTAAACCATCGAAGGGCTCGAAACAACCACGAATTTGCAACTCACGAGCATCGACCGTTCGTGTTTTTTTCTCTAACTCGAAACCTGCTCAATAAAAATTCAAGGTACATGTTCTATACATCAATCTGATTGTTTTTCACACCCAAACAAAAGCACCATGAATTCGAGAACAATCGGAATGATGTTCGAAGGGAATTCGTGTTAGTACATATTGTAATAGGTGGCATTCAATTTTTTTGCTTAAGTTAAGATAATTTGTTGTTAGGTTCGTCTGGCCCATGAACCTATGCATGTGTAAGTTAGGTTCGGCAAACCTATGGCTCTATTATTGTAAAAGTTCGTCCAGCGAACCTATTGGTTCGTCTGGCAAACATAATGGTTCGGCTAGGTTCGGCTAGTGTCTTGTATATATTTGCAGGTTTTTCTGATTTTGGAAAGACGTGTGACGAAACCTGTATTTCTCAGTTTGATGTGATTGCAATAGAACTGTGTGTTCTTGCTGTGTCCACTTGTAATTGATTTCAGTATTAATGAAGAGAATATTTACAAGTATGATTGTTTGGTTTTTGATTCATATAGATTTTATCTAGATTCTGCATAGATACAATTGTTAATAGAATTCCAGTGAAATATCCAGTGCATTCTACAGTGGTATCAGAGATTTTGGAGGAGTTCTATACATGTTTTTGAAGACTATCAATCATTCTTGTAGATTCTGAAATGGCTGGAGTTTGATTTTGAGTTTCCGAACGTTTTTCTGATATTTCATCATCATTTGTTGACATTTTGCTTGTTGAAATCAGAGATCTTTTGTCAAAAACCAGTAAACTAGAAGGTTTGAAGCTTTGAAGGTTTTCCCACAAGATTTTGAGGATTTTCCCGCTAAAATTTTCAAGTCTAAACTACAGGTTCGTGAGACGAACCTGGTTGATTCTCACTTGAAATCTAAGGTTCGTTAAGGTTAGTGTGATGAACCTATTCAGATTAAGAATGTTGAAATCCAGCAGTTAAAATCTGAAATTGAACAAGATCAGAAGGTCGTTTTTAAAACCACACAGGTTTCCAAACCAGTGATTAAAACCAAACCAACCACTACTCTTAAACTGATTGTGTATGTTAGATCTTCTAACACACATCAAGGAGAGTCTAGTGGAAATTTTCAAAAGAAAAATGTGATTTCTAAAAAAGTGGAAAAGGTGGATTTTTTCTTTGATAATTTTGGGGTCAGGCACAAGGTTAAATCAAAGAATTTTCAAAAGAAATTGGATAATTCAAATAAAAGTTCAACTGGTTTAAGAAACAAAAGTTAATCTTCAAAGGTTATCTCAAGACCTTTCAGTTCATCAAGTTTTTATGATGAACCCACACCAAAAACTAAAACTAAAGACAGAAAGTGTTACCGACGTGGTAAAACGGGTCATTTGGTTGCTGACTGCAATATAGGGTTCAGTTCAAGTGATTGTGGCAGTTTGAGGTTTTTCTCACAAAGGGAAAGACGATAGTGTTTTACTTGTTGTGGTAAAGGGCATATTTCTGCTAATTGTCCTAATAACAAAGTCAGAAAGAGTTCTGATGAGGAGTTTCGGGTGCATGTTTCAATTGGAAGTTCTAGGAAAGATAGACCTAATGAAGATGAGATGAGAGTTCTTAGGAAATTCAATCCTAATTGTTTTTGGGTGCAAGAAGATATCAAACAAAAGAAAAGAGTTTTTGAAAATAAAAGAAATGCTAAAAAGATTGTGAAAATTGTGACTTCATCTGATGATGAATCATTTGTAAATTTGTCTTCAAGTTCTTTTTTTTCAAAACAACTAATCAAATCTAAATCATTTTGGAAACTCAAAAATAGATCAGGTGATGAATTTTCTAAGAAAGAGGAGGAAACAAGTGATGATGGTTATTCAATCAGATCATCACAAAAGAATGGAAAGGGTCCATTCTGGGAGACTCGTCGCCGAAATGGCAGGGGTCATTCCTTTTGAATACTGACAAGTTTTTTTTAATTTATTATGTAGGTTACATCCGGGGCCATATTAACAATCGTTGGATTGTTGACAGTGGATGTTCCCGCCATATGACTGGAGAATTGAGCTTGTTAAGAGATTTCAAACTTGTGAAAGGAAGTTATGTGAATTTTGCTGGAGACAAACTACAGGGATTGGTGGTTTGACAAATGGGAAAGTTTCCTTTGACAATGTTAATTTTTGTAAAGAATTAACTAAAAATTTGTTAGTGTATCACAGATTTGTGATAAAGATTACAAAGTGATGTTTGACAAAGAAAGGTGTTATGTACTCAAGCAAGGATTTAAGATTTCAGAGGAGTGGATTCTGATGACGGATGAGCGTAGCAAGGATCTTTATGTGCTTGACATGGCAAAGGCGGAGACAATAAATAATGTGAAAACATGACTGGTGTCCAAAGCTACTGAACAGGACACACGTTCATGGCACAGGTGAATGGGACATATCCACATCCAGAAAATGAATCATCTTGTGCATAATCATGTAGTTGATGGTGTACCTGTAAAACATTTTAAACTTCCAGATGTGTGTGTTTCATGTAAAATGGGTAAATAGAAAAAGAAGTCTCACAAAACAAAGAAAATTTTTTCAATTGAGATACCTCTTGAACTTCTTCACATGGATCTTTTTGGACCCATAAATGTGAAGGGTATAGGTAGTGAATCTTATTGTTTTATGGTGAGTGATGACTTTTCAAGATTTTCATGGGTTATGTTTTTGAAACATAAATCAGATACTTATGAAAACTTTATTTTGTTGACAAATAGGTTGGAGACTTTATATAAGTTGAGGGTGAGGCGTATAAGATCTGACAATGGGACTGAGTTCAAGAATCATCAAATGGAGGAAGTTTGAAATTCCAAAGGCATTCAGCAGCAATTCAGTGCACCATATGAGTCTCAAATGAATGGTGTAGCTGAAAGAAAGAACAGGACTTTGATTGAATCTGCGAGAACGATGCTAGCTGATTCTAAACTTCCCATTACTTTTTGGAGTGAAGCTGTGGCTACTGCTTGTTTTATCCTTAACAGAGTTTTAATTGTCAAAAGACACAATAAAACTTGCTATGAATTGCTTCAGAATTGGAAGCCCAATCTGGAACACTTGGAACCTTTTGGGGCTCCTTGTACAATGCTGAAGAAATATGCAAAATTCAATTCTAAAGTTGAAGAAGGTTTCTTTCTTGGCTATAGTCTTCCAAACAAACGTGTGTTTAACAAACGTACGGGTGTAGTGGAATTGTGGTATCATGTGGATGTCCAATGACATACACCTATACCAAACAGGAAGGGTCCAGATTGGCTTTTTGATTACAATAAGTTGTTTGAGTCTTTTAATATGTCTTCAATTGTTTCTAATGATGAAATAACCTTACAAATGTCGTATGATTTGTAGAATTTAGAAGAACAAGGAATTTCTCATCAACCTGATGATGAAGTCATTACACCACATGTGGAAGGTACTTCAGAAGTTATTAATGATGATTGGTCATCAGAGGATGAATATGAGGTTTTTGAAGATGCTATCTCCCATGATCAAGATCCTGATCAGAACATCAACAATCTTGATCATGATGTGGTTGTACCACAATTGCCTGTTACAC
Organism: Mikania micrantha; assembly: GCA_009363875.1. Lineage (NCBI taxonomy): Eukaryota > Viridiplantae > Streptophyta > Magnoliopsida > Asterales > Asteraceae > Mikania > Mikania micrantha. The sequence goes on along the minus strand of CM018682.1, from coordinate 46,612,298 downwards.
GTGTTCATGTCAATCATCCAATTGATCAAATTATAGGAGATCCTAGTGCAGGAGTGCAGAAACGTAATCAAATCAAAAATGAAGAAAGTATGTATGTTGAGTTAGAGAAAACTCATGGCAGTCAAGAGCTGTGGATGCAATTAGCATTTATTTCTCAAATAGAGCCAAAGACTGTAAAGGAAGCTTTGCGTGAGCCTGCCTGGGTGGAGGCTATGCAAGAGGAACTAAATCAATTTCGCAAATTAGGGGTTTGGCATTTGGTAGATTTTCCAAAAGGAGAGAAAAAGATTGGCACACGATGGGTGCTGTGATGCAAACAAGATGACAGAGGTGTAATAGTCCGAAACAAAGCTCGTTTAGTGGTTCAGGGTTTTAGACAAGTTGAAGCAATTGATTATGATGAGGCTTTTGCACCTGTGGCGCGATTAGAAGCAATTCAGCTTTTTCTTGCTTTTACAGCCCACAAATAGTTCAAAGTATTTCAGCTGGATGTTAAATATGCTTTTCTGTATGGTTCTTTAAAGGAAACAGTGTACGTTTGTTAGCCACCGGGCTTTGAGGATCCTATCCATTGGGATCAGGTTTACCTCTTGGAGAAAGCACTGTATGGTCTTCATCACGCTCCGCGTGCCTGGTATGAGACTTTATCGACTCATCTTATGGAACACGGGTTCAATAGGGGTCAGATTAACAAAACTTTGTTCTTTTTGGAAAAGGGCAAGGACATTCTCCTTGTTCAGATCTATGTGGATGACATCATTTTTAGATCTACCGATGAACAAATGTTCTTGGAATTTAAAGATGTGATGATTGATAAATTTGAGATGAGCACGATGTCAGATATCAGGTTTTTTCTGGGTTTACAAGTTGATGAAACTAATAATGGGATTTTCATTCATCAAACTAAATGTATTCAAGATGTGCTAAAACGGTTTAGCATGCTTGATTCAAAACCAATTTCCACGCCTATTCAGCCTAATCATGGGATTGAGCCTGATATTAAGGGGGAGTTGATTGATCCTACACTTTATCTTGGAATTATTGGAAGTTTGATGTACATGACAGCCTTAAGGCCATATATTGTTTTTTCTACAAGTATCTGTGCAAGATATAAATCTAAACCTAAGGTGTCACATCTGATAGCAGTCAAATGAATTCTTCGATATCTGAAGGGTACACCAGACACCGGTCTGTGGTATCCTAAGGATGATAAATTTTCCTTCAATGCCTACAGTGACTCTGATTATGGAGGTTGTATGACAGATGCTAAATCCACAACTGGTGGTGCACAATTTTTGGGGGAAAGACTGGTCTATTGGCAATGTAAAAAGCAAACTTCTGTGGCTACTTCAACTTGTGAAGTTGAGTATGTTACTGCTGCCATTTGTTGTTCACAAGTATTGTGGATACAACAACAAATGAGAGACTATGGTTTGAATTTTCTTAATACCCCGATACATGTTGATAATGAGGCTGCCATTGCTATTACTAAAAATCCAGTGTATCATTCGCGTTCCAAACACATTGATATTTGGTTTCATTTCATACGCGATTGCTATGAAAAGAAACTCATTGATGTGGTGAAGATACACACAAATGAGCAACATGCAGACCTTCTTACCAAGGCCTTTGATAAAATTCGTTTTGAGTATTTACTCAAACTCAATGGAATTCGGGTTATGGGTGCGGTCATATCAAATCAAATTCTTTCATAATCAATTTTTATTGAATTAACATTAGATATTTTTCTTTATTTTTTTTTGTTTTGTTTGGTTTGTATTTTAGATTTTAGGGGGAGAAAATTTGTTAAATCAAAAACATTTGAAAAATCAAAAACACAAAAACAATATAAAATTTTTTAAAAATACAAAAACATTGAAAAATAAAAAACTTTGAGAATTTGCTTCGACCTAGTGAGAAATGATAGTACATTGTAGCAATTAGAAGCTCATCTAAATCATACTAGAACTTAAACATAAAGAGCATTTACAATTACCTAGTATGATATGTTGGTAGGTTTATAACTTAGTTGAGATAACATTTGACAAAATTATGATTATACTTTTGTGGGATACAGTTGCATAGAATACAGTGCTTAGCTTTGTCTTGAATGCGTGGTTTTTAATCTTACAATGTGTTTCTTGATTTAAAATTACTTAATTGCTAGTTTTTTGATCATGCGTTCAATTTTAAAAGAAATTATAAATTTGTTTTTTTAATTTTATTTTCGTTTAAAGCTGAAGCTTTCTCTGCGTATGCTTATGTATCGACCTGATTGTTAAAGCTTTGAACAATTCAAATTTGTTTTCTTGGTTTGATTAAGATCTGGACAATTTCTGCGTATATGAAAATATCGATCTGATTGTTAAAATCTTAATATTAAGTTATTGTTTAGTTCATTATTAGGATCATTTGAGCATACGAAAGTATCAACCTTGATTCCAAGATCTTGAACAATTTCAACTTGTTTCACATTTTATTATTTTCAAAAAGAAATTCTATTTTGTTTTGCGTGATCAAACTAGTTACATTTGAATTAAATTGTTTCAAGAACATTATTGTTTGTTTAATAATTCACAAAACGGGGATGTGTTCAAGTGAATGGGGAACATAAAGTATTTGATTGTTTTGACTTCATTTATTATCTTAACTAAGTAATTAAATTTAATTTTGACTCATATACTGACATACATCTTTGAATTGTGATTTGCTAATTAACACATTCATTAACTCAATCAGTTTGTGCGGATGATTGTAATGCAATATGATCTCATGTCTGGATCTTTCTCACCAAATATATGTGTTTGTTTTATTCATTTTCATGTTCTATGTTAGGTTTTATTACATAATTAAAATTTTGGTGTCTTTTTAGATAAAATTTAAAAACCCAAAAAGATTTTTAAATATCTGATGTTAAATCAATAATTATTGATTATTTGTTTTTAACTACGAAACACCAAATTTTGTTTTTTGTTTGGAAATTTTTGATTAAATCTAAAAAGTTTAAAATGTCATAAGTTTGTGAAAATGTGTGAAATTGTTGAGCTGAACTTATGGTAGGTTTGTTCATAAGGTTGCTATGAGGTTTGTCCAGAAGGTTTGCTAGAAGGTTTGTCTAGTAGGTTTTATAGGAGGTTCGCCCAAAAGGTTTGATAACAAGTTCGTCAAACAAGGTTTGATTCACAGGTTCGTTGAAAGGTTTGTTCAACAGGTTCGTTCAAAGGTTCGTCTGAACCTTGTGAAAGTATAAGTTCAAAGGTTCGTGAAATAGATTAATCACTTTCACTGGTTTGCTCAGAAACGAACATCTATGTGTGGATTTTGATTTTTTGGTTTTGTGATTATCAGTGTGATTGCCATAGATCATTAGATTCATTGTGTTGTTGTGGTTCCGAAAAGGTATATGGATTGAATTTTCACCGGTTAGATTTGTAGATATCTAGTTTTAAGTCCAGTTTAAGTCGAACTTTAAGATTCTGTTTTAAATTAATTTTAATTAAAATATGATAAAAGTGCTTTTATTAAAGTTGTTAATCGACGAATGACGAACCTATTGATATGGTTAATTTGGTGAAATTCATAAATTTGGATTTGTTTTCAAACAGGTTCGTATGATTTAATAGGTTCGGGCCGAACCTTTTCTAAATCAATTACCGAACCTTGACTTGTCAAAGGTTCGTTTGACCAAGGTTCGTCTTTGTAAACTAGGTTCGTCTAGTATAGAGGTTTGTGAACTTTAAAAAGGTTTGTCTGAAACATAGGTTCGTTCACAGGCATAAGTCCGACACAGGGGATAGGTTCGCTGGACTTAGGACTTAGAAATTTTTTTAATTTTGATTTGGAATTGAATTTTGTTTCTGATATATGATTGTTTTAATTGCAGAAATGGCAAATCTAACATTTGGTGATAAACACAATCTTTGTGCTTATTTGGATCCTACTTGTCACACCCCGGGCCGGCGGGCCGGATCGTGTGTCCCGCCGGGCGGAAGGTTCCCGGGGCACGATATCAAGAGTGATAATTGTCAAACCCCGAGCCGGCGGGGTAGGATCGGATTCCCCGTCAGGCGGAAGGTTCCCGGGGTGCGATATCGTGAATGATAATCAAAATGATCAGATTGTTTACATTTCACATGATATATAAATGAGAAACTGCTAAAATAAAATATAATTACAAAGTTAAATTACATCAGTTAAGTTTATAATTTAACAATGTAAATCTACTATCACATCATAAATCTTCTATCTTGCATCTGCACAAGATATACGAAATAAATCTGATAATGATGCTTCAAAATATGCAGGTCCAAAAAGCTAGGTCCTCTATCTGGTAACCTAGTCCAAAAAGAAATGACTCTTCAGTTGACCTGTTCGTCACCTGAGAAGTCATGCAAAAATAAAGTCAACACATGGTTGGTGAGTTCATGTAGTTTTATAAAAATGAGTTTGAATAACCTTTGAATGACAACCTTAACCTCACCATTAACCACCTGTACCATCTAGTTCAGTATGCTTATATATAGGGCATATGTAGGGTCGAACTTACCGCCCGCCGAGCAACCGTCCCACCACATACCAAAACCACATGATATATTGTTCATGGTGATAATTAAGCATTTCATTCCACTACTTTGATTCCATACCTTTTGATCTTTAGCATTTGATTACCCAGAAAATGTTTACCTTGATCCCCCGAAATGACAACCTTAACCTCATTAACAACTAACTATGCTATCCAATCAAGTATGCTTATATATAGGGCAAATGTAGGGGACAAGCCCCAGCCACCATCCCACCACATACCGGACTGCTTAACATATTGTTGATAATGATAATTAAGCGTTTCACTCCATTCACCTTCAAGTTAGATTCTGATTTCCACAATTAGATTTACCTTTGATCTCTTGAGTTCATCATGTATTCATGATTTCCCAAAAGCACTTGTAGAAATATAACATTAAATGTTTTACTAAACTAATAATTAAGCATTTAGATACAACTAAGACATGATGATTGGGCCTTATTTGACTCAATCAATTAGACTTAGTTGTGGGTGGTTGTCCAAGTTGTACCCTCTCACACATGGCCCATATCAGGCATGACCCACAAGGAGTCTACCTGTATGTGTCGGGACTTTAATGATGCCCATATTAGCTTTACCCACTGGTCTACTGTACATGCCGGGACTTTACGGATATCCTTTGATTCTTGATCGTCTGTGATTTCTCTTGATTTTGTTTGATAGTTCACGTTATTGCCCATATAGCTTGACTACAAGAGTCTACTATTTATGCCGGGACTTTATGTGTGTTACACGTGGTCTTGATTTCTATACAACTGACATCCACCTTGACTCAAGCATTAATGATTTCATTAGATTTAATGATTTCATTATTTCAATGATTCACACACAGTTCTGATTTCCTTGATTTCCTTGAGTCTCTTGATTTTGATCTTTAGAATTTCATGATTTCACAATGATTATAGATTTATGAGTAGGATCCTTTGATTTACTGATCCACACACTGGATTAGTTTCCATTGCATTTGATCTTTAGTTTAGTTCTTTTGATTCCACTTTAAATTTATATTTTCGAATTTGAGCTTGATGGACTAAGGGTTTGTTTAGAGTTTTAGCATTAAGGTATTACTCATAAGAGTAATTTAATTAACTTGTAAGTTCTTTCTGCAGAGCAATTTCCTAGACAGGAGTCTAGGAGTATAAACAAGCATATATAATAAGCAATTCATAATAAGTAAAAGCATTTACGTAAAACAATTTAAATAAAACAGTTTACGCATGCTTCTCAGCCCCGTGTTTTAAAACAAAAATGTTTAGAAAAGGGGAAATGAACTCACCTGTGTTGCTGTGCGAATGATCTATCACAAAATGCGCGCTCTTTGTTGTAGCTTTGGTTTCTTCAATTCCTGAGTTGTTTTAAAAGAGCTCGAATACGATAAGTATACGTATTAGTCGTCGTATCTAAGGTTTGGTCTCGGTGTACATCTAAGTGTCCTATGTTGTTAATGTGATTCTAAGATTTCTTCTAACTTAAACACCCATTTGTATCCCGTATCCCACAGTTAATTATAACAGGTTTTAATTAATATGTTTTAAATTTAATTCATTTTAAGTCAAATATAAAATCCAAATCATTTATTTTAATTTAATAAATTCCCAAAACATTTTCTTTTATTAAAATATCATTACTTGAATTAAATCAACTTTTAACATGTGATGGGCCTTTGTTAAGCCCATTGGGCCCAACTCGGCCCGTTTATTAGCCTTTGATCTTCCACGTGATTCTTTCGTTAAAATATCCTTAACTTAAGTAAAATAGGGTTTTCATATAATGGGTTTGGGTTAAGCCCAATTTACCAACCCTTGATTGCCGAATGATTATTCATCACCATTATTGGAATAGTTCAACATAGATAATTCCCTTGTCATCTAAGCTAGTCCAACTCTTTTCCCATAATCCCTATTAAAACTAAGATGAGTTTTTTTTTTGTATGCATCCCATGCACTCACAAGTTGGTAGTTATTATGTAAAAATGGTTACTATCTTTGGAGTATGTATACATGCATGGTTACCCCTAATTCCAAAGCCTACACAATCAAGTTCAAATCCCAACGGCACCGTGTCACAATCATAGCCCTAAAGGTGATAACCGGAATGTAGGTTCGCTGCCCAGATGGTTTTACACATGAGGTTCGGCTAGTTAATAAGATGAGTCCTAGGTTCGCAGCTATCCCGAGTTTAACTGGTCCAAGGTTCGGCCGACTAGGGTTCGTGACTCATGTATTCGTGGGTAGCATTGGTTCGGCTGACATGGGTTCGGCTAGGTCAAGATAGCCATATCATAGCTCCTAGGTTTGTCCAGGTTCATTTTTGCATGGGTTTGTCCATAGGTTCGGCTAAGATAGGGAGGGGTTCGGCCGTAGGGTTTTTTGCCATGAGGTTCGGCCACATGCAAGGTTCGCTTCCCTGGTTTCATCACGCATGAAGGTTCGTGGGATCTGATAGGTTCGGCCAAGGAGGCTCGCCCTTCACTGGGTTCGGCTAGACCTTCGCCCAGCTCCATAGGGTTCGGCCGATCCCCTGTTCATCATCATCCTCGTTTTCTTTGAAACCTAATCTGTTGCAGGTTAGTTCTAAGACTTCTCAGTAGTTTATAAGAGTTTATCCCATGGTTTCTAAGTGTTTATCCCATTAAATAACAACAACTAAAAGGATTCGTGGTTCCTCTTACAAACCGAAATAAAAACTAGGATTTACCTCAAAATCGATGGATGAATGCTTAGATATCTTGTACGTCCGTGCTCTACGTGATGAGAGGATCGTCTTGACACCAAGAACTCGCAAATCCGTTGAGGAATCACCAAGAAATCTTAGAGAGAAGTTGGGAGATTTAAGAGAGAGAGGGAACCTAAAATTTGGAGAGGGAATGAGATGGTGGTGGTGGTTGGGAGAGTAAATGCATCCTTTAATGTTTCAAAAGTACCAGATTGTTCGGTTTCACTCGGTTTCACGTAACACGTCGTTTCTTTGTAATTTTCGTTACGAAAACGACTCGGAATTAAAATAAGATTTACAATATCAAATTAGGCTCTGATTCCTAATAAATTAACTAAATATCTTTCATTATTTTAAATTTCTGAAATATTTAAATTAACTGTTTAAAATCGAATCGTACGGCCGTCGCGCATATTCGTTCGAATCGTCACCCGTACGAACACGGCGATAACTATACTCTTCAATATTGTTTTCTAATTATCGGATATCATTCAGAACGCTAAACTTTCAGATTTATTCATACAGATCGTCACCTATACGAATAATCCGTCGATTTAGCATTCACATAACGACATCCGTGTGTTTTAAACTGTAAGCCTCACATACGTTTATACATAATAAAATCTTAACATATAATCTCATGATGGTTCGGTATTGCCAGATAAGTATCTGACTGATGAACCATATTACTGAGTTTTGTTTTTCTGAAATGATTCTAAACTTGTTGTTTGATAACACAAAATGAATATGATATATGATATAAATATGTAATACACTGAAATACTTAAAGTTCGTACCTGATTACTGTTTATGTCACTGTTGAGATCACTGTTCCGTTACAGTTCCGGCACTGATGTTACAATAATCGAGATGATCAGATTGTTTACATAGAATCAACATTGAGAATAACTAAAGCACAAATACTATTAAACTAGGATTACAAAATTAAATTACAACTGTCAATTTTTGATAAATTAACTAAGTAAACCTATCCAAAAGAATCAAATGTTTACTATCTTGTAACTGTACAAGATATCAAAAGTGATTCGCAATAATTAACAAAATATGTGCTTTCCAAAATCTACTAGGTCCTCTAACTGAGCATCCTAGCGTGCATTCCTGAGCCTTAGCTTAGTTCTGTACGTCACCTAAGAAAGCAAGAAAGAAAACAAAGTCAACACAATGGTTGGTGAGTTCATATATTTTAGTAGTTGAAAAATAGCTTTAGTAAACCTTTTCGGTAACAACCTTAACCTCATTAACATCACCTGTAATATCCAATTCGGTATGCTTATATATAGGGCATATGTAGGGTCGAACTTACCGCCCGCCCAGCCACCGTCCCACTACATATTAAATTACATATGACATTGTTGTCAATGATAATTAAGCATTTTACCTACGTCCAATCCCGTCTCCATCATAGCTTTAGCGTACTGTTTAAGAGTTTACATGTTTATAGCATTCACATAGCTGGGCTTTTACGTCCATTATACGCGTATATTCGCTTCGCATCAACATAGTTTCGCATTTATGAATCTCATGCATAGGTACAAGCTTTGCAATAGCACAGTTTAGGATTTACGTAACCCATGATAGATACAAGCCTTGCACTAGCATAGTTTAGCAATTACGTATCTCATGAATCGATTCAAGCTTTGCTTTAGCATAGTTTAGCATTCACGTATCCCATATATAGATACAAGCTTTGCAATAGCATAGTTTAGCATTCACGTATCTCTTATATGTATACAAGCTTTGCAGTAACATAGTTTAGGGATCACGTGTCCCATATATAGATACAAGGTTTGCATTAGCATAGTTTAGCATTCACGTGTCTCATACATGGACACAAGCTTTGCATTAGTATCCAATCTTAGCGTGTAGTATGTAGCATATAACATCTACCATTAGCATGTAGACTTGGCATATAGTTTTAGCTGGTAGCATATAGCATCTAGCATTAGCATATCATTTTATCATGTAGCATATAGCATCTAGCATTAGCATTTAGTCTTAGCATGTAGTTAGCATTTCATCTTAGCATGTAGTTTATAGCATTAGCATTAGCATTTAGTCTTAGCATGTAGCTTATAGCATTAACGTTAGCATTTAGTTTGAGCATGTAGCCTATAGCATTAGCATTAGCATTAGCATTTAGTTTGAGCATGCAGCTTATAGCATTAACATTAGCATTTAGTTTGAGCATGTAGCTTACAACATTAGCATTAGCATAGAGTTTAGCATGTAGCTTATAGCATTTGCATTAGCATTTCGTCTTAGCATGTAGTTTATAGCATTAGCATTAGCATGTAGTCTTAGCATGTAGCTTATAGCATTAACATTAGCATTTAGTTTGAGCGAGTAACTTATAGCATTAGCATTAGCATTTAGTTTGAGCATGTAGCTTATAGCATTAACATTAGCATTTAGTTTGAGCATGTAGCTTATAGCATTAGCATTAGCATAGAGTTTAGCATGTAGCATGTAGCTTATAGCATTAAGTGTATGAGATATTAGCAACTAGTATAAAGTCTTAGCTTGTATCTTTTAGAATTAGCTTTTAGAATAAGTGTATGAGCATTTGCTGTTGTAGTATATTTGAATATAAAAGCATTTACAAATAATTTAAACATCTATTTAAAATGGATAACATGCTTCTCAGTCCTGATGTAAAATCCAAAATGGTTTGAAAAGGGACAATGAACTCACCTGTGTTGCCAAGTATAAGTTACCACAGATAACGCACACTCGTTTATTGTAGCTTAAGTATCATCCACACCTGAGTTGTTTTAAGAGATTCGAACACGATAAGTCGTTATAATAGTCGCAAACTAGGGTTTTGGTGTCGGTGTGCAACTAAGTGTCCTATGTTACTAATGTGTTTTCTAGAACTTCATCTAACTAGTCTACGGTATTACCCTTCATTAACAACCCTTAATCCCACAAGTAACCATTAAAAGGCTTTGATTAAATATTTGTAAGATATTTTGTTCTGATTAAATTTTAGGTTAGAAATCCTTTAATTAATTAAAGAGAGTTTATTATTAATTTCATTTAATAAAACCATAAAGTATTTTAAGAAAATCATTGATTAATTTGTTTAGGCTTAAGTTAATCCAATTTGATTAACTCTAAGCCTAATATTTAGTTTTAGCTTCCTTTGTTTCTTGATTCCTTTGTAAGTACAACTTGGATTAGAAAAATCCAAAGAATTCTCTAATTTAGTTATATTGTTGCATAGAATCACTAAGTGTTGGGTGTTGGAATCTAATCCACACCTGCACTTAGTTACTTGTTTGCTCCTTTAAATTAACGCTTTATGTTTGAAATAGCTAAAATCGTTAAGGTTGTCGCATAACTCTTTGTCGTCCCCCAATCCCATAGGTTATATAGGGGATATGATTAGCATTTGTTTTTGCAAAGTATTGATGTCCTAGACCTTAGCATGAAAGGTTTTCAAGCTTATCACCCTTGTTTCTAAACTAAGTTGATTTCTTGTTTAGGAAAAACTCTAATAATCTTCCATGCCCACACACACACACACACCCCATGCATGCACACACACACACACACTTCAACCCCAATCGAGTTTTCTTAGTCTTCACTCCCTATCTTTAGCCGAATGTATCACCACCCGACCAAAGTAGGATGGCCGAAAGAACTTGGGCTGGTTGGCCGAAAGAGGTGCTTGAGCGAATAGCTTGGGCCGAATGTGGTCACACCGATCGAATAGCTTGGGCCGAAAGGGATAAGGGTGAATAAGCATGGCGATCGAATGAGAGGAAGGCCATTCGGCCATCTGCGTTCTAAGCTATTCGGCTGTTCGGCTGAGACCAAGGCCGCCACATTCAATCGATGTTCCAGCCCCACTCATGTCCCACTCCTTGTTCCTACATGATTCTAAGGTGTGGGTGAGTGATTTTCCTAAAGTTTCAAGTGGGTTTAACCGTCTTCTTAGAGGGTTCGAAATAGGGTTTTCAAAACCCTAAAATCGCTAATGCTTTTGATTTTTACCTCGATTTTGCTGGATAAAAACCCAGATCCCTTGTACTTCTATGATCTACATGATGTGGTGGTCGTTTAGACACCAAAATAGCTTGAATCGGTTGAGAAATGAGTGTGTTGGAGATGGTGGTTCTAGGGAGAGAGTATATAGAGAGAGAGGGCCGAATTTTGTTGATGGTGGCTGGTTGGTGGAGAGGTTTAAGGCATTAAATGCCATAATAAATGGCTTCAAGTTATCCGGTTTCGTTCAGGTTTGTTCGGTTATGCTCGGTTTCGCGTAGAAGCGTCATTTCTGTTTCGTTTTTGCGACGAACGTCTCGATTTTAAGGATAGAGGTTAATAATTTAATTTAGGTGGTTATTCCTAGTAAATTAACTAAATATCTTTCGTTTATTATAAATTTTCTGAAAACGTTTAAATTTTAGTTTAAATCGAGTCGTATAGTTGTCACGCCTATTTGTTCGAATCGTCACCCGTACAAATACGACGATAACTAGACTTTTCAATATGCTTTTCTAATTATTGGACATCATTCAGAACGTTAAACTTTCAGATGTATTCGTACAGATCGTCACCTATACGAATAATCCGTCCATTTAGCATTCCTATAACGTCATCTGTTATTGATTTGTTTTGTTCAACCTCGCATACGTTTATACAAAATAGCATATTACAAGCATTCGTGTGCCAGTTTAGTGTTGTCTGATGTGCTTCTGACTGTTAAACCGTGAGATTTAATCAGATTACAGAAACGATTGCATAATATTTTAGTGTTAAGCATCACAATGTTAATAGCATCACAATGCATAATAGTTTACTGTGCAAGTTACTGTGCAGATCACTGTTCCGGTGACGTTTTCGGCACTGATGTTACAATCTCCCCTTGTTACAGAAATTTCGTCCCGAAATTTAGGAATCATTATCCGGTACGGCTTCATCTGTAAACAAATGGGGGTACTTAGACTTCATGTGATATTCGCGTTCCCAAGTAAACTCGGGTCCGTGCTTTGAGTTCCAACGAACCTTGACAATAGGAATACGGCTTCACCTCAGTTTCTTAAACTTGCGATCCATAATCTCCAAAGGTTCTTCGATAAAGTGTAAATGTTCGTCCAATTGAATTTATTCAACTGGTATGACGAGTGATTCGTCAGCAAGACATTTCTTCAAGTTTGAGACGTGAAACACATCATGCACACCACTAAGTTCTTCAGGTAACCTTAGTTTGTACGCCGCAGCACCAATACGTTCGATGATCAAACACGGTCCCACGTATCGTGGTGCTAGTTTTCCCTTCTTTCCAAAACGGACTACGCCTTTCCATGGAGATACCTTTAACATGACGCGGTCTCTCAATTGGAATTCCAACGGCTTGCACCATTTATCGGCATAACTCTTTTGTCTGCTTCGCGTTGCTTGTAGCCTATGTTGAATCTGAGCAATCTTGTCGGTAGTTTCTTGAATAGGCTCTGGCCCAGTTATTCTATTATCTCCCACTTCAGTCCAACAGATTGGCGATCGACATTTCCAACCATAAAGAGCCTCGAACGGTGCACATCCGATGCTACTATGGTAACTGTTGTTGTAGGAGAATTCGATCAGTGGCAAATGGGAGTCCTAATTCCCACCAAAGTCTAAAACACAGGTTCTCAACATGTCCTCCAGGGTCTGTATAGTACGATCGCTCTGTCCGTCCGTTTGTGGATGGTAAGCTATACTCAAATTTAAATGCGTCCCTAGAGCATTCTGCAATGATTGCCAGATGCTCGATGTGAATCTGCTATCACGATATGAAATGATAGACAATGGCACACCGTGGCGCACTACTATCTCATTGATGTAAAGTCTTGCCAGTGTATCCATCGTGTACGTCTCACACATTGGCAAGAAATGAGCAGACTTGGTTAATCGATCAACGATAACCCAAATAGTATCATGACCACTGGAAGTGCGGGGTAGCTTGGTGATAAAGTCCATAGCTATTTGTTCCCACTTCCAAAGTGGAATCTCAGGCTGTTCCAGTAAACCTGACGGTTTCTGGTGTTCCGCCTTCACTTTGGCACATGTGAGGCATCGACCAACGTACTCGGCTATGTCTTTCTTCATATCTGGCCACAAATAAAATCCCCGTGAGTCTTGGTACATTTTATCAGCACCGGGATGCACAGAATACTTGGTCTTGTGTGCTTCATCAAATATAAGCTTTCTCAATTCATCCACTGTAGGAATCCATACACGGTCCTTGTAGTAGATGACTCCATCTGGTTTTGTTTCAAATTGCTTTTCTGCTCCACAATCTAGTTCTTTCTTGAGGTTTCCTCGTTCAACTGCGTCTTGTTGTGCTTCAATAATATTGTCATGTAAGCTTGTCTGCACAGTCATCCCCATTGCCCTGACGCGCTAGGGTTTGACCCTTTCCTTCCGACTCAAGGCATCAGCTACAACGTTTTCCTTGCCCGGATGGTACTTGATTACACATTCGTGATCATTTAGAAGCTCAACCCAACCTCGCTGTCGCATGTTGAGTTCCTTCTGATCAAATATGTGCTGTAGACTCTTGGGATCAGTAAATATGGTACACTTGGTTCCATATAAGTAATGTCTCCAAATCTTCAATGCGAATAACACTGCTCCCAGTTCCAGATTATGAGTAGTGTAGTTCTTCTCATGAATCTTCAATTGTCTTGAGGCATACGCAATGACTTTTTCCCGTTGCATTAGTAGACAACCAAGTCCCTGATGGGATACATCATAGTACACTACAAAGTCAACACAACCGTCTGGGAGAGATAAGAATGGAGCATCACATAGCTTTTGCTTCAAAGTCTGGGAGGCATCTTCTTGCTTCTGTTCCCAAATAAACGGCTCGCTTTTCTGTGTTAACTTGGTGAGCGACGGGGCTATCTTAGAAAAGTTTGAAATAAACCTTCTATAATAGCCTTCTAAGCCTAGAAAGGAACGTATCTCCGTCGGTGTCTTCGGAGTATCCCAATTCTTTATTGTTTCGATCTTGGCAGGGTCTACGTGTATTCCCTCGCTGTTGACTACATGACCCAGGAATTGAACTTCTCTTAGCCAGAATTCACACTTAGAGAATTTGGCATAAACTTTCTCTTCCTTTAATAGTTCCAAGATCATTCTGAGATGTTGCTCGTGCTCTGCTTTGCCTTTTGAATAGATCAGTATGTCATCAATGAAGACAATGACAAACTGATCCAAATACGGCTTGCACACTCGGTTCATGAGGTCCATGAAAACCGTGGGTGCATTCGTCAATCCAAAAGGCATTACCATAAACTCGTAATGCCCATATCTGGTACGAAACACCGTCTTAGGTATGTCTTCATCTTAGACTCTAAGCTGATGATATCCGGACCGTAAGTCAATCTTCGAAAAGTACTGAGCTCCTTGTAGTTGGTCAAACAAATCAACAATCCTTGGTAATGGATACCGATTCTTGATAGTTAGCTTGTTCAGTTCTCAGTAGTCTATAAACATCCGAAAGGATCCATCCTTCTGCTTTACGAACAAAACCGGAGCTCCCCAAGGTGAGTAGCTCGGTCGGATGAGCCCTTTGTCTAGTAGCTCCTGTAGTTGATTCGACAATTCCTGCATCTCTGAGGGTGCTAACCTGTAAGTAGATTTAGCAACAGGAGTTGCTCCAGGAATTAAGTCAATGCGAAACTCTACCGGTCGCACAGGTGGCAAACCTGGTAAGTCTTCAGGAAATACTTCTGGGTATTCCTTCACTATCGGCACGTCTTGAATCGTTTTCTTGTCTTTCTCTTTCTCCACCACATGAGCCAAGAAAGCTACACAATGCTTCTGTAGACACTTACGCGCTTTTATGCAGGATATGATTTTGACACTACGCTTCGCTTGATCCCCTCGAACATCCAATACACGATCATTCGCCAATGGAATCCGAGGTAGCTTTTCAGAACAGATGACTTCCACTCTGTTGAGAGATAGCCAATCCATCCCAACAATGATGTCGAAACTACCCAACTCCATCGGTATCAAGTCGATGGTAAATGTATGATCAGTAAGTGTAAGTGGGCAGTTCCTAAGTATATTGCTAGATGTGATTTGTTTCCCATTTGCTACTTCATGATTTAAGGGGAGTCTAAAGATTCCTCAGTAAGATTAAGTTGGCATGCAAAGTCAGATGAAATAAAACTCTGATCTGCACCAGTGTCAAACATAATAGATGCATAAGAGTCATGTAAAAGAAATGTACCAGTGACCACATTAGGGTCTTGGCGTGCTGTATTGGCTCCATTCACAAAAGCCCTCCCACGATGTGCTTGAGCTCCCTGTTGCATTCGCTTCGGGCAGTCTTTGGAGAAATGACCTACTTCTCCACAATTATAGCATCCCCTGTTGTTTTTGTTGTGATTGCCTGGGTTTGGTGGTGGAGGTAATGCTCTAGCAGCATTGTTTGTAGTTTGTGTGGCTGGAGTACGACACTGCTGAGCCCAATGGCCTAGTCGACCACAGTTGTTGTACTTCCTACACTACACCGTAGCAGGATGATGATATTTGCATTGTGCACACTGAGGATGCACTCCAACATAGTGTTTGGGTGCAACATTAGCATGTACTGCAGGGGTTTGTCTCAATGGGGTGGCCATCACATAGTTCTTGACGACCTTTTGCTTCTTCTTTTGATGGCATTCGGGCTTCTTTGACGGCTCCTCTTTAGCTTTACCTGAGTCCTTCTTCAGAACTCCTGACTTCACCATTACCTCAGTAAGTTTAGCTGATAGGGAGATGGCTGACTCTAGAGTAGCAGGGTTTGCAGCCAGTACAATGCCATGAATGCAGGATGGTAATCCTCCCACATATCTATCAATCAGCTTCTCCAAAGTTGGCACCATCTCTGGCACCAAAGATACCAGCTCATGATAGCGAGTAGTGAATGTCATGTGGTCTGCCGCTTTCATCACGTGATTGGACAGTTGAGTCTCTAACTTCTGAAGTTCATGCATTGGACATAATTCATTCCTTAAAAGGATTTTGAAATCTGCCCAAGGCATAGCCAGTGCTTCTTCTCTACCTCGAGCTCTAATTTGGGAGTTCCACCATGTTAAGGCTCGCTTGCTAAAAGATCCAACAGCATAGCGAACCTTATGGTGTTCTGGACAACCGCTGATGTCCAGTGTAGTCTCCATCTTCTATAGCCATTGGATCAGTCCAACAGCTCCTTCAACACCACTAAAGCTTGGCGGCTTGCATCCTATAAATGATTTGTAGGAACAGTCTGTAGTAGTGCCAGTGTTTCCACTAGCTTCCCCATAGTATGCCTAGAGTTGTTGCCGTGACCTTGGATCCTGTTGATCATCTATGGGATGACATCCTTCAGCTGATTGGTCAGCTGGCTGCTTAGAAGTGTTGCCAAGGCAACAGTAGCAGGGTCGAGAGCTGGGGTTGCATTCGGGTTTGGAGGAGGAACGAGTGGAGGAGGAGGAGGTGGCAGTGGTGAATCAGCTGGTGATGGCGTTGACGAGTGCGGAGCTGAACTCTGTTGGGTTGGCACAATAGAAGGAGGTTTTCTCGGCTGCATTCTGATCATAACCAAAAGTATATTGGTTAGTACAATGATCGAATGCAGAAGACACAATGCAAGCATATATCCTATGTTCTCTACATGAGGGTCCCTAAGTTATAATCTTGGCCAAACCGTTTCAAGTAAATGACCTATTATTCTCTATAACCTTGAGCTCTGATACCAATCTGTCACACCCCGGGCCGGCGGGCCGTATCGTGTGTCCCGCCGGGCGGAAGGTTCCCGGGGCGCGATATCGGGAGTGATAATCGAGATGATCAGATTGTTTACATTGCATGAACATTGAGAATAACTAAAGCACAAATAATATTAAACTAGGATTACAAAGTTAAATTACAACTGTCAATTTTTGATAATTTAACTAAGCAAACCTATCCAAAAGAATCAAATGTTTACTATCTTGTAACTGTACAAGATATCAAAAGCGATTCGCAATAATAAACAAAATATGTGCTTTCCAAAATCTACTAGGTCCTCTAACTAGGCATCCTAGCATGCATTCATGAGCCTTAGCTTAGTTCTGTACATCACCTGAGAAAGCAAGAAAGAAAACAAAGTCAACACAATGGTTGGTGAGTTCATATAGTTTAGTAGTTGAAAATAGCATTAGTAACATTTTCGGTAACAACCTTAACCTCATTAACATCACCTGTAATATCCAATTTGGTATGCTTATATATAGGGCATATGTAGGGTCGAACTTACCACCTGCCCAGCCACCGTCCCACTACATACTAAATCACATATGACATTGTTGTTAACCATAATTAAGCATTTTACCTACATCCAATCCCGTCTCGATCATAGCTTTAGTGTACTGTTTAAGAGTTTACATGTTTATAGCATTCACATAGCTCAGCTTTTACGTCCATTATACGCGTATATTGGCTTTGCATCAACATAGTTTCGCATTTACGAATCTCATGCATAGGTACAAGCTTTGCAATAGCACAGTTTAGCATTTACGTAACCCTTGATTAGATACAAGCTTTGAACTAGCACAGTTTAGCAATTACGTATCTCATTAATCGATTCAAGCTTTGCTTTAGCATAGTTTAGCATTCACATATCCCATATATAGATACAAGCTTTGCATTAGCATAGTTTAGCATTAACGTATCTCTTATATGGATACAAGCTTTGCAGTAGCATAGTTTAGCATTCACGTGTCCCTATATAGATACAAGCTTTGCATTAGCATATTTTAGCATTCACGTGTCTCATACATGGACACACGCTTTGCATTAGCATCCAATCTTAGCGTGTAGTATGTAGCATATAACATCTAACATTAACATGTAGTCCTGGCATATAGTTTTAGCTGGTAGCTTATAGCATCTAGCATTAGCATATCGTTTTATCATGTAGCATATAGCATCTAGCATTAGCATTTAGTCTTAGCATGTAGCTTATAGCATTAGCATTAGCATTTCATCTAAGCATGTTGTTTATAGCATTAGCAATAGCATTTAGTCTTAGCATGTAGCTTATAGCATTAACATTGGCATTTAGTTTGAGCAGGTAGCTTATAGCATTAGCATTAGCATTTAGTTTGAGCGTGTAGCTTATAGCATTAACATTAGCATTTAGTTTGAGCATGTAGCTTATAGCATTAGCATTAGCATTAGCATAGAGTTTAGCATGTAGCTTATAGCGTTAGCATTAGCATTTCATCTTAGCATGTAGTTTATAGCATTAGCATTAGCATTTAGTCTTAGCATGTAGCTTATAGCATTAACATTAGCATTTAGTTTGAGCATGTAGCTTATAGCATTAGCATTAGCATTAGCATTTAGTTTGAGCATGTAGCTTATAGCATTAACATTAGCATTTAGTTTGAGCATGTAGCATGTAGCATATAGCATTAGCATTTGCATAGTGTAGCTTATGGCATTTAGTGTATGAGATATTAGCAACTAGTATAAAGTCTTAGCTTGTAGCTTTTAGAATTAGCTTTTAGAATAAGTGTATGAGCATTTGCTGTTGCAGTATAATTGAATATAAATGCATTTACAAATCATTTAAACATCTGTTTAAAATGGATAACATGCTTCTTAGTCCCGATGTAAAATCCAAAATGGTTTGAAAAGGGACAATCTCACCTGTGTTGCCAAGTATAAGTTACCACAGATAATGAACGCTCGTTGATTGTAGCTTAAGTATCTTCCACACCTGAGTTGTTTTAAGAGATTCGAACACGATAAGTCATTATAATAGCCGCAAACTAGGGTTTTGGTCTCGGTGTGCCACTAAGTGTCCTATGTTACTAATGTGTTTTCTAGGACTTCATCTAACTAGTCTACGGTATTACCCTTCATTAAGAACCCTTAATTCCACAAGTAACCATTAACAGGCTTTGATTAAATATTTGTAAGATATTTCGTTCTAATTAAATTTTAGGTTAGAAATCATTTAATTAATTAAAGAGAGTTTATTATTAATTTCATTTAATAAAACCATAAAGTATTTTAAGAAAATCATAGATTAATTTGGTTAGGCTTAAGTTAATCCAATTTGATTAACTCTAAGCCTAATATTTAGTTTTAGCTTCCTTTGTTTCTTGATTCCTTTGTAAGTACAACTTAGATTAGAAAACTCCAAAGAATTCTCTAGTTTAGTTATATTGTTGCATAGAGTCACTAAATGTTGGGTGTAGGAATCTAATCCACACCCGCCCTTAGTAACTTGTTTGCTCCTTTAAATTAACGCTTATGTTTGAAATAGCTAAAATCCTTAAGGTTGTCGCGTAACTCTTTGTCGTCCCCCAATCCGATAGGTTATATAGGGGATATGATTAGCATTTGTTTTTGCAAAGTATTGATGTCATGGACCTTAGCATGAAAGGTTTTCAAGCTTATCACCCTTGTTTCAAAACTAAGTTGATTTCTTGTTAAGGGAAAACTCTAATAATCTCCCATGCCCACACACACACACACACACACACACACCCGATGCATGCACACACACTTCAACCCCAATCGAGTTTGCTTAGTCTTCACTCTCTATCTTTAGCCGAATGTATCCCCACCCGACCAAAGTAGGATGGCCGAAAGAACTTGGGTTGGTTGGCCGAAAGAGGTGCTCGAGCGAATAGCTTGGGCCGAATATGGTCACACCGATCGAATAGCTTGGTCTGAAGGGGATAAGGGCGAATGAGCATGGCCGATTGAATGAAAGGAAGGCCCTTCGGCCGAAGTGGCCATTCGGCCATCTGCATTCTAACCCATTCGGCTGTTCGGCTGGGATCAAGGCAGCCACATTCAATCGATGTTCCAGCCTTGCTCATGTCCCACTCCTTGTTCCTACATGATTCTAAGGTGTGGGTGAGTGATTTCCCTAAAGTTTCAAGCGGGTTTAACCGTCTTCTCAGAAGGTTCGAAATAGGGTTTTCAAAACCCTAAAATCGCTACAACTTTTGATTTTTACGTCGATTTTGCTGGATAAAAACTCAAATCCCTTGTACTTCTATGATCTACGTGATGTGGTGGTCGTTTAGACACCAAAATAGCTTGAATCGGTTGAGAAATGAGTGAGATGGAGATGGTGGTTCTAGAGAGAGTATATAGAGAGAGAGGGCCGAATTTTGTTGATGGTGGCTGGTTGGTTGAGAGGTTTATGGAATTAAATGCAATAATAAATGGCTTCAAGTTATCCGTTTCATTCCGGTTTGTTCGGTTATGCTCGGTTTCGTGTAGAAGCGTCGTTTCTGTTTCGTTTTCGCGACGAATGTCTCGGTTTTAAAGATAGAGGTTAATAATTTAATTTAGGTGGTTATTCATAGTAAATTAACTAAATATCTTTCGTTTATTATAAATTTTCTGAAAACGTTTAAATTTTAGTTTAAATCGAATCGTATAGTTGTCGCGCTTGTTCGAATCGTCACCCGTACAAATACGACGATAACTACACTTTTCAATATGGTTTTCTAATTATTGAACATCATTAAGAACGTTAAACTTTCAGATGTATTCGTACAGATCGTCACCTATACGAATAATCCGTGCATTTAGCATTCTTGTAACGACATCCGTTATTGCTTTGTTTTGTTCCACCTCGCATACGTTTATACAAAATAACATATTACAAGCATTCGTGTGCCAGTTCAGTGTTGTCTGATGTGTTTTAGACTGTTAAACCGTGAGATTTAATCAGATTACAGAAACGATTGCATAATAGTTTATTGTCAAGCATCACAATGTTAATAGCTTACAATAATTCACATAGTTTGTACCTTAGTTACTGTGCAAGTTACTGTGCAGATCACTATTCCGGTGACGTTTTCGGCACTGATGTTACACTACTACAAAGAATGGTAAATAATTTAGACCGATGGTAGAGTTTCTGAGAAGATCAAGGATTTATTATGCTATCTCCAATTTTTGTCACAATTATCGATCTCACATTAAGAGTTTATGGGAATCTGCTAGATTGATTATAGTAGATGATGTATTTGTGATTGAAGCCAGTGTGCTTGGACAAGTGATCAGGATTAGTGAAGCTTATGTTCGGAGAGTTTTACAATTTGCAGGAGAACCTTAAGGAATGACATTGATTCCTGAGAGGTGTATCAAAGGATGTTTTATGAGTATCAAGTATTTTGGAGTCTACAATGAATACTCCATCAAGAAAGGGAAGCTACCTCTACAATACAAGTTTCTTGCACATGTACTTCTACATTGCATAAGTATGAGGAAAGGAACATTTGATGAGCTGAGAGATTTGATGAGCTCAGCTATGGTTGCGTTAATACTTAACAAGCCATTCAATTTATCTGCAATTATTTTTAGATATTTATCTGATAATATCACTATGGATAAGGACAAATTCTTGATGTATCCAAGATTTGTACCGATGTTTATTGATGAGAAGTTTCCTGAGCAGAGTTTACCGAGAGCATTGGATGACATACTGAAGTTAAAGCACATGACTGATTCTAGTTTGGGTCAAGTAAAGATATATCAGAAGAGTAACGATGTTGTTGTTACAAAAGATTTGATTTGTCATTGTGCAAGAGTTAATTATGTATCTCCACTCAATGATGCATGGAGAAATGATGATTCTAACTCTGAGAATGAACAAATGGATGATGATCAACAACCACCTTCTCCTCCACAAGATCCACAAGTTAGATAAGCTTGTGAACAATCATCTTGATCTCATCATCAAAAACAAGCAACTCCAAGTGTTATTCAATCTACTTTTGAGCCTCTTCAAGTTATTTATCCTGATCAACCAAATGTTTTTGAGCAAGCTGCTACTACTGCATCACCATCAAATGTCGAGGTTGAAAATGTGATTGATGAAATGGAAGAAGAGTCAACTGAATCTGAAATGGATGATGTGCAAGTTGGAAATAGAATGGTTTGGAGGATGAAGAGGAATCCTATTCAACAAATACAAAGTAGAGAAGAATAAGAAGAAAGGAATGATCCCAACTTTACTGTGGATGAGCCAGAAACATCTCGTCCGAAGAAGAAGAGAATGGCTAATGGGCCCAGAAGAAAGAAAACAAGAGCACAAAGGACCATTGTTTCTTCTCCAGTGATTACATCTTCTGCGCTTGTTTCTGCTTCTACATCTTTTGCACCTGTTTCTACATCATTTGTTCCTGTTTTTGTTTCTACATCACCAGTTCCTGTGTTTGTTGAATCTACAATGTCAAGTTCTTCTAATTATGTTCCTGTATGTGTTGCACCATTTAAGGCATCTTTTGTTGAAGCTACTACTATTACTACTTCATTTCAAGAGACTTATACTTCAAGGGTTGATAAAATGTTTGAAGGTTTGGATGATTTGGACTTGAATTTCTCATTGGACTATGATGATTCAGAATTGAGACATAGAATTTCTCTTTTATCTCAAGAGTTTGATAAATACAAAAAGCAGAAAGAAAAGGCTGATTCTGAGAGACAATCTTCCTCTATTCAAACTGAAATTGATATGATGAAGATTCATAGTACTCAACTACAGAGATGGAGAGAAGAAAATCAAAAGGAGAAGGTGATTATGAATGAGAGGATTGTGTCATTAGAAAGAGTTGCTATTGAACAGAATGAAAAGATAGCTATGTTGAAGGAAGAAAATCGAATGTTAAAGAAAAGATTAAATGATTTTCAAGGTGAATCTTCTACTGCTATTCATACTGAGACAAGAGTTGATGATCATGAAGAAGTTCATGTGTCTGAAGGAAATGATGTTGATTCTGTTTATGTTAATATAGAAGATGAAGATGATGAAGAAAAAATAGGCTATGAAAATTCTGATTTTGATGAACATCCAGGTTTTGGTGCTTATGATGATGATGATGATGATGATGATGGTGATGATGATCGTGTAGCTGGGGTTGGTGGTTCAAGTGGGTTGAATTCTATTACTAGTGCTATAGTTGTTTATAATTCATCAGGAATTTCATTGGATGCAAATCCAGTTTCTACTGTTGATCCCAATGGAGAAAAATATTTTGAAGATGTTGAAATTGAAGACATTACTGAGATTCAGTATCAAAAGACAGTTGTTGATGAATCATTATCGACATTTGCGGAGTTATTCACAAAAATTAAAGAAGAAGAATTACAAAGGAAGTTTGGTGAATTCAGTCAAGTCAAGGAACTTGAAGAAGGTGAGATTGAAAATGGGTACACAAAGGAAGAGCTTGCTAATTTGTTTGGAGTAAAGATGAATGAACTTGAAAATGCAAGTGTTTCTAGAAAGATAATTATGAGAGAAGAAGAAAGATCATTTGAGGTATTCTAAAGAAAATTTGTACCATTTACAGACTTTGAAACAAAATTTTGACATTGAAGCTCATAATAAATATCAAAGTGTATCAAGTGCAACGTTGAAGATCAAGAGACCAATGGATGTATGGAGAGAGAATCAGGAAGAACACAAGTACATTATTGATAATTTGATGATTTTTATACAGATGATTGAGTGATATGATGAATCTATTCCTGAGAAACATTCAAAACAATTTTCAAGATTCAAGATTGGATCAAATTCTAAAATGCATGGAAGGATTTTGAGTTATGTATGTTATCATAATATTCCTGGAGTGTTGTAGAACAGAGGATGTTATATTGTGAAGAGAACTGATGGGTGTCAGTACTTTGGAAAAGCTTACGATTTCATGTCTTTACCATCCTTTGAATGCATGTAGCTTTCAAGATTAAAGATGATCAAACCATTTCAAACTGAACACAATGAAAGATTTGTAATTTTGTTGAAAAAGGAAACAAGGAAAGGTTTGAATTGGTTAGTACCTCAATTTTCAGTGTTGAAGCATAATTCTTATGTCTATCCAAAGCCGAAAGTGTATTCAAGACCAAGGCTAAGGAAGATAGAAAAAAATTGGACACCTTTTTCAAATTTTAGTTTTATGATGAAAGATATTCTGAAGCTATTATTTTGTTGAAAAAAAGTAAAGAATGGAGGGTGATTAGATTACTTGATTCTGTTTGGCTTGTAAACAACTCTAAACAAGATATTGATACTCTTAATGAAGTTGAGATTTATGCAAAAGAAGGTTTTCATGATGTTGGAGTGAGTTACAAGGATATGGCTTTATAGTTTCAGACTATTGCAAGAATGTGTTTTACTTTGGGAATTCATTCAGGATATGATTGGGATGATGTGAATTATTTGTATGTGGAGTTGATGGCTTTGCAAAAGGAGATTGATGAAAGAGATGAAAGAAATGAAGCTGAAAGGTTATCAAAGATTCCAAGAAATGTGATTATACGTGCTGAAGATAATGTTTGTAAAGATCAGTCATCGAGTGGGACTAAGATTTTGAAGATTTGAAGCAACTATTAAGGGGGAGTTTGTTAGTACATATTGTAATAGGTTGTATTCAAATTGTTTTGTTTAGGTTAAGATATTTTGTTGTTAGGTTCGTCTGGCCCACGAACCTATGGTTTTGTTATTGTAAAGGTTCGTCTAGCGAACCTATTGGTTCGTCTGGCGAAGCTAATGGTTCGGCTAGGCTCGGCTAGTGTCTTGTATATATTTGCAGGTTTTTCTGATTTTGGAAAGAAGTATGACAAAACCTGTATTTCTTAGTTTGATGTGATTGCAATAGAACTGTGTGTTCTTGATGTGTGCCCTTGTAATTGATTTCAGTATTAATGAAGAGAATATTTACAAGTATGATTGTTTGGTCTTTGATTCATATAGATTTTATCTAGATTCCGCACAGATACAATTGTTAATAGAATTCCAGTGAAAGATCCGGAGCATTCTACAATTCGAGTTCTAAGGATTAGGGTTCTTTCGGTTCTCAAATTGAAATGGAGGGGGGGGGGGGAGATAGACGATTTAAGTTAAAACTAATTCGATTGGATATTTCTTGCGGCCAAGGCCCTAGATCGACTGGTAATTGTGCATTGTATTCAAGTGAAGGGTCTCAGGGTTCGACCCTGGTTGTAGCCGGTTTTTGGACCATTTCTTTTTCTTTTAATCATAAGTTTTTTATTTAAAACTCATTTTTAAGTTCTGTTTTCACAGAATATTATTTTTTATTAAAATCCTATCATTTTAATAAAAATATATAAATATCATTTCAACAATACACACACACACACATATATATCATTAGTAAATAATCATATTTAAGTAAATTAAATATAAAAAAAAGAAATTATACATTCATATACAATTTTACATATTTTATAAAATACAAATTTTTCGATTTATATATATATATATAATGTTTATTCATTATATGAAATTATTTTTAATAACTTATAGGTTATATTATAAAAATATAGGTTGCATAAAAGAAGTTTTAAATATGTTATTTCAATTTATTTTATTCATTACTCATTTATTATTTAATTAATAATTTTATGAAATTGAAATAAAAGTCTACTTAAAAACCAGAATTCATTTAAAATCTGAAAATGTTATAAGTTTATATCATTTATGGAAATATTTTATTAATTACTTTTAATAGCTTATATTATACAAATATTTTGATAAACTAAAGTTTATTATACATTTTGTAAATATATGTGTTTTCATTTATAGCATCCAAATAAGTTTTAAATATTTAACATATTTGTAACTTATTAATTCAATTAAGTTGTTATAATAAAAAAATATGTGTTATGATAATTTTTTTATACATTATTTAATAAATTTCTTTGAAAGTTTATTAAGTATCATTTGAAATTTAAAATGATAAAAAAAGTATCACAATATTTGGTTAAACATAAAATGGATTCAAATTCAAAACTTTTAATTTATATTTTATGTAACATAAGCAATCTAAACATTCTAAAACGTTATTACTACTTTCATTTAACAAATCATAACGAAATATAAGTTTTAATTATTCAAAACAAATCCAAGTTATTGATCCATTTAGAGCTTAGATAAAACCATAAAAGAACATAGTTATGTTAACCATATGCCTATTGGATTATTTAGGTGAACTTTGAACTTGTTGGATATACATTGAGCTATACTTTGACATACATTATCAAAGACTACCTCACATATTAATGTGAGTATTCATAGCCCCTCTTTTATTTGTTTTGAACTTTTGGGGTGAAACATGTTATCTTTGAACTTATCTTAACTTCTAAACATTTCCATGTGAACTTAGCTAATGGATTTATAGTTTGTGAACTTTAGTTAAGGATAGGCATTGATCACATACATTTAGTGACTATGATAGATCTATTGGACTAACCATTCCCGTTTGATTTACCCTTTTTGGGGAAGCTCGTGGTGATAGTTTCCTAGCTTGAGCATTGTTTGTAGTGCTAAACATTGGTCAAACATCATTTGTTAACATTAGTTGATCTGCTTTACTTGCTAGTTCATTTTAGCTATGTTCATTATGCTTTGTGTTCACATATGACATCATTTATAACATTTTCGTAAACATATTTTGAGGTGAGTTTTCAAACATATGAAACTCACCAACTATTCGTAGTTGACACTTGATTTTAAACATGTTTCAGGTGGAAATGACAAGTTAGCTATATTAACAAGCTTGGATTAGCTTACATTTAAATTGGTATTAAATGTATTAGAATTAAAGGTCTGTTTTCAGAAATCAAAGTTTCCAAATCTGTTAAAAACCATTTTTAAACATATTTTCAATAATCCCAAATCACTAAAACATGTTAAATCATCAAAATCCGTCTTTTGATTTACAAAAGTTTCCATTTTTAGTAAGTTCGTCATGAAACCGTATTTTCACAGAATCGAATACCCAAATACGTTTCTAAACACTCCAATATGCATTTGACAACACTAGCCGTGTCTAGATCATTACAAATCACCAACATGCAACTAAAAAGCTTCCTAATATAGTAAGTTGCATAATATCATCATCAAATCAACAAAACCCAATCCTAGATGATTTCTATCATCAATCTTATTCAAAATATATCAATAAACACTCTGGACCCACTGAAAATTCGTGCATGTGAGCGGATCGTAGTTGCATGTGATAAAATACCCTTGCACGTGGGTTTTTAGCCCTTGCATGTATGATCTAACTATGGATAAGTCATAAGAACTGCCTTAGAAGCTCTTAGTAGCTTGGATTTCACTGAGATTGAGCTGGAAACCTCCTGCAGAATACAACTGTTATGGTCCACAACTCCAAGGATGATGATGGTAGATGGATTCTCTAAGCTTTCTTCTTGCTCCAATGACTTCCCAAGCTTCAAAGCTTCAAAAATGGAGTTTTTCTGCTGGAATGATGGTGATACAGAGGTGTTAGCTCAAGAATTGAGTGCTCTGGCCGAGGAAATGGGATAGAAATTATGAAAAATGAGATAGGTTGAGTGTTAAGGTGGTTTTAGCATCTACGGCTTCCCCACGTATCGCGTAGCGTGCCCACGCGAGGCCAGGCGTAGTGCTTTGATTAAAATAATCCAATGTCATCTCGTTGATCCGCGTGCATCGCCCGAGTGGAAGTAGCACTCCGGGCGTACCGCCTAGGTCCAAATATTGGTCCTAGGCGTACCGCCAGACTTGCAGAATGAGCCCAATTGTTCCAATTTTTTTTGTTTAAGCTCGTTTTTCGATTGGTTAGCGTTTACGAACATCGTTCTTTCACTTATTGTCATTGTTTAACTTATTCTAGGTTCCCATAGGGCTTAATTATTGTTAAATTAATTTGTTGTTCGTTTAATTCACCAACGTTCGTGAGACTCGTGTGTGTTTCAATAATTCCTCGAATTATCGGTGATATTTTGTGTTTGTGTTTTACGAAATGTCTGCATGCTTGATTAATCATAATCAACATGTAATGTGCAATCCAATAACTCCCCGAATTATTGTTTTGCGTTTGTGTTTGTGTTTGCCACACTTGGTCTCCCCAACCAATGTACAATGCACGATTCTATAGGTCCTCGAACTATCGTTTCGCAGTTGCTTGTTTTTAACTCATCTAATTAAACTTAATTAAATGAAATGCAACAAATATGAATATGAAATGCTAATTTGTAAGAGTTGCAATTTACCTGAAATTGCCGGGTGTCACATTGGATTAGCTTACATTTAAATTGGTATTCTATGTATTAGAATTCAAAGGATGTAATAGTTAGGGTTTGATCATTTGAATCGATGTAATAAATGATATAATTTAATTATTTACAACTTTATACCTTGTGCTATGAACAATCTCCACTTCGTGTCACCCCCATTTTTCCACCATCGGTCGGGGTGTTACAATGCCAAACTTGAGCAAATCAATCGGGTCTAGAATGAAGAGATCTCCAGAGTCTCGAACTATGACAACTCCATAAGTTATTTTCACCGAATTACCAGAACTTAAAATCCCTAAGCCTTTCATCAACAACCCTCATGTGTATAGGAACTGACTTTTCTGTTTTTGAGGGTGGATACTTTGTATGGATCCACGGTTCCATCTTGATTGGATCAAGGATGTACTTGTGTCTTAATATCCTCCCTTGAACATGCTTCATCACTGGTAAATCTTTGTCGCACTAATCTTTCAAAAACTTTGACAATAAATCTGCCTAGTTATCCTTGGAGATATTCTTGAATACTGCGTTGTTGAAGCTCGTCAGATCTATCTTGGGTAACGAAGAAAAGTCTTGAGGTCTTTTGAAGTAATCTTACTTCCCGCTAAACCTCTTAACCACATACAACTGCTTTTCACCCTCATAGCTCCAGCAGAAGACGCGTGATCTGTCGTTGCAAAGTGCATACATATCTCTGGAACTAGCACTATAGAGGTATTACGAATCCTCGACATCATCGTTGTTGTCAGAGGGAATCCAGGTTTGTTGAACTACTTTGGGAGCAGGCTTCCAGCCTTTCTTCTATAGAGATATTATGGATCCTCGAATATGTTGTCAAAGCCTATAACCTCGTCTCCCAAAGAATCGACGTACTTGTGAGCATACAAGTAGTCTAAGTATGGATCGGTGAAGACGTTCCCAAGTAAGATGTCTTCATGTTCATCCTCGTTAGATTCCCCTAATGAGGTGGAGGGAATCTCCTCACGCTCCTTGTCAATGATGGCATCATAAAAAGAATCCATGCTGACGTCCTTGAATATATCGGGAAATCCATCAATGATCATCTAGTCAGCTAACCCTTCAAAGGTTAGATCATCAGGAAGATCATCAAAGATATAATCATCTAATTCATCGGTGGGCTCTCTAGAAGATTCATTCCCTTTAATATCTCCTCCTTTATCACTGTCATCTTCTTTATCGTCCTTCTTCTCAGAAGCTCCACCTTTATCATTTATATCATTATCATCATTGTCATCATTGTCATCATCATCATCACCATCGTTTTTCTTCTCATTTTCATCCTTATCATCATCCTTTTTCTCTTTATCATCATTCACATCCTTGTCATTATCATCTTTCTTCTCTGGTTCACCAAGCTTTGCATTCTTAAGAGCATCCACCTCTTTTCTCAGATCAACATTCTCTTGCAAAAGATAATGAATGTCATTCCTCAGTCTCTTGATCTGTTGCATGTTAATTAGCATGCCTGATTTCTGGTTCTCAATCAGTTGATCTTTCCTGGTTGAATATTGCTCCAAATCAAAAACTCGTGGTTGAAGACGATTGAGATCTATTGACACATATTCAGGCTCATATGAAGATGATGTCTACATAGGAGCTTTTCCTTTTGTCAGTTTTCTAGGGTACAGATGGAGGGTGAGAAAAATGAATGGGTATTGGTGATTGTGGTGGGGAAACTGGTTTATGTGGAGGTGGTGATGGTGGTTGCTGATGTGATTGGATGGTTTGTGTAAGTTGTTATTGAGGTGGCTGGGTGGTTGGAATTGTTTGTGGTGATGGTGGTTGTTGACGTGGCTAGGAGGCTTGTGTTTGGGTGGCTTTGGGTGGTTGTTGTGGTGGTTTGGTGGCTTGTGTGGCTTCACACTTCTTCAAGTGAGGATCACCGGTCCTTTTAGAAGCCATCTCCAGTCTCTTTTTTGGTGTGGGATCTGGTGAAGGCAAACAATCCTCGTCTTTATCGTTTGATGAGGTTGGCTTGGGAGCCTCAGATGCTTGCTTCTTCTTCCACAAGTCCCGTTCGTGCTGATTCACGAGACGTCTTTCACGTTTTTCTAAGTCAAACTCAGTTGAGGAATCAGATGAATTCGAGGATGTGGTGTCACACCCCGAGCCGGCGGGCTGGATCGACTTTCCTATCAGGCGGAAGGTTCCCTGGGCGTGATATCGTTTGATAATCGAAATGATCAGATTGTTTGCATAGCACATGATATATAAATGAGAAATGCTAACATGACAATGATATATAATTACAAAGTTAAATTACATTGTTTCATCATAACTTAACTGAGCAAATCTAATCAAAATAATCAATGAGTTAATATCTGGTAACTGTACAAGATTTACAAAAGATGATTCATTGTTTTGTCATTCCAAAATATGCTCAACACAAAATGTAGCTAGGTCTTCTGAAAGTCCGCTAGCTAGGTTCTTGAATACTGGTAACTAAGCCTGTTCGTCACCTGAGAAAACATGCATTTAAACAAAGTCAACACTAGGTTGGTGAGTTCATAAATTTGATAATTGAAAACCTTGAATTGTTCACATACACAATCACAATATCATACATGATACTTGTAAATGTTGTATTCACCCGTTCACCCAATGGCCTCTCCATAGTTATAATTACAAGTAGTATCTCATCCTATTAGCTATGCTTATATATAGGACATATGTAGGGGAACAAGCCCCAGCCAACATCCCACCACATATCTAATAGAACTTAACACCACTTGCAGTACAACTATAGACACCCATTATCATTTCAGCTGTTCATTCCTTTTGATATTCAACCGTTGTGTCATGTGTAGAATAATATGTCGTGAGGGGTTTAGTTATCAAACCGAAGTATTGATAAACCCTCAATGTGTTAAGGAAATTAGATTAATTTAATCTGACCCTTGTTATTATTCTATGTTGGTGCATATTTTAGGTGTCCGCTGCTGTTCGAATAGATTAGATCTGTATTTGATTATTTGTAATCACTTGTATGTGTTTGTATGTTGTTTATCTGGAAACTGAGTCGTTCGCAGGAGCATCTGCGAATGGAAATGATGTAAAGGGACCCATTCGGCGAATGAAGGGCCGAATGGCTCCATTCGGCCGAATGGGCTACAGCCCCTATAAATACCAGATTTCCAGATTTTAGGGTTTAAGGTTTTTGAGTGTTCTTGGGTTTGAGCACGAAAGGGGGAGAGATCATGCTCGATCTCTCCCCGGCAACACTATGTTCTTTTATGATGTGAATACAATCATGTAATCATTCGATTCTATCAATTTATCATATGATTTTGTTCATCATCTTCATCTTCTTCGTGTGTCAAAAACCCTAACCTTCCGTCCAAAGCGAAATCGCCGGTCCTATCACGTTTCTACATTCTATTACTTGTGGGGTTAAATGTTAATCACTGTTAAATATAAGAGTGTTAGTTAACCAATTGATATGTGTTCTCAACTTGGAGTGCATAGAGCCTAAAAGGAATCCATTGAAATCCTCACGTAATCAGATTACAATGCATCCGATTTATGTCTACCACTTTGTATTACCGTAGGCCTCATCGAAACTGTTACTAGTAATATGACATGAGAGAAAATAAATTCCTCAGTCTACTAGTCAACATGAAACGATGGATTAATTACTTATCACTGCAGAATAATATCACCATGTGTCGCTTACCAGACCCTGACTGTTCCTCGCCCTGTCACCGGTCATACGTTACCGGCCAATGATCAATACGATCAATATACTAGCCCTACAACCTAGAGGTTTGTCAAACCTATGGTACCACTATGCTATCGTCGGTTTAGTCACATCAAACTAACTGGTTAGCGATTTATGAAAGGGACTTACAATGATCAACTTGAATACATGTCACATGATTGAAATGATAGAATGCAGACAGTTCAATAGTAATCAATTGTATTGTGCTCACCAATGTTGTTGTTTGTTCTCAATGTTGTATGTTCTCATTGTTGTTAACAAAGTTAAATAAGAACATGTCTTATTATACTATGTTAATTGTTGTGTGAATGATGTTGTTATCATGAAGTTACATTATCATGATTATCATTCCTTGTGGTTCCATATAGTCACCCTGTTGTCACTAAGATGTGGTAAGAGCTAGTCTTACTACACTTAGTCGACTCATGTGGTGGATGATACTTGTTTCGTGTTATCTTGTAGTATGCACCGAGTTACAAGCTGAGTGTTATAAGAACTTGTCTTATTACACTTATTTAGCTCTGGTGTTGAATGATATTATGAAGATATATTATCTTCATATCATTCATGTGTGTTGTTGTTGTTGTCATCATGTTCACCTGTGATAATCTCAACGTCTGTTCTTGTAAGAATAATTAAATGTTATAAGATAGAATCTTACAACTATGTTATTCTATTGTGTTGATGATTTATGAAGTTATATTATCATATTCATCTTAGTTTTCTCTGTCATATCATGATCATACAAGCATGCATAAAATGATAAGCGATAATAAGTAAAACAATATCATCTAAATCAGAGTATAAGCAAGATGTTAATCTAAAACTTTTAAATGAATAAAAGATTTAGCATGTTTCTCAGCCCTAAGTGTTTAAAATCAGTTAAGATTAGAAAAGGGGTGTATGAACTCACCTTTTAATTGTTGTGGTTGACTAAGTATAAACAAGAATGCACGCGCTCGTTGTTGTACTTGTGGTTGTTTTCAAGATCCTGTATTGATTTCACGTTGTATGTAATCTATTAGCATATGTATAAATGTTTGTGTGTGTGTATGTGTTATCCCTATAGTTGGCTAACACTCCTCGGCCTTGATCATCATTCGGCCTTGATTACCTGCTAGGGATTATACTTAACACTTAATCATTATTTAATTAAGCTTATCTCCTCGTGTTATTTACTCTTATGTTTCATTTGATTTGATCCTTGTCATAGTGTATAGCCTTGTAAACTACTATAGTTTATGAGTACGAATTTAGGTTTTAGATTAAAAGTTATAACCCTTAACATCTTGTCATTACTTGCAACCATTTTTGAGAGACAAGGTCTTAGCATTTAGGAAATTCATTGACTTCAAAACCCTACCACCTTTGTAGTAATTTAAGTTGGTAATCCCATGCAAGTAATCATTAGTATGGGTTTAAGGTGTTTTTACATCATTTGGTAGTTTCCACTGGGCTAGGCCGAATCAATTGGGCTAGGCCGAGCGAAGTGTGGGCTAAAGCAACGTGTTTGGGCCAGTTAATTGGGCCACCCGTACACTGGGTTTTGTCTAAGATCAGTTGTACTTCCTTGTAGAGAATGATTGTAATGTTTGGACACCAAGAACGCTTGATTTCATCAACATATGAGCTAGATCTTGAGTTTTGAAGTTGAAAATGTTAGAGAGAGACGAAAACGGTTGGGAGAGTTTAGAGAGAGAGGGAGAGTGAAATAAATGAAGAAAATGCTTCATTTAGTCTTTATATACCCCCAGGGTGTTCGGGTTCGTTTCGGTTGCTCGGTTTGCGTTTTCGTTGTGTTTCCGGATTGTTACGCGCCTTTTACGTATTTCAAATAAAAAAGGATTATTTTTAATGTTTGAAAAGTGGTTATTCCTAGTAAATCTTTTACATTTTATGTTCTTGTATTATTTTATTGAACTATTATTTTAAATGTTTCGTCAGATCGCGTTATTTTAAATCTTTTACATTTTACGTATTTCAAATAAAAAGGATTATTTTTAATGTTTGAAAAGTGGTTATTCCTAGTAAATCTTTTACATTTTATTTTTTTGTATTATTTTATCGAACTATTATTTTAAATGTTTCGTCAGATCGCGTCACCTTCGGGCGTATTCGTTCGAATCGTTACCCGAACGAACACAACGATGGTTTTGCTTTCTGATTCTTGTTTTCTACTTTTCAGTCATCATTTCAGAACGTTAAACTCACAGATATGTTTGTGTGAATCTTCATCCACTCAAACACACTGTCAGTTCGTTATTCTGAAACGACACTGAAATTGTGTCTTGAATTGTGTTTTCTCACTGACGGACTCAACTAACTTCCTGTTTTCACATTGTTTTCATAATGAATTATCGGCCATCTGATTCCTGTCATCTATGGATATCAGATCGCAACTGATATGGTTTTGTTGTTTACTTGTACACTGTTGTTTCTCTTGATTCGTTGTATTAACTGTACTTAGGTTTTCACCTAAACACAAACAACTATTGTTTATCATGAGTTGTTGTACTTACGGTATTTAAGTTTTCACATAAATACGTACAACTGTTTCTTGTATTTTGAATTCTGTTATCACAACCATTGTTCATTTATTGTATTTACACACAGTAAATAGTGAAAGTACAAATACCGTATGGACTTGCCGGACGATCAGGTACTAGATGTCGCAGTCTCCCCTTGTTAAAGAAATTTCGTCCCGAAATTCAAGCATCATTGTCGGGCATAACTTCTTCAAACAGGTTTTGATACTTTGTCTTCATGTTGTCCTCGCGTTCCCAGGTAAATTTTGGTCCACGCTTGGAGTTCCATCAAACCTTTACAATAGGGATGCGGCTTCGTTTCAGTCTCTTGACTTCACGTTCCATGATCTCTACAGGTTCTTCAATCAAATGTAATTGTTCATCCACTTGTATTTCTTCCAATGGTACGATTAATGATTCATCAGCGAGACATCGCTTGAGGTTTGATACATGAAATACATCGTGTACTCCACTGAGTTCATCAGGGAGTTTGAGTCTGTATGCCACAGGACCTATGCGTTGAGTTATCTCAAACGGTACGACATACCTTAGTGCTAGTTTGCCTTTAGCCCCAAACCGAACTACGCCTTTCCATGGGGACACTTTCAACATGACTCGGTCACCCGCTTGGAATTTCAAAGGCTTTCGCCGTTTGTCTGCGTAACTCTTTCGGCGGCTACGTGTTGCTTGTAGTCTCTGTTGTATCTGGGCTATCTTATCAGTAGTTTCTTGAATAAGTTGCGGCCCAGTGATCTTGTTGTCTCCCACTTCGGTCCAATAAATTGGAGACCGACATTTTATACCATATAGTGCTTCGAACGGAGCACATCCAATGCTACTGTGGTAGCTGTTGTTGTAGGAGAACTCAATGAGTGGTAAATGTTTATCCCAACTTCCACCGAAGTCTAGGATGCATGTTCTCAACATATCCTCTAGGGTTTGAATTGTTCGCTCGCTTTGTCCATCCGTTTTTGGATAATAAGCGGTGCTCAAGTTAAAACTTGTCCCAAAGGATTGTTGCAATGATTGCCAGAACCGCGATGTAAATCGACTGTCCCGGTCTAAAATAATAGACAATGGCACATCGTGCTGTACTACTATTTCATCGACATAGATTCTTGCTAGCTTTTCCATCTTGTAGTTTTCTCGGATCGGCAAGAAGTGTGCGGACTTGGTCAATCGATCAATGATGACCCAAATCGAATCATGTCCGCTGGAAGTTCGGGGTAGCTTGGTAATAAAATCCATAGCTATTTGTTCCCACTTCCATTGTGGTATCTCTGGTTGTTCCAGCAAACCTGACGGTTTCTGGTGTTCAGCTTTGACCTTGGCACATGTGATGCATTTGCCAACATAAATGGCAACATCTTTCTTCATACCCGGCCACCAATAAAACGACCTAAGATCTTGGTACATCTTATCGGCACGGGGATGAACAGAGTAAAGTGTCTTGTGTACCTCGTCAAGAATAAGTGTTCGAAGTTCATCTATTGCCGGGATCCAAACACGATCCTGAAAATAGATAACTCCATCTTGTTTTGTTACAAAGTGTCTGTCGGCTCCATAGTCGAGCTGGTGTTTCAAATTGTCTCTTGCCATTGCTTCTTGTTGTACTTGTATGATTTGATCTTTCAGACTTGTTTGCACGGTCATTCCCATTGCTCGAACGTGCAAGGGTTTGACTCTTTCCTTCCGACTCAAAGCATCTGTGACAACATTCGCTTTGCCCGGATGGTATTTGATCACACAATCGTAATCGTTTAGAAGCTCAACCCAACGTCTCTGTCTCATGTTAAGCTCATTCTGATCAAATATGTGCTGTAAACTCTTGTGATATGTGAAGATAGTGCATTTGGTACCGCACAGGTATTTTCTCCAAATCTTTAAAGCAAAGACAACAGCTCCTAGTTTTAAGTCATGTGTTGTGTAGTTTTTCTCGTGTATCTTCAGCTGTCTGGATGCGTAAGCAATGACTTTGTCTCGTTGCATTAAAACACATCCAAGTCCCCGATGGGAAGCCTCACAGTATACTACAAAGTCATCATTGCCTTCTGGGAGTGTTAGAATTGGAGCATTGAACAATCTTTGTTTCAATGTTTGGAATGCCTCCTCTTGTTTCTGTGTCCACACAAAGGGTTCACTCTTCTGTGTGAATTTGGTGAGAGGCAAGGCTATATTAGAGAAATTCGAGATGAATCTCCTGTAATAACCCGCCAATCCCAGGAATGATCTGATCACTGTCGGTGTTGTGGGCACATCCCAGTTCTTAATTGCTTCAATCTTGGCAGGATCCACGTGAATACCATTACTATTAATCACGTGACCCAAAAACTGAACTTCTCTTAACCAAAATTCACACTTGGAGAATTTGGGATAGAGTCGCTCGTCTTTCAGGAGTTCCAAGACTATCCTGAGATGTTGTTCATGTTCTTTCTCACTTCTTGAATAAAACAGTATATCATCAATAACGACGATAAAGAACAGATCTAGGTACGGCTTGCACACCCGGTTCATTAAATCCATGAACACTGCTGGTGCGTTCGTCAGTCCGAATGGCATCACCATGAATTCATAGTGCCCGTATCTAGTACGAAAGGCCGTCTTTGGTATGTCTTCCTCTTGAATCCGGAGATGGTGATAACCCAAACGCAGGTGTTTCTTTGAGAAGTATTGAGCTCCCTGTAACTGATCAAACAAATCATCAATCCTCGGTAATGGGTACCGATTCTTAATGGTGAGTTTTTTGAGCTCTTTTTAATCGATGCACATTCTGAAAGATCCATCCTTCTTCTTGACAAAAAGAACCGGAGCTCGCCACGGTGAGAAACTCGGTCGGATGAATCCCTTGTCGAGTAGCTCTTGTAATTGATTGGACAGTTCCAACATTTCTGATGGTGCAAGTCTATAAGGAGACTTAGCTACAGGAGTCGCTCCCGGAATTAAGTCGATTCAAAACTGCACCGATCTCTCGGGTGGCAGTCCTGGTAAATCATTCGGAAACACGTCCGCATAGTCTTTCACAACAGGTACGTCTTGAATCTTGATTGCTTTCTTGTGTTTCTCTACCATGTGAGCTAGGAATGCGATACATTGTTTTCTGAGGTACTTGCGAGCCTTCATACACGATATTATCTTGACACTGCGTTTCGCTTGATCTCCATGAATTTCCAAGATTTGATCGTTCTCCACTGGAATACGTAACAACTTTTCGGAGCAGATGAACTCAACTCTGTTAAGAGATAGCCAATCCATTCCGACGATGATATCGAAACTGCCCAGTTCCATCGGTATCAAGTCGATAGAAAATGTGTGATCGCCAAGTGTTAGTGGGCAATTCCTATGTGTCTACTATTATCTGTTTGCCGTTTGCTATCTCAATAGTATAAGGGGAGTCTAAAGATTCCTCAACATGATTAAGATGGCATGCAAAGTCGGACGAGATAAAACTCTGTTCCGCACCAGTGTCAAATAATATGGATGCATAAAAGTCAGATAAGAGAAATGTACCCGTGATCACATTCGGGTCCTGTCGAGCAGCAGCCACTCCAATCGGAAAGGCTCTACCTCTTGCAACTTGATCCCTTTGTTGATTCTTCTTGGGACATTCCCGAGAAAAGTGTCCAGGCTCGCCACAGTTGTAGCAAGACCTGTGATTAGCAGCAGCAGCAGTCACTGCGTTGTTGTTTCTGTTCGGAGCGCCCGTGCTCCTGCATTGGTTTGCCCAGTGACCAAACTTCCCGCAGTTAGTGCATTGTCTGCACTGGGTGTTTGATGGATGATGATACTGGCAGGTGTTGCACAAAGGTGCTGTGCCAGTGTAGGGTTCTTGTTCTGCAGTAGTGGTTGGTTAGTCATTGGTGTTTGAGTGGTCGTAGCAAAGTTCCTGACCACTTTTTGCTTCTTAGCCGGGCGTCTGTCCGGCTTCCTTGATGTTCTAACCTTTGCTTCTGTTTCCTTCTTCAGAGCCCCGGAGGCAACCATCACATCTGTCAAGGTTGCTGATAGAGTAACAACCATCTCCATAGTAGTAGGATGCAGAAATCACGTGCCCTTGGATACAAGCCGGCAGTCCACCGACATATCGCTCGATCCGTTTCTCCAGTGTTGGCACCACGTACGGTGCCAATGTAGCTAACTCATGGAATCTTGTGGTGTAAGCTAGATGCCCAACACTAATCATGACAAGATTGAGTAACTCAGTCTCAACCTTCTTCAGTTCATTTCTTGGGCAAAACTCTGCCCTCAGCATAGTCTTGAAATCCACCCAAGGAATTGACAGTGCTTCATCCCTGCCCCGGGTCCGAACTTGGGCATTCCACCATGCCAGAGCCCACTTGTTGAACGAGCCAGCAACATATCTCACTCGATGCTGATCAGGACAGCCACTGACGTCAAGAGTTGTTTCCATCTTCTCGATCCACTGGATCAATCTGACGGCACCCTCGCTGCCACTGAAACTAGGTGGCTTGCATCCTACAAAGTTCTTGTAGGAATAATCCTGATGGTGTCGGGTGTTACCGCTGCCTTCTCCAGATGAGTTGGCGATGTTGTTACTGTTGGTGCTGTTAATTCTGTTCATCATCTTCGGGATCACATCTGTAACACCCCGACCGGCGGCGGAATCGTCGGGATGCCACGAGGGATGTGTAGATTGTTCAAAAGCTCGTGGGTATCTAATTTAGTCATCATATATCATTTAAGCAAACAACATAATTACACAAAAATCATGTTCGTCATGAATCAATTACATCAATTACACAAAAGAATTAGTTAAACTAACTAAACTCTAATTGCCAGAAATTTAGTTAATTAACTAAGTCCAAGATCCTATATGATGATGTCCAAAATAGAAGAGATCCTCTCTTCATTCCTACTTGTCTCCATCACCTGAAACATGTAAGAAAACAAGTGTCAACTACAAAAGTAGTTGGTGAGTAATCATAAGTTTTTATATTGGAAAATATTTAGTAAAATGAGTTTAAAGGTTTATGATTTAAAATGGTTTTATAAAATGCTTTGTATATAACGGGTATAAAACTTATGATCTTCATGAGAAATCCATATGAATACCTGTATGAAATAATCCAACACACATCCACCAATTCATCAATCATACACATATACAATCACATAATCACTTAATCAATCAGTCATAATTAATCACAATTATTCATAGTCAAACATAGATAATCAATCCACAACTAATCAACCAATCTCATCAATCACATTCTCAAACAATGTTCGTGACTATACATGATCATTATGTAATTAACATAAGTTAAATACATGATTCATGGAGTGGTCGCTAACCACGTGACAATACATGAAGTCAAAGCAATTAACCGAAGTCAAAAGCAATGATTCACGGATGTGGAACTCATCCACGTGACAATACATGAAGTCAAAGCAATTAACCGAAGTCAAAGGCAATGATTCACGGATGTGGAAATCATCCACGTGACAATACATGTAATCTTTGTTATTGACCGAAATCAATAACAATATTTACACGGATGAATAATAATGACAATCAGTGATAATTCGTAATATGAATATCATAATGATAAACAGGTATTATCCTTGTGTTATCAAAATAATATTTAAACCGGTATACATGTTCCACCTCCGAGTTTTAAAACTAAAACAGTTTAAAGAAAGGGAGGTTATGAGAACTCACCTGTAGTCCTTAGATTCAATGTTTTAGAAGTATGCGCGCTCGCGTAAATGAATCTCAAGATCCACTCAATTATCTGTAATTATATTTTATTTCACACTCATAAGCATATGGGCTTCATTTCAAATTAGTATCCATTTAAATCCTTACGTGTTTAGTTACATAGTTTATTTACTCAAGTTAACTTGCAACACCTAAGGCTTATAGATGATCATTGTAATATGTGAATTAAACTTATAAATTTCTATCATCTAAAGTTGATAATTACTTGAAGCTTGTATGTTTACTTTACATAATCAAGTGTATTAAGATATTATTCTTATTCATACACACCCTTGTTTATGCATGCATGAGTAATTAGGTCAATCACCTTAGTTTAGTTTATTACTTAAAAAGATATTCAATTTAAGTAAAAAAAAAGTTATAATTGAATCACTCTCATGATTTCAACTTCATGATATCAAGAAAAGGTGGTACTCTAATTCCCCATGCATGCATGTATATATATGTGTATATGTATCTAAAATCATGTCTCTTATTTACCCTTAATCACTTAATCATTCGAGATTTTAATTGTGCTCCCCCATTGGGGCAGCGAACCTTTGTTCCATTATCTCATAGGTTCGACCAATATAATGTTAAGGTTCGGCCCAGAGGACACAAGGGTTCGTTAGTTAGAACTTGATAGCCTAGGGTTCGGCTGATATACATGAAGGGTTCGGCCCTACTAGGTTCTTGGCCCCATGGTTCAGCTCACATAGGATCGGCCAGAGTTCGTCTAGGTTGGCTGCAAAGGTTCGGCACATGTGGTTTCGTGTGTCAAGCACCATAGAGTTCGGCCAAAATACCAAGTTGTAGACCAGGTTTCGCTGCCCATGCAGCCATGCAAGGCTCGCCCATAGGTTCGCAGCTCCTAGGGCTCGCCAAGGTGAGAGGGTTCGCTGGACAGGGCTCGTGGCTAAGGGTTCGTGGCTAAGGGCTCGTGGCTAAGGGTTCGCCACCCCTTCTGCCCCGCCCAGGAGGTTCGTGCGGCTGCTACATGGTTCGGCCGATCTTCTAGGGTCACGAACCTGTAACATTCTCCTTCCAACATCTCCATTTCCCCTGGATTCAAGGTCATTCATGGCTTCCACACTCTCACCTATATGCGTCTTAGGGTTTTTATATGTCTAGGCCGACTATAACATCACCAAATCGTGGGTTCTTCATGGATGACTACAAAACCGAACAGAAATCTTAAGATTTACCTCGAAATGCCGACTAAACTCGAGATCTTCTTGTACTTTCACGTTCTCCTTGATTTCCCGGTCGTTTAGGCTCCAAGATCTTGAAGTTTCGTTGAGAAATGAAGGATTTATGGTAGAGAGAAGATGAGGGTAGTGAGGGTGACGAAAATGGAAGCTAGAGAGAGAAAGTGTTGGGTGAAAAATGGAAGAGATGAAGTAGTTCATCTCACTTATACCCCGTTATAACATCGCGTGTTCGGTCTCGTTTATTTCGCGTGAAATGTAATAACACACTCGGTTTTTCTCGTATTTATATTTTAAACATAAAGCGTTAACTAAATAAGTTTCGTTTGTAATAAAAATAGTTTTCTCAATATAGGATCCTTTAAATAAAAGTTCTTCGTTTATTTTCGTTAATCAATTAGTTAATAATTAAATTTATTCGAAACGATTTAAGTTGTGATTCCTAATAAACGTTTTAAGTTTCTTTTATTAAATTAATATCGTTTGATATTATTTAATTATCTCGTCGAAACACTTTACTCGCGTACGCATTCGTAAAGATCGTCACCTTTGCGAATTCGATGCTCGTATCGTATTTCGATTTGATTTATAATTTATGGAATATCGTTTCAGTATATTTTTCTTAATAATTATATTCGTGTGAATCGTCACTCGCGCGAATACATTATTAAGTTAATATTTCTGAATTCAACATTCGCGTTTAAGTAATGATCGTAACCTCACTTCGCGTAATTAATTCTCATTATTTTATTAACTTTAATCTTATCAAACCCAAACCAAAAACCTACTAAACCAAGTCACTGACACATCCATGATAGACCGAAATATGCATATGCATAGGGCATATGCAGAGGTAGATCGCAACCTCCCCTACACCGTCCCACCGCTATTTCGATAAACCATGACCATGTGTCCTTGACTACGTTTAGTAACCAGATCATAACAAACTCCTAGTTCCATTCCAAATCCATTCCCAAATCCATTCTCATTCCAAACCAATAACCCATAACCAGAATAATGTAACTGCGATAAACGCTCTGGTTATGTTTAGTTGGGTTTCAACTAAACTTCCCATGGTTTACGCGTGTAATATGTTATAAACATGTATACCAATAACAGTGATAATCATCAATATTATCAATAAATAATTCATTATCATTAATAACAATAAATCTTAGGTCGTAACAGTACAATCGTGCGGATGTACGGATGTACGGACAACCTAAAGTACAGTGATGTTACAGTCTCCCCTAGTTAAAGGAATTTCGTCCCAAAATTCAACTTGGAGTGACCGTAGTAAATAAACGTGGGTACTTTAGCTTCATCTGATCTTCTCGCTCCCAGGTGAACTCTGGACCCCGTTTCGATTCCCAACGTACTTTGACAATTGGAATTCTACTGCGTTTGAGCTTTTTAACCTCACGATCCATTATCTCCACTGGTCTTTCAACAAAATGCATGGTATCATCGATGCGAATGTCATCGAGTGGTACCTGAAGATCCTGATCAGCTAAGCACTTTCTTAGATTGGACACGTGAAACGTCGGGTGCACATTACTAAGTTCAGGAGGAAGTTCTAACTTGTAGGCAACCTTCCCGATCCGTTCAAGGATCTTAAAAGGGCCGACATAACGTGGAGTAAGCTTCCCCTTTTTCCCAAATCGAACAACGCCCTTCCAAGGCGACACTTTAAGCAATACCATATCCCCCACTTCAAACTCTAAAGGTTTTCATCTTTTGTCCGCATAACTCTTCTGTCGACTGCGTGCAGATAACAGATTGTCACGGATCTGACGGATCTTGTCAGTCGTTTCCTGAATAATCTCAGGACCAGTAATCTGCGAATCGCCGACTTCGGCCCAACAGATAGGCGACCGACATTTCCTGCCATAAAGAGCTTCAAATGGTGTCATACCAATGCTCGCGTGATAACTGTTGTTATACGAGAACTCAACCAATGGTAGATGGCTATCCCAGTTGCCACCGAAGTCGATGACACAAGCTCTTAACATATCTTCCAAGGTTTGAATAGTTCGCTCCGTTTGACCATCCGTTTGAGGATGATAAGCAGTGCTAAGATCCAATCTTGTTCCAAAAGCTTCATGTAGTGATTCCCAAAATCGTGCCGTGAAGC
This sequence comes from Mikania micrantha, assembly GCA_009363875.1. Classification (NCBI taxonomy): domain Eukaryota; kingdom Viridiplantae; phylum Streptophyta; class Magnoliopsida; order Asterales; family Asteraceae; genus Mikania; species Mikania micrantha. The sequence goes on along the minus strand of CM018682.1, from coordinate 46,568,595 downwards.
GAGCATCACGATCCGATATTATGCTTATGGGAATACCATGTCGGCTAATGATCTCATCAATGTAGATACGAGCTAACTTCCGCACCGGGTAAGTTTCGCGTATCGGTAAGAAATGAGCCGACTTGGTTAATCTATCAACAATTACCCATATGCTATCTTTACCGTTCGCGGTCCGTGGAAGTTTAGTAATGAAATCCACAGAGATATTCTCCCACTTCCACATCGGTATTTCAGGTTGTATTAACAATCCAGAAGGTCGCTGGTGTTCCGCCTTGACCTTAGCACAGTTAAGGCACTTTGACACATACTCAGCAATATCCTTCTTCATTCCAGGCCACCAGTACAAGCCCCTAAGGTCTTGATACATCTTATCAGAGCCCGGATGGATTGAGTAACGAGATTTATGAGATTCATCCATAATCACCATCCTAAGATCATCCCTGTTCGGTACCCACAACCGATTCAAATAATACATTAAACCATCGTCCTTAGTTTCCAATAAGGTTTCAGCCCCGCAAGACATCTCATTCTTCAAATTATCTTGAGCTAATGAGTGTCGTTGGGCTGTGAGAACATCATTACAGAGATTAGTGTGCACTCGGACACTATGGATCTGAACTTGACTTTTGCGACTAAGCGCATCTGCTACTACATTCGCTTTACCAGGATGGTAGCGGATTTCACAGTCATAATCATTCAACAGTTCAACCCATCTCCGTTGTCTCATGTTAAGCTCTTTCTGATTGAGAATATGTTGCAAACTTTTATGATTAGTGAACACTACACACTTAGTGCCATAAAGATAATGTCTCCATATCTTCAAGGCAAACACGACTGCACCAAGTTCCAAGTCGTGTGTAGTGTAGTTCTTCTCGTGAATCTTCAGCTGCCTGGATGCATAAGCCACAACCTTTCCCCGTTGCATGAGAACACAACCGAGACCTAGGTTAGATGCATCACAATAGACTACAAAATCATCATTTCCATCAGGTAGTGTCAAGACAGGAGCATCACAAAGTTTATGCTTCAAAGTCTGGAATGCCTCTTCTTGCTTTGGTCCCCACTCGTACGGCCTATTCTTTTGAGTCAAAGCAGTGAGAGGGACCGCAATCCTGGAGAAATTCGATATAAACCTCCGATAGTAACCGGGAAGTCCGAGAAACGATCGAATCTCCGTCGGTGTCTTCGGTGTACTCCAATTCTTCACCGCATCAATCTTTGCAGGATCCACGTGAACACCGTATTCGTTGACTATGTGTCCCAGAAATTGAACTTCCTTAAGCCAAAATTCACATTTGGATAATTTGGCATACAGTCGCTCCTCTCTTAGGATCTCCAAAACCAACTTAAGGTGTCTCTCGTGTTCTTCCTTGGTCTTTGAGTAAATCAAAATATCATCAATGAATACTATTACAAATTTATCCAAGTATGGCCTGCAAACACGGTTCATGAGATCCATGAAAACTGCAGGTGCATTAGTAAGGCCGAAGGGCATTACTAGAAATTCATAATGGCCATATCTTGTTCTGAATGCAGTCTTGGGAATATCATCATCATGTACACGAAGCTGATGATACCCAGACCTAAGATCGATCTTTGAAAACCATGCCGAGCCTTGAAGCTGATCGAAGAGATCATCGATGCGCGGCAGTGGGTATCGATTCTTGATAGTCAACTTGTTCAATTCGCGGTAGTCGATGCACATCCGGAATGACCCGTCCTTTTTCTTGACAAACAGGACCGGTGCACCCCATGGCGAATGGCTCGAGCGAATGAATCCTTTATCGGTAAGTTCTTGCAGTTGACTCGCCAATTCTTGCAACTCCGATGGTGCAAGTCTGTAAGGGGCTTTGGCGACTGGGTTCGCACCAGGTACTAAGTCGATTCGGAACTCAACTTGACGTTCTGGTGGAAGACCCGGCAAATCATCTGGAAATACTTCCGGAAAATCTCGTATCACCGGAACATCTTCAATTCTCTTTCCTTTCTCTTTCTTCTCCACAATATGAGCTAGAAATGCTACACATTTCTTTCTAAGGTACTTGTGTGCTTTAGTGCAAGACATCAGCTTAAGACCTTTACTAGCAGTTTCTCCAAATATTCTCAAAGTTTCACCCGACGGTAAGGGAATACGAATATACTTTTCATGGCATACAATCTCCGCTTTGTGGGTGGCTAACCAATCCATGCCTATGATAACATCAAAGCTACCAAGATGCATAAGTATAAGATCAATTGGGAAAACGTGATCATTTAAGTTCACCGTACATCCAACGATAATAGTGTCAATATCAATAATGTTTCCGTCAGCCACTTCCACGTTAAACGGTTTATCTAAATATGTACGTGTTCTACCAAGCAAGCATTCAAAATCATATGAAACGAAACTCCTATCGGCACCAGAATCAAATAAGACAGATGCATAAGAGTTGTTGATCAGAAATGTACCGTTGACGACGTCCTGGTTGGCTTGAGCAGCTGGAGCATTCAACTGAAAAGCCCGGCCTCTTGCCACCCTTTGATTATTTCCAGTCAACTTTGGGCATTGATTTCTGAAGTGACCCACTTCACCACATTCATAACAGGCTCTTGCCTGTGCTTGAGGTACCTGGCGAATGGGTACAGCTGGTATAGGTTGTGCATGCGGAGATGGCAGTGCAAGCGGTGCTTGTTGCATCCTTTGTGCTTGCGGTGCACTCCGACAGACGTTAGCAAAATGACCAAACTTGCCGCAGTTATTGCAGACGCGACAAGGCAAGTTCGGTGCGTGATGATATCGGCAGGTATTACACTGAGGAGTGTTCCCAATGAAATTCCTGGCAGTTGAATTGTTTGATGATTGCTGCGCAGACTTAGCAGCAGGAGCAGTGACCATGAAGTTCCTGGTCTTTCTCTTTTTGTTGTTGCTTTTGGATGAACTAGCAGCTTCAGACTTGACTTCAGTTTTGACTTCTTTTGTAGCAGTCTTGGTGTCAGTCTTCTTGTATCCCTTCCGGGTAAGAGTTCCATTCTTCACGTGATTATCAGTAAGAGCTGCAGATAGACGGATTGCAGCCTCAAGTGTTTTGGGATTGCTCCCATAGACTGTATCCTGAATCTGTACCGGCAGTCCGCCGATATATTTCTCAATCGCCCTTTCCAAGGGTGTCACCATGTGAGGTACCAGTAAGCTATACTCATGAAACTGAGTATTATAGATGACGTTCTCGCCACTATCTTGTTTGAGTTCCCAGAACTCAGTCTCCAGTTTCCTCATCTCGCTTCGAGGACAGAATTCAGTAGTCATCAAGTTCTTGACCTCAGTCCACGTCAGTGCAAGTGCAGCATCCACTCCCCTAGTTCGCTTTTCCCCATTCCACCAAGTCAGTGCTCTCTTTTGGAAAACACTGGTGGCATAGCGGACTTTCAGATTCTCGGGACATTCGCTGTTGATGAAGGTGTTCTCCATACTCTCGAACCACTGCAGCAGACCAGTGGCCGATTCAGCACCCGTGAATTTCAGGGGGTTGCAGGAATTGAAGTGTTTGAATGTGCAAGTTGGAGGGTTTGCACCACCTCTGTTCTGGTTGATATTCTGGTTAGCCTGAGTCAATTGGCTCACCAATCCAGAGATAAGATTAGCTAACTCTTGTATGCCTGCGTTGGCATTACTGTTGCTAGCCTCCCCATTGTTTGAATCATCTCCGTTGTGACGGCGAGGCATGTTTCTGAAGAAATTAGAAACATGTTACCAACGTTTACAACATAAGGCATACAAACAATTGTCAAATGAGTTCATTTACACAGTTAGGATTACATATAGGAACTATATTTCTCTCCTATCTGTCATTAAACTCATAACATTTATAAATTTCCTAATATTATACTAAGTGTCCTAGTTGGTCATAACTAATATTAGCTAGCTATTCCTAAGTCCTATACATTTCCCACCCTATACCAACACTGACAACCTCCCGATGCAACGCAACAAGCTTATATATAGGGCATATGCAGAGGTAGATCGCAATCTCCCCTACACCGTCCCACCACCGTTCCATTGCACCACGATTATGCCCTTGTTAGCATTTAGGGTGTGTTATGTATCTTACCATAACCTCACTTCACGACCCTTATCCTAGGTAGGATAATTTTGAGTGAAGTGGTCTCTAGTTCCCTTGGGCAATTAGGTTCGCCTAATGTCTAAGTTCACCTGACATGTAGGTTTACCCATTTCTAAGTTCACCTAATGTCTAAGTTCACCTGACATTAAGTTTCCCCCAATTGTCTAAGTTCACTAAAATCCATGTCAATCCCAATGTCAATAATCATCAATGAGGGTTCATATCATCACAAAGTGCTCTTATTGTCACTAAGTGTTCATATCCTCCCTATAGTTTATTATCATCAAGTGTCCATACCATCACTAAGTGTTAGTATCATCACTATGCGTTTACATTATCATCAAGTGTCTATATCATCATCCAAGTCCATATCCCATCACTAATCGCTCATATCGTTTGTTAATCCTATGCACCCTATGTGTCCAATCAGTGTGTTTCATAAGTGAATTTATAAGTATTTAGCAAATGTGATCATTCAAGAGTCAATCCCAGTCAATCCATCAAACATATCATCAACAGTCCACAATCATATCCTCTCAACCACTCCTAGTAAGGTCCTAATAATATCCTAAGTTCCTGACACTGACAGACCCCCGATATACTTCAAATGGTATATGTATAGGGCATATGCAAGAGTAGGTCGCAACCTCCCTTACACCGTCCCACCACCTTTGTAGTATACCACGAGTGTGTCCTTGTCTGGTGATCACAAGATCTAACAGATAATTCCTAAAGCAAATAAATTTCTAAGCAGTTAAGTTCCTAAACAGATAAGTGTCCCAAACTGGTAGTTCCCTTATTCCTCAATACTGACATCCACCCGATGTACAGTAAATGGTATATGTATAGGGCATATGATAAGGGTAGGTCGCAACCGCCCAAACCACCGTCCCACCACCTTTACAATACACCACGAGTATGTCCTTATCGAGTCATTAGGGCACACGTAAGCAAGAAATTAGTAGCAGCATATATATTCAAATGTATAACAGGAGTTCAGTTAACATGTAATAAACACATAAGCATGAAATCCTGAATATACTAACTAGTGTATGAAATTAATTCATACTAGGGTATCCTATGGTTATAGACTAGGTCAACCATTTCTAGTAACCTAATTCCCTATAACCCAGGCTCTGATACCAATCTGTAACACCCCGACCGGCGGCGGAATCGTCGGGATGCCACGAGGGATGTGTAGATTGTTCAAAAGCTCGTGGGCATCTAATTTAGTCATCATATATCATTTAAGCAAACAACATAATTACACAAAAATCATGTTCGTCATGAATCAATTACATCAATTACACAAAAGAATTAGTTAAACTAACTAAACTCTAATTGCCAGAAATTTAGTTAATTAACTAAGTCCAAGATCCTATATGATGATGTCCAAAATAGAAGAGATCCTCTCTTCATTCCTACTTGTCTCCATCACCTGAAACATGTAAGAAAACAAGTGTCAACTACAAAAGTAGTTGGTGAGTAATCATAAGTTTTTATATTGGAAAATGTTTTAGTAAAATGAGTTTAAAGGTTTATGATTTAAAATGGTTTTATAAAATGCTTTGTATATAACGGGTAGAAAACTTATGATCTTCATGAGAAATCCATATGAATACCTGTATGAAATAATCCAACACACATCCACCAATTCATCAATCGTACACATATACAATCACATAATCACATAATCAATCAGTCATAATTAATCACAATTATTCATAGTCAAACATAGATAATCAATCCACAACTAATCAACCAATCTCATCAATCATATTCTCAAACAATGTTCGTGACTATACATGATCATTATGTAATTAACATAAGTTAAATACATGATTCATGGAGTGGTCGCTAACCACGTGACAATACATGAAGTCAAAGCAATTAACCGAAGTCAAAAGCAATGATTCACGGATGTGGAACTCATCCACGTGACAATACATGAAGTCAAAGCAATTAACCGAAGTCAAAGGCAATGATTCACGGATGTGGAAATCATCCACGTGACAATACATGTAATCTTTGTTATTGACCGAAATCAATAACAATATTTACACGGATGAATAATAATGACAATCAGTGATAATTCGTAATATGAATATCATAATGATAAACAGGTATTATCCTTGTGTTATCAAAATAATATTTAAACCGGTATACATGTTCCACCTCCGAGTTTTAAAACTAAAACAGTTTAAAGAAAGGGAGGTTATGAGAAATCACCTGTAGTCCTTAGATTCAATGTTTTAGAAGTATGCGCGGTCGCGTAAATGAATCTCAAGATCCACTCAATTATCTGTAATTATATTTTATTTCACACTCATAAGCATATGGGCTTCATTTCAAATTAGTATCCATTTAAATCCTTACGTGTTTAGTTACATAGTTTATTTACTCAAGTTAACTTGCAACACCTAAGGCTTATAGATGATCATTGTAATATGTGAATTAAACTTATAAATTTCTATCATCTAAAGTTGATAATTACTTGAAGCTTGTATGTTTACTTTACATAATCAAGTGTATTAAGATATTATTCTTATTCATACACACCCTTGTTTATGCATGCATGAGTAATTAGGTCAATCACCTTAGTTTAGTTTATTACTTAAAAAGATATTCAATTTAAGTAAAAAAAAAAGTTATAATTGAATCACTCTCATGATTTCAACTTCATGATATCAAGAAAAGGTGGTACTCTAATTCCCCATGCATGCATGTATATATATGTGTATATGTATCTAAAATCATGTCTCTTATTTACCCTTACTCACTTAATCATTCGAGATTTTAATTGTGCTCTCCCATTGGGGCAGCGAACCTTTGTTCCATTATCTCATAGGTTCGGCCAATATAATGTTAAGGTTCGGCCCAGAGGACACAAGGGTTCGTTAGTTAGAACTTGATAGCCTAGGGTTCGGCTGATATACATGAAGGGTTCGGCCCTACTAGGTTCGTGGCCCCATGGTTCAGCTCACATAGGATCGGCCAGAGTTCGTCTAGGTTGGCTGCAAAGGTTCGGCACATGTGGTTTCGTGTGTCAAGCACCATAGAGTTCGGCCAAAATACCAAGTTGTAGACCAGGGTTCGCTACCCATGCAGCCATGCAAGGCTCGCCCATAGGTTCGCAGCTCCTAGGGCTCGCCAAGGTGAGAGGGTTCGCTGGACAGGGCTCGTGGCTAAGGGTTCGTGGCTAAGGGCTCGTGGCTAAGGGTTCGCCACCCCTTCTGCCCCGCCCAGGAGGTTCGTGCGGCTGCTACATGGTTCGGCCGATCTTCTAGGGTCACGAACCTGTAACATTCTCCTTCCAACATCTCCATTTCCCCTGGATTCAAGGTCATTCATGGCTTCCACACTCTCACCTATATGCATCTTAGGGTTTTTATATGTCTAGGCCGACTATAACATCACCAAATCGTGTGTTCTTCATGGATGACTACAAAACCGAACAGAAATCATAAGATTTACCTCGAAATGCCGACTAAACTCGAGATCTTCTTGTACTTTCACGTTCTCCTTGATTTCCCGGTCGTTTAGGCTCCAAGATCTTGAAGTTTCGTTGAGAAATGAAGGATTTATGGTAGAGAGAAGATGAGGGTAGTGAGGGTGACGAAAATGGAAGCTAGAGAGAGAAAGTGTTGGGTGAAAAATGGAAGAGATGAAGTAGTTCATCTCACTTATACCCCGTTATAACATCGCGTGTTCGGTCTCGTTTATTTCGCGTGAAATGTAATAACACACTCGGTTTTTCTCGTATTTATATTTTAAACATAAAGCGTTAACTAAATAAGTTTCGTTTGTAATAAAAATAGTTTTCTCAATATAGGATCCTTTAAATAAAAGTTCTTCGTTTATTTTCGTTAATCAATTAATTAATAATTAAATTTATTCGAAACGATTTAAGTTGTGATTCCTAATAAACGTTTTAAGTTTCTTTTATTAAATTAATATCGTTTGATATTAATAATTATCTCGTCGAAACACGTTACTCGCGTACGCATTCGTAAAGATCGTCACCTTTGCGAATCCGATGCTCGTATCGTATTTCGATTTGATTTATAATTTATGGAATATCGTTTCAGTATATTTTTCTTAATAATTATATTCGTGTGAATCGTCACTCGCGCGAATACATTATTAAGTTAATATTTCTGAATTCAACATTCGCGTTTAAGTAATGATCGTAACCTCACTTCGCGTAATTAATTCTCATTATTTTATTAACTTTAATCTTATCAAACCCAAACCAAAAACCTACTAAACCAAGTCACTGACACATCCATGATAGACCGAAATATGCATATGTATAGGGCATATGCAGAGGTAGATCGCAACCTCCCCTACACCGTCCCACCGCTATTTCGATAAACCATGACCATGTGTCCTTGACTACGTTTAGTAACCAGATCATAACAAACTCCTAGTTCCATTCCAAATCCATTCCCAAATCCATTCTCATTCCAAACCAATAACCCATAACCAGAATAATGTAACTGCGGTAAACGCTCTGGTTCTGTTTAGTTGGGTTTCAACTAAACTTCCCATGGTTTACGCGTGTAATATGTTATAAACATGTATACCAATAACAGTGATAATCATCAATATTATCAATAAATAATTCATTATCATTAATAACAATAAATCTTAGGTCATAACAGTACAATCGTGCGGATGTACGGATGTACGGACAACCTAAAGTACAGTGATGTTACAACATCCCTCAGCTGACTGGTCAGCAGTGTGGCCAGTGCTATAGTAGCAAGATCCAACTCATGAGTAGTTGGTGGCGGAGGAGGAGGTGGAGGAGGTAGGTGTGGAGGAGAGTCAGGTGGTGTCGGTGTCAAAGAATGCGGAGCAGTATCTTGAGGCGGTGGCAGTAAAGCTGGTGGTGGTCTTCTTGGCGGCATTCTAATCATAAACGAAAGAAATCGGTTAGTGCAGTGATCAGACGCAGAAGACATATGCAAATAGAGTCCTATATTGTATGTTCTCTAGATGAGGGTCCCTATGTTATAGTCTAGGCCAAACCGTTTAAGTAATATGACCTATATTTCTCTATAACCGTGGCTCTAATACCAATCTGTCACATCCCGAGCCAGCGGGCTAGATCGACTTTCCCGTCGGGCGAAAGGTTCCCGGGGTGTGATATCGTTTGATAATCGAAATGATCAGATTGTTTGCATAGCACATGATATATAAATGAGAAATGCTAACATGACAATGATATTGAATTACAAAGTTAAACTACATTGTTTCATCATAATTTAACTAAGCAAATCTAATAAAAAGAGTCAATGAGTTACTATCTGGTAACTGTACAAGATCTACAAAAGATGATTCATTGTTTTGTCATTCCAAAATATGCTCGACACAAAATGTAGCTAGGTCTTCTAAAAGTCCACTAGCTAGGTTCTTGAATACTGGTAACTAAGCATGTTCGTCACCTGAGAAAAATGCATTTAAAAAAAGTCAACACTAGGTTGGTGAGTTCATAAATTTGATAATTGAAAACCTTGAATTGTTCATATACACAGTCACAATGTCATACATGATACTTGTAAATGTTTGATTCACCTGTTCACCCAATGGCCTCTCCATAGTTATAATTACAAGTAGTATCTCATCCTATTAGCTATGCTTATATACAGGGCATATGTAGGGGAACAAGCCCCAGCCAACATCCCACCACATATCTAATAGAACTTAACACCACTTGCAGTACAACTATATACACCCATTATCATTTCACCTGTTCGTTCCTTTTGATATTCACCCGTTGTATCATATGTACAATAATATGTCAAAAGGGGTTTAGTTATCAAACCGAAGTATTAATATAATACCCTCAATGTGTTAAGGAAATTAGATTAATTTAATCTGATCCTTGTTATTATTCTATTACTTGTGGGGTTAACTGTTAATCACTGTTAAATATAAGCGTGTTAGTTAACCAATTGATACTTGTTCTCAACTTGGAGTGCATAGAGCCTAAAAGGAATCCATTGCAATCCTCACGTAATCAGATTACAATGCATCCGATTTATCTCTACCACTTTGTATGACCATAGGCCTCATTGAAACTGTTACTAGTAATATGACATGAGAGAAAATAAATTCCTCAGTCTACTAGTCAACAAGAAACGATGGATTAATTACTTATCGCTGCATATTAATATCACCATGTGTGCTTACCAGACCCTGACTGTTCGTCGCCCTGTCACCGGTCATACGTTACCGGCCAATGATCAATACGATCAACATACTAGCCCTACAAGCTAGAGGTTTGTCAAACCTATGGTACCACTATGCTATCGTCGGTTTAGTCACATCAAACTAACTGGTCAGCGATTTATGAAAGGAACTTACAATGATCAACTTGAATACATGGCACATGATTGAAATGATATAATGCAGACAGTTCAATAGTAATCAATTGTATTGTGTTCACCAATGTTGTTGTTTGTTCTCAATGCTGTATGTTCTCGTTGTTGTTAACAAAGTTAAATAAGAACTTGTCTTATTATACTATGTTAATTGTTCTGTGAATGATGTTGTTATCATGAATGTACATTATCATGAGTATCATTCCTTGTCGTTCTATATAGTCACTCTGTTGTCACTAAGATGTGGTAAGAGCTAGTCTTACTACACTTAATCGACTCAGGTGGTGGATGATACTTGTTTCGTGTTATCTTGTAGTATGCACCAAGTTACAAGCTGAGTGTTATTAGAACCTGTCTTATTACACTTAGTTAACTCCGGTGTTGAATGATATTATGAAGATATTTTATCTTCATATCATTCATGTGTGTTGTTGTTGTTGTCATCATATTCACCTGTGATAATCTCAATGTCTGTTCTTGTAAGAATAATTAAATGTTATAAGATAGAATCTTACAGCTATGTTATTCTATTGTGTTGATGATTTATGAAGTTATATTATCATATTCATCTTAGTTGTCTTTGTCATGTCATGATCATACAAGCATGCATACAATGATAAGCGATAATAAGTAAAACAATATCATCTAAATCAGAGTATAAGCAAGATGTTAATCCAAAACTTTTAAATAAATAAAAGATTTAGCATGTTTCTCTGCCCCGAGAGTTTAAAATCAGTTAAGATTAAAAAAGGGGCGTATGAACTCACCTTGTAATTGTTGTGGTTGACTAAGTATAAACAAGAATGCACGCGCTCGTTGTTGTACTTGTGGTTGTTTTCAAGATCCTGTATTGATTTCACGTTATATGTAATCTATGAGCATATGTATAAATGTTTGTGTGTGTATGTGTTAGCCCTATAGTTGGCAAACACTCCTCGGCCTTGATCATCATTCGGCCTTGATTACTTGCTAGGGATTATACTTAACACTTAATCAATATTTAATTAAGCTTATCTCCTCGTGTTATTTACTCTTATGTTTCATTTGATTCGATCCTTATCATAGTGTATAGCCTTGTAAACTACTATAGTTTATGAGTACGAATTTTGGTTTTAGATTAAAGGTTAAAACCCTTAACATCTTGTCATCACTTGCAACCATTTTTGAGAGACAAGGTCATAGGATTTAGGAAATTCATTGACTTCAAAACTCTACCACCTTTGTAGTAATTTAAGTTGATAATCCCATGCAAGTGATCATTAGTATGGGTTTAAGGTGTTTTTACATCATTTGGTAGTTTCCATTGGGATAGGCCGAATCAATTCGGCTAGGCCGAGTGAAGTGTGAGCTAAAGCAACGTGTTTGGGCCAATTAATTGGGCCGACCGTACACCGTTGGGCCGAGATAGTTTCCATCACCCTTGGGCCAAATAAATCAACGTGGATAGAACTAAAGGCTATGGGCCGAGGGATTTGGGCCGAAACAGCGACAGTGGGCCTTATCAGAATTTATGTTGGGCCAATGGATTGTGCTGAGCTACAAGATGGGCTTGGTCTTACGCCGAATGAGGGGCTAGTGTCCGACCGAAAAAAGGTTGGGCCGAGTGGTGTCACACCCCGAGCCGGCGGGGTTGGATCGGAGTCCCCGTCTGGCGGAAGGTTCCCGGGGCGTGATATCACGGGTGATAATCATGATGATCAGATTGTTTACATAGCATCAAGTCAACACAACGGTTGGTGAGTTCATAAAGTTTATAAGTTTAAAAATAGTTTCTCAAACCTCTTTCGGTAAAACCTTAACCTCATTAACTCCACCTGTAATATCCAAGTCGGTATGCTTATATATAGGGCATATGTAAGGGAACAAGCCCTAGCCAACATCCCACCACATACTAACCCGGATATGACATTGTTGTTAATAATAGTTAAGCCTTTTACCTACCAATCAATTCAATCCTCATGAAAGCTTTTGTTATCTGTTTCAAAGTTTTCATGTTTATTGTATTCATAAGTGTTAGTCTCTCATCATGTTTATCAAGCATCATAGATTCACACACACATAGTTTAGCAATTACTTATCTCCTATAAGCAGACAAAAGCTCTGGAATACCAGAAGTTTAGCAATTACATGTCTCTTATATAGATAATATCTTAGCATCCATTAAGTTCATGTTTAGACTTTACATACCTCATATAAGCCGAAAAAAGCTCTGGAATACCAGAAGTTTAGCAATTACATGTCCCTTATAACCAGGTAATAGCCCCGTAACGTTACGTTTATGTTTAGCATTTACATACCTCATATAAGCCGACACAAGCTCTGGAATACCAGAAGTTTAGCAATTACGTGTCCCTTATAACCAGGTAATAGCCTAGAATCGATACTTTCATGTTTAGCCTTTACATACCTCATATAAGCCGACAAAAGCTTTGGAATACCAGAAGTTTACCAATTACATGTCCCTTATAACCAGGTAATAGCTGAGTATCATTATGTTTATGTTTTTACATGTATCTCACCCCATAGGTACAAGCTCTGGAATACCAGAAGTTTAGCAATTACGTAGACTATGGTTAGATACATGTACAATGTTTCATGCGCAAGTAATAGTTTCCAAACATAAAGTTTCAAGTATTCAATCATGTATATCATATGTTTATTTCAAGTCTCTTATAATAACATCGCGTCTCATGTAATAGCATCAAGTCTCATGTAATTGTATCAAGTCTCATGTAATAGCATCAAGTCTCATGTAATAGCATCAAGTCTCATGTAATAGCATCAAGTCTCATGTAATTGTATCAAGTCTCATGTAATTGCATCAAGTCTCATGTAATAGCATCAAATCTCATGTAATAGCATCAAATCTCATGTAATTGTATCAAGTCTCATGTAATTGTATCAAGTCTCATGTAATTGTATCAAATCTCACAAGGATTCAACAATTGCTTTTAAGCCTCAAGCTTAAAGTATAAGTTTCAACATAAGAATTATGTTTATGTTTAAAGCAATAAGTAACATTTCAACAATTTATGAAAATGTTTAACATGCTTCTCAGTCCCGAAGTAAAACAAATAAGTTTGAAAGGGGACAAATGAACTCACCTTATGTCCGAAGCAGTTGACTATGTAAAATAGGAATGCACGCTCTCTTTGTTTGCTTTTGTTATGATGTTCAAGCTCCTGCGTTGATTTCATAGTGTTTGTAACTTATAAGTATAAGTTTATCAGGATTTGTTGTGCGTGTAAGTGTTAGTCCTAAAGTTGACTAATACTTAAAGATGTCGGTCATCATCCGGCCTTGTATGTTAATCAAGAACTCCTTAACACTAAATCACTTAAGCTTTTAAGCCCCCATGTTATATGTTTTAATTTCACTGCCTTATTGAATTCCCCAACACATTGCTATTAGATTTCTCGTTCCCATATAGGACTTGTTATGTAACTAAATAAGTTTTCCACCTATTTTAGAAATCTCTATGTTCTACTTTCATAAATATAGTTCGTGTATTTGTTTCAAGATTATTTGAATGACTAAAAGGGTTGTTGGTGGGCCGGATGACACGCATTGGGCCTAAGGCGAATGTGAGCCCAATTAATAGCATGTGAGTCTAATATGCATCTTGGGCCTAAGACCTTGCTGTTGGGCCGATACAAATACGTGGGTTGCCGAACTAAAGGCCAAAGGAAATAATCAACCGGTCATTTGTTGGGCCGACAGTTTAAAGTTGGGCTAGTTATAAATTGTAGCCCAATTAATATCGAATCAAGTGTAGGAGTGCTGGGCCGAACACTATGTGTTATTGGGCTGATTAAATCGTGATTTAGTATTAGGCCTAACAAGGCAATATTTGGTCATGAACTTGGCCGGTGGTTTGGTCTGAGCTACACGTCGAAGACACCATCTCCAGGGCAGCGAACCTTCATGCCATGTCTAAGGTTCGTTGCCCACACCAGGTTCGGCTAAAGGTGATGCTTCTAGGGTTCGTCTCCATGCAGCTCAAGTTCGTGAATCAGCACAGGTTCGTTGGTGGTTCGGACATCAGCAGGGTTCGTGACCAGAGCTGTACTAGGGTTCGTCGAGAAACATGGTTCATGAATGATGACAACAGTAGGTTCGTGAAAGGATTAAGGTTCGGCCGTCTAGATCAGGGATGCAGGGTTCGGCTAACAAGCTTAAAGGCTCGTCAGTATACCCCAGGGTTCGTTAGTGAAGGTGGGCTCGCCTAAGGTTCGTCACACACGTTGGTTCGCGGCATGAGGGCTCGGCAGGGGTGAGGCTAACAGGTTCGCCTTCTAGGGAACCACCAAAGGTTCGGCCGTCCCTTGGCCTCACCCAACAGCTCGCCATCTTCATCTCCATTCACATTTGTTGTACGATCTGAGTGTCACCATGGATGTGTGTCTAGATTATCATGAGCGTGGTGTGGGTGTATTGTAGTTATACACCGGTTTTGGATGTAAGTCGACCAACCACACAAAAACCCTAATTTCAGATGTTTTCTAAGCTTGTTACCTCGGAGATGGCTGGTTTATTCCTCCGATCTGCTGTACTTTTAGATAGAGGACTTCAAGATCAACGTTTAGGCGCAAGAATCACTGAATTTCATCAAGTTTTGATGAAGTTATGAAGGTTTAAAGTTTGTTAATGGTGGGTTTTGTTGATAGAGAGAAAATGAACGGGAGGGAGGTAGTAGAGAGAGAGTGAACTTGTAATAAATGAGAAAAACCAACTCATTTAGGGTATATATACCCCGGGGTGGTTCGGGTTCGTTTCGGTTGCTCGGTTCATAATTTCATCGCGTATCCGGCACGTTACGCGCGTTTTTCGTAAATAAAATAAAAAAAAATTATTTTAAAGATTCGAATGTTCTTAAATTTTAACTAATTATTTTAAATATCGTTGTAATAATTTATTTGTCAAATTATAAAATTTTATGCGTTCGCTAATTTATTCGCGATTTAAGAAAATAGTTTAGTTTAAATTGTTTTATGATGAGTTTCAAAATTGTAAAATAGGAGATATTTTATTTCCTTAACTTTATGGTCGATCGAATCGTTATTCGTTTTCGTTTCATCAGACTGCGTCGCCATCGCGCGTATTCGTTCGAATCGTCATTCGAACGAACACGTCGATGGTTTGGCTTTCTGATTCTTGTTTTCTATTGTTAAGTCATTATTTCAGAATGTTCTTAAATTTTATCTAATTATTTTAAATATCGTTGTAATAATTTATTTGTCAAATTATAAAATTTTATGCGTTCGCTAATTTATTCGCGATTTAAGAAAATAGTTTAGTTTAAATTGTTTTATGATGAGTTTCAAAATTGTAAAATAGGAGATATTTTATTTCCTTAACTTTATGGTCGATCGAATCGTTATTCGTTTTCGTTTCATCAGACTGCGTCGCCATCGCGCGTATTCGTTCGAATCGTCATTCGAACGAACACGTCGATGGTTTGGCTTTCTGATTCTTGTTTTCTATTGTTAAGTCATTATTTCAGAACGTTAAACTATCAGAATCATTCGTACAGATCGTCACCTATACGAATAATTCGTCTGTTTAGCATTCCATAATAATAACCGTTAAGGTTTTGTCTTGTTTAACCTCACATACGTTTACACCAATTAATATCACATCAAGTAGTTATGTTTCAACACTGTGTTGTCTGACATGTTTTTTGACTGTTAAACCCGAAAGTTTAAATCAGATTCAGACAATCGTATAATAGTTTCATGTAAATCAATGGCATTAATAGTCTAAACATAGTTTTTCGTAATGTGTACCTGAATTACTGTACATGTCTACTGTTGCGATCACTGTTCTGGCACGCGTCCGGCACTGATGTTACAGTCTCCCCTTGTTAGAGAAATTTCGTCCCGAAATTTAAGACTCGTTATTCGGTACGACTTCCTCGGCAAAGAGTTGGGGATACTTGTTTCTCATGTGATCTTCACGTTCCCAAGTAAACTTAGGTCCGCGCTTTGAGTTCCAACGAACTTTAACTATAGGAATACGGCTTCGCCTTAGTTTCTTGACTTTGTGATCCATGATTTCTAACGGTTCTTCAACAAAACGTAAGTTTTCATCCAATTGAATTTCTTCAACCGGTATGATAAGAGTCTCATCGGCTAAGCATTTCTTCAAGTTTGAGACATGAAACACGTCATGTACACCACTAAGTTCCTCTGGTAAGCTCAATCTGTACGCTACAGGACCAATTTGTTCAATGATCTCGAATGGTCCCACGTATCGTGGTGTTAGTTTGACTTTCTTCGCGAATCGAACTACACCCTTCCATGGGGAAACCTTCAACATGACACGGTCTCCCACTTGAAATTCTAACGGCTTACGCCGTTTGTCAGCATAGCTCTTTTGTCTGCTTCGTGTCGCTTGTAGTCGTTGTTGTATCTGAGCAATCTTGTCTGTAGTTTCTTGGATAAGTTCTGGCCCTGTGATACGATTATCTCCCACTTCTGACCAACAGATCGGTGACCGACATTTCCGACCATAAAGAGCCTCAAATGGGGCACAACCGATGCTGCTGTTATAACTGTTGTCGTAGGAGAACTCGATTAGTGGCAAATGAGAGTCCCAGTTGCCACCAAAGTCTAGAACACAAGTTCTCAACATGTCCTCCAGGGTCTGAATAGTACGTTCGCTTTGTCCATCCGTTTGTGGATGGTAAGCTGTACTCAAGTTTAGTTGCGTCCCCAGAGATTTCTGCAATGACTGCCAGAACCTTGATGTAAATCTGCTATCACGATCCGAGATGATAGACAATGGCACACCATGGCGTACCACTATCTCGTTGGTGTAAAGCTTCGCTAGTTTATCCATTGAATAAGTTTCTCGCATCGGCAAGAAATGAGCAGACTTAGTTAATCGATCAACAATAACCCAAATAGTGTCGTGTCCACGGGAAGTGCGGGGTAGCTTGGTAACAAAATCCATAGCTATCTGTTCCCACTTCCAAAGTGGAATTTCAGGCTGTTCCAGTAAACCTGACGGTCTCTGGTGTTCTGCCTTCACTTTAGCACACGTAAGGCATCGACCAACATACTCAGCTAGGTCTCTCTTCATGCCCGGCCACCAATAAAATGCACGTAACTCTTGGTACATTTTATCGGCTTCGGGATGCACAGAATACTTGGTCTTGTGTGCTTCATCAAAAATAAGTTTCCTTAACTCAATTACTGCAGGGATCCAGATACGATCCTTAAAGTAAATGAGTCCATCAGGTTTTGTCTCCAAATGTTTCTCCACACCGCAATCAAGTTCTTTCTTCAAGTTTTCTCGTTCAATCACTTCTTGCTGTGCTTGCATGATGTTGTCGTGTAAGCTTGTCTGCACAGTCATTCCCATTGCTCTGACGCGCAAGGGTTTGACTCGTTCCTTCCGGCTCAAGGCATCAACAACAACGTTTGCCTTGCCCGGATGATATTTGATTCCACAGTCGTAATCGTTCAGAAGCTCAACCCAACGTCGCTGTCGCATGTTGAGTTCCTTCTGATCGAATATGTGTTGCAGACTTTTATGATCGGTAAATATGGTACACTTGGTGCCATATAGGTAATGTCTCCAGATCTTTAAGGCAAATATCACAGCTCCCAATTCCAGATCATGAGTACTGTAGTTCTTCTCATGAATCTTTAATTGTCTCGAGGCATACGCAATGACTTTGTCCCGCTGCATAAGTACACAGCCAAGTCCCTGATGGGATGCATCACAATACACAACAAAGTCATCGCAACCATCTGGGAGAGATAAGATCGGAGCATCACATAACTTTTGCTTCAAAGTCTGAAAGGCTTCTTCTTGCTTTTGTTCCCAAACAAACGGCTCGCTCTTCTGTGTCAACTTTGTGAGTGGCAGAGCTATCTTAGAAAAGTTTGAAACAAACCTTCTGTAATAGCCTGCTAAGCCTAGAAAGGAACGTATCTCAGTGGGTGTCTTTGGAGAGTCCCAATCTTTTATTGCCTCGATCTTGGCAGGATCAACGTGTATTCCTTCACTGTTAACAACATGGCCTAGGAATTGAACCTCTTTTAACCAAAATTCACACTTTGAGAATTTGGCGTAGAGCTTTTCCTCCTTTAACAGTTCCAAGATCGTCCTAAGATGTTGCTCGTGTTCTGCTTTACTTTTGGAATAGATGAAGATGTCATCAATGAATACAATAACAAATTGATCCAAATACGGCTTACACACACGGTTCATGAGATCCATGAAAACCGCAGGTGCATTCGTTAAACCAAAAGGCATTACCATGAACTCATAATGCCCGTATCTGGTATGAAACGCCGTCTTGGGTATGTCTTCGTCTTGCACTCTGAGCTGGTGGTATCCGGAACGCAGATCGATCTTCGAAAAGTATTGGGCTCCTTGCAATTGATCAAACAAATCATCAATCCTCGGTAATGGACACCAATTCTTAATGGTTAGTTTGTTTAATTCCCTGTAGTCTATGCACATGCGAAAAGATCCATCCTTCTTTTTCACGAACAGAACCGGAGCTCCCCAAGGTGAGTAGCTCGGTCGGATGAAACCTTTATCAAGTAGCTCCTGTAGTTGGTAAGATAATTCCTGCATCTCCGAAGGTGCTAACCTGTAAGGAGATTTAGCAACAGGTGTTGCTCTAGGAACCAGATCAATACGAAACTCTACCGGTCGCACTGGTGGCAAACCGGGTAGATCTTCGGGAAACACCTCAGGATATTCCCTCACTATCGGTACGTCTTGTATTGTTTTCTTGTCTTTCTCTTTCTCCACCACGTGAGCCAAGAAAGCTATGCACTTCATTTGCAGACACTTACGCGCTTTTATGCATGATATAATCTTTATGTTCCAATACCCTAAGTATAGTGCTAACTGTAACTTGTTTCCAATTCGCTATTTCGATAATGTAAGGGGAGTCTAAAGTTTCCTTAGTAAGACTAAGTTGTTGTGCAAAATCAGATGAAATAAAACTCTGGTCTGCACCAGTATCAAATAGTATAGATGCATAAGAGTCATGTAAAAGAAATGTACCAGTGACCACATTAGGGTCTTGGCGTGCAGCATTAGCTCCAATAACAAAAGCTCGTCCGCGAGGTGCTTGTGCTCCAGGTTGCACTTTCTTTGGACAGTTGCGGGAGAAATGACCCATTTCCCCGCAATTGTAGCATCCTCTGTTGTTGTTGTTGACTGGGTTCTGTGGTGGTGGTGGAGGTGGTGCTCTTGCTGCCGTGTTAGTAGCCTGATTCACCGTAAAGCGGCATTTGTTCACCCAGTGGCCAAACCGGCCACAATTCGTGCACTTCCTGCATTGAGCACCAGCAGGATGATGATACTTGCAGTTTGTGCATTGGGGGTATTCTCCTCCATAACCCCTAGTAGTAGGGTTGATAAGTGTTGCAGGTGCCTGTCTCAAAGGAGTGACGGCCGCATAATTCTTTACGACCTTTTGTTTCTTCTTTGGGTGGTGCTCGGGCTTCTTTGTTGTGGTTGTTTCCTTGGACTTCCCCGTTTCGTCTTAAAGAACTCCAGACTTTACCATTACCTTGGTAAGCTTAGCAGAGAGGGAAATGGCTGACTCCAAAGTAGCAGGATATGAAGCCAGTACAACGCTTTGTATACATGAAGGTAATCCTGCCACATAACGATCAATTAGTTTCTCCAAGGTTGGTACCATTTCTGGCACTAGGGCTACCAGTTCATGATAGCGGTTGGTAAAAGTCATATGATCAGCTCCCTTCATCTCATGATTCGAGAGCTCAATCTCCAGTTGTTGTAGTTCATGTTTCGGGCAAAACTAATTCCTCAGAAGAAGCTTAAATTCTGCCCAGGGCATCGCCATTGCTTCATCTCTTCCCTTAGCCCTAATCTGTGCATTCCACCATGTTAGAGCTCGCTTGCTGAATGAACCTGCTGCATAGTGAACCTTATGGTGTTCTGGACAGCTGCTAATGTCCAGGGTGTTCTCCATTTTCTCTAGCCATTGGATTAATCCAACAGCTCCTTCAACTCCAGTGAAGCTAGGAGGTTTGCATCCTACAAAGGACTTGTAGGAGCAGTCAGACGTATGGCTAGTGTTTCCACTAGCTTCTCCTATAGTATGACCAGAAGTGTTGCCATGGCCCTGGATCCTGTTTATCATCTCTGGGATGACATCTTTCAGCTGGCTAGTCAGTTGAGTACTCAGTAGTGTAGCCAACGCGATAGTAGCAGGATCCAGTGTCTGTGTATTGCTTGAGCCTGGTGGTGGAGAGTGCGGAGGAGGAGGAGGTGGCGGTGGTGAATCCGGTGGTGTAGGAGTCGAAGAGTGAGGTGCAGAGACTTGCGGGGTAGGTTGTTTTCTTGGCGGCATTCTGATCATAACCAAAGGAATTTGGTTAGTGCAATGATCGAATGCAGAAAACATAATGCAAACTTAAGTCTTAAGTTCTCTACATGAAGGTCCCTAAGTTATAGTCTAGGCCAAACCGTTTAAGTAGATGACCTATTATTCTCTATAACCTTGAGCTCTGATACCAATCTGTCACACCCCGAGCCGGCGGGGTTGGATCGGAGTCCCCGTCGGGCGGAAGGTTCCCGGGGCGTGATATCCATGTGATAATCATGATGATCAGATTGTTTACATAGCATCAATGTTTAAGAGTAACTAAGCACAATCAAATGATATCTAGGATTACAAAGTTAAATTACAATATCAATGTTCTGCAATTTAACTAAGTAAACCTGTCAAAAGAATAACATGTCTATATCTTGTATATGTACAAGATATCAAAATAAGGTGTATCATCAACAAAAGATGTGCTTCACAAAAGTCTACTAGGTCCTCTATCTGGGCCGCCTAGTATGCAATCCAAAAGCTAAAGTTTAAACCTGTTCTTCACCTGAGAAAGCACGTAAAAAGATCAAGTCAACACAACGGTTGGTGAGTTCATAAAGTTTATAAGTTTTAAAATGGTTTCTCAAACCTCTTTCGGTAAAACCTTAACCTCATTAACTCCACCTGTAATATCCAAGTCGGTAAGCTTATATATAGAGCATATGTAAGGGAACAAGCCCTAGCCAACATCCCACCACATACTCACCCGGATATGACATTGTTGTTAATAATAGTTAAGCCTTTTACCTAACAATCAATTCAATCCTCATCAAAGCTTTTGTTATCAGTTTCAAAGTTTTCATGTTTATTGTATTCATAAGTGTTAGTCTCTCATCATGTTTATCAAGCATCAAAGATTCACACACACATAGTTTAGCAATTACTTATCTCCTATAAGCAGACAAAAGCTCTGGAATACCAGAAGTTTAGCAATTACATGTCTCTTATATAGATAATAGCTTAGCATCCATTAAGTTCATGTTTAGCCTTTACATACCTCATATAAGCCGACAAAAGCTCTGGAATACCGGAAGTTTAGCAATTACATGTCCTTTATAACCAGGTAATAGCCCCGTAACGTTACATTTATGTTTAGCATTTACATACCTCATATAAGCCGACACAAGCTCTGGAATACCAGAAGTTTAGCAATTACGTGTCCCTTATAACCAGGTAATAGCCTAGAATCGATACTTTCATGTTTAGCCTTTACATACCTCATATAAGCCGACAAAAGCTCTGGAATACCAGAAGTTTAGCAATTACAAGTCCCTTATAACCAGGTAATAGCTGAGTATCATTATTTTTGTGTTTTTACATGTATCTCACCCCATAGGTACAAGCTCTGGAATACCAGAAGTTTAGCAATTACGTAGACTATGGTTAGATACATGTACAATGTTTCATGCGCAAGTAATAGTTTCCAAACTTAAAGTTTCAAGTATTCAATCATGTATATCATATGTTTATTTCAAGTCTCTTATAATAACATCACGTCTCATGTAATAGCATCAAGTCTCATGTAATTGTATCAAGTCTCATGTAATAGCATCAAGTCTCATGTAATAGCATCAAGTCTCATGTAATAGCATCAAGTCTCATGTAATTGTATCAAGTCTCATGTAATTGCATCAAGTCTCATGTAATTGTATCAAGTCTCATGTAATTGCATCAAGTCTCATGTAATAGCATCAAATCTCATGTAATTGTATCAAGTCTCATGTAATTGTATCAAATCTCACAAGGATTCAACAATTGCTTTTAAGCCTCAAGCTTAAAGTATAAGTTTCAACATAAGAATTATGTTTATGTTTAAAGAAATAAGTAACATTTCAACAATTTATGAAAATGTTTAACATGCTTCTCAGTCCCGAAGTAAAACAAATAAGTTTGAAAGGGAACAAATGAACTCACCTTATGTCTGAAGCAGTTGACTATGTAAAATAGGAATGCACGCTCTCTTTGTTTGCTTTTGTTATGATGTTCAAGCTCCTGCGTTGATTTCATAGTGTTTGTAACTTATAAGTATAAGTTTATCAGGATTTGTTGTGCGTGTAAGTGTTAGTCCTAAAGTTGACTAATACTTTAAGATGTCGGTCATCATCCGGCCTTGTATGTTAATCAAGAACTCCTTAACACTAAATCACTTAAGCTTTTAAGCCCCCATGTTATATGTTTTAATTTCACTGCCTTATTGAATTCCCCAACACATTGCTATTAGATTTCTCGTTCCCATAGAGGACTTGTTATGTAACTAAACAAGTTTTCCAACTATTTTAGAAATCTCTATGTTCTAGTTTCATAAAATATAGTTCGTGTATTTGTTTCAAGATTATTTGAATGACTAAAAGGGTTGTTGGTGGGCCGGATGACACGCATTGGGCCTAAGGCGAATGTGAGCCCAATTAATAGCATGTGAGTCTAATATGCATCTTGGGCCTAAGACCTTGCTGTTGGGCCGATACAAATACGTGGGTTGCCGAACTAATGGCCAAAGGAAATAATCAACCGGTCATTTGTTGGGCCGACAGTTTAAAGTTGGGCTAGTTATAAATTGTAGCCCAATTAATATCGAATCCAGTGTAGGAGTGCTGGGTCGAACACTATGTGTTATTGGGCTGATTAAATCGTGATTTAGTATTAGGCCTAACAAGGCAATATTTGGTCATGAACTTGGCCGGTGGTTTAGTCTGAGCTACACGTCGAAGACACCATCTCCAGGGCAGCGAACCTACATGCCATGTCTAAGGTTCGTTGCCCACACCAGGTTCGGCTAAAGGTGATGCTTCTAGGGTTCGTCTCCATGCAGCTCAAGTTCGTGAATCAGCACAGGTTCGTTGGTGGTTCGGACATCAGCAGGGTTCGTGACCAGAGCTGTACTAGGGTTCGTCGAGAAACATGGTTCGTGAATGATAACAGCAGCAGGTTCGTGAAAGGACTAAGGTTCGGCCGTCTAGACCAGGGATGCAGGGTTCGGCTAACAAGCTTAAAGGCTCGTCAGTATACCCCAGGGTTCGTTAGTGAAGGTGGGCTCGCCTAAGGTTCGTCACACACGTTGGTTCGCGGCATGAGGGCTCGGCAGGGGTGAGGCTAACAGGTTCGCCTGCTAGGGAACCACCAAAGGTTCGGCCGTCCCTTGGCCTCACCCAACAGCTCGCCATCTTCTTCTCCATTCACATTTGTTGTACGATCTGAGTGTCACCATGGATGTGTGTCTAGATTATCATGAGCGTGGTGTGGGTGTATTGTAGTTATACACCGGTTTTGGATGTAAGTCGACCAACCACACAAAAACCCTAATTTCAGATGTTTTCTAAGCTTGTTACATCGGAGATGGCTGGTTTATTCCTCCGATTTGCTGTACTTTTAGATAGAGGACTTCAAGATCAACGTTTAGGCGCAAGAATCACTGAATTTCATCAAGTTTTGATGAATTTATGAAGGTTTAAAGTTTGTTAATGGTGGGTTTTGTTGATAGAGAGAAAATGAACGGGAGGGAGGTAGTAGAGAGAGAGTGAATTGTAATAAATGAGAAAAACCAACTCATTTAGGGTATATATACCCCGGGGTGGTTCGGGTTCGTTTCGGTTGCTCGGTTCATAATTTCATCGCGTATCCGGCACGTTACGCGCGTTTTTCGTAAATAAAATAAAAAGAATTTATTTTAAAGATTCGAATGTTCTTAAATTTTATCTAATTATTTTAAATATCGTTGTAATAATTTATTTGTCAAATTATAAAATTTTATGCGTTCGTTAATTTATTCGCGATTTAAGAAAATAGTTTAGTTTAAATTGTTTTATGATGAGTTTCAAAATTGTAAAATAGGAGATATTTTATTTCCTTAACTTTATGGTCGATCGAATCGTTATTCGTTTTCGTTTCATCAGACTGCGTCGCCATCGCGCGTATTCGTTCGAATCGTCATTCGAACGAGCACGTCGATGGTTTGGCTTTTTGATTCTTGTTTTCTATTGTTAAGTCATTATTTCAGAACGTTAAACTATCAGAATCATTCGTACAGATCGTCACCTATACGAATAATTCGTCTGTTTAGCATTCCATAATAATAACCGTTAAGGTTTTGTCTTGTTTAACCTCACATACGTTTACACCAATTAATATCACATCAAGTAGTTATGTTTCAACACTGTGTTGTCTGACATGTTTTCTGACTGTTAAACCCGAAAGTTTAAATCAGATTCAGACAATCGTATAATAGTTTCATGTAAATCAATGGCATTAATAGTCTAAACATAGTTTTTCGTAATGTGTACCTGAATTACTGTACATGTCTACTGTTGCGATCACTGTTCCGGCACGCATCCGGCACTGATGTTACAGTCTCCCCTTGTTAGAGAAATTTCGTCCCGAAATTTAAAACTCGTTATTCGGTACGACTTCCTCGGCAAAGAGTTGGGGATACTTGTTTCTCATGTGATCTTCACGTTCCCAAGTAAACTTAGGTCCGCGCTTTGAGTTCCAACGAACTTTAACTATAGGAATACGGCTTCGCCTTAGTTTCTTGACTTTGTGATCCATGATTTCTAACGGTTCTTCAACAAAACGTAAGTTTTCATCCAATTGAATTTCTTCAACCGGTATGATAAGAGTCTCATCGGCTAAGCATTTCTTCAAGTTTGAGACATGAAACACGTCATGTACACCACTAAGTTCCTCTGGTAAGCTCAATCTGTACGCTACAGGACCAATTTGTTCAATGATCTCGAATGGTCCCACGTATCGTGGTGTTAGTTTGACTTTCTTCGCGAATCGAACTACACCCTTCCATGGGGAAACCTTCAACATGACACGGTCTCTCACTTGAAATTCTAACGGCTTACGCCGTTTGTCAGCATAGCTCTTTTGTCTGCTTCGTGTCGCTTGTAGTCGTTGTTGTATCTGAGCAATCTTGTCTGTAGTTTCTTGGATAAGTTCTGGCCCTGTGATACGATTATCTCCCACTTCTGACCAACAGATCGGTGACCGACATTTCCGACCATAAAGAGCCTCAAATGGGGCACAACCGATGCTGCTGTTATAACTGTTGTCGTAGGAGAACTCGAATAGTGGCAAATGAGAGTCCCAGTTGCCACCAAAGTCTAGAACACAAGTTCACAACATGTCCTCCAGGGTCTGAATAGTACGTTCGCTTTGTCCATCCGTTTGTGGATGGTAAGCTATACTCAAGTTTAGTTGCGTCCCCAGAGATTTCTGCAATGACTGCCAGAACCTTGATGTAAATCTGCTATCACGATCCGAGATGATAGACAATGGCACACCATGGCGTACCACTATCTCGTTGGTGTAAAGCTTCGCTAATTTATCCATTGAATAAGTTTCTCGCATCGGCAAGAAATGAGCAGACTTAGTTAATCGATCAACAATAACCCAAATAGTGTCGTGTCCACCGGAAGTGCGGGGTAGCTTGGTAACAAAATCCATATCTATCTGTTCCCACTTCCAAAGTGGAATTTCAGGCTGTTCCAGTAAACCTGACGGTCTCTGGTGTTCTGCCTTCACCTTAGCACACGTAAGGCATCGACCAACATACTCAGCTAGGTCTTTCTTCATGCCCGGCCACCAATAAAATGCACGTAAGTCTTGGTACATTTTATCGGCACCGGGATGCACAGAATACTTGGTCTTGTGTGCTTCATCAAAAATAAGTTTCCTTAACTCAATTACTGCAGGGATCCAGATACGATCCCTAAAGTAAACGAGTCCATCAGGTTTTATCTCCAAATGTTTCTCCATACCGCAATCAAGTTCTTTCTTCAAGTTTTCTCGTTCAATCACTTCTTGCTGTGCTTGCATGATGCTGTCGTGTAAGCTTGTCTGCACAGTCATTCCCATTGCTCTGACGCGCAAGGGTTTGACTCGTTCCTTCCGGCTCAAGGCATCAGCAACAACGTTTGCCTTGCCCGAATGATATTTGATTCCACAGTCGTAATCGTTCAGAAGCTCAACCCAACGTCGCTGTCGCATGTTGAGTTCCTTCTGATCGAATATGTGTTGCAGACTTTTATGATCGGTAAATATGGTACACTTGGTGCCATATAGGTAATGTCTCCAGATCTTTAAGGCAAATATCACAGCTCCCAATTCCAGATCATGAGTAGTGTAGTTCTTCTCATGAATCTTTAATTGTCTCGAGGCATACGCAATGACTTTGTCCCGCTGCATAAGTACACAGCCAAGTCCCTGATGGGATGCATCACAATACACAACAAAGTCATTGCAACCATCTGGGAGAGATAAGATCGGAGCATCACATAACTTTTGCTTCAAAGTCTGAAAGGCTTCTTCTTGCTTTTGTTCCCAAACAAACGGCTCGCTCTTCTGTGTCAACTTTGTGAGTGGCAGAGCTATCTTAGAAAAGTTTGAAATAAACCTTCTGTAATAGCCTGCTAAGCCTAGAAAGGAACGTATCTCCGTGGGTGTCTTCGGAGTGTCCCAATCTTTTATTGCCTCGATCTTGGCAGGATCAACGTGTATTCCTTCACTGTTAACAACATGGCCTAGGAATTGAACCTCTTTTAACCAAAATTCACACTTTGAGAATTTGGCGTAGAGCTTTTCCTCCTTTAACAGTTCCAAGATCGTCCTAAGATGTTGCTCGTGTTCTGCTTTACTTTTGGAATAGATCAAGATGTCATCAATGAATACAATAACAAATTGATCCAAATACGGCTTACACACACGATTCATGAGATCCATGAAAACCGCAGGTGCATTCGTTAAACCAAAAGGCATTACCATGAACTCATAATGCCCGTATCTGGTACGAAACGCCGTCTTGGGTATGTCTTCGTCTTGCACTTGAGCTGGTGGTATCCGGAACGCAGATCGATCTTCGAAAAGTATTGGGCTCCTTGAAATTGATCAAACAAATCATCAATCCTCGGTAATGGACACCAATTCTTAATGGTTAGTTTGTTTAATTCCCTGTAGTCTATGCACATGCGAAAAGATCCATCCTTCTTTTTCACGAACAGAACCGGAGCTCCCCAAGGTGAGTAGCTCGGTCGGATGAAACCTTTATCAAGTAGCTCCTGTAGTTGGTTAGATAATTCCTGCATCTCCGAAGGTGCTAACCTGTAAGGAGATTTAGCAACAGGTGTTGCTCCAGGAACCAGATCAATACGGAACTCTACCGGTCGCACTGGTGGCAAACCGGGTAGATCTTCGGGAAACACCTCAGGATATTCCCTCACTATCGGTACGTCTTGTATTGTTTTCTTGTCTTTCTCTTTCTCCACCACGTGAGCCAAGAAAGCTATGCACTTCTTTTGCAGACACTTACGCGCTTTTATGCATGATATAATCTTTACTTTTCGCTTTGCTTGATCCCCACGAACTTCCAATACACGATCATCCATTACTGGAATCCGAAGTAGCTTCTCGGAACAGATGACTTCAACTCGATTAAGTGAGAGCCAATCCATCCCCACGATGATATCGAAACTGCCCAACTCCATCGGCAACAAGTCGATGGCAAATGTGTGATCTATGAGTGTAAGTGGGCAGTTCCTAAGTATAGTGCTAACTGTAAATTGTTTCCAATTCGCTACTTCGATAATGTAAGGGGAGTCTAAAGTTTCCTTAGTAAGACTAAGTTGTTGTGCAAAATCAGATGAAATAAAACTCTGGTCTGCACCAGTATCAAATAGTATAGATGCATAAGAGACATGTAAAAGAAATGTACCAGTGACCACATTAGGGTCTTGGCGTGCAGCATTAGCTCCAATAACAAAAGCTCGTCCGCGAGGCGCTTGTGCTCCAGGTTGCACTTTCTTTGGACAGTTGCGGGAGAAATGACCCATTTCCCCGCAGTTGTAGCATCCTCTGTTGTTGTTGACTGGGTTCTGTGGTGGTGGTGGAGGTAGTGCTCTTGCTGCCGTGTTAGTAGCCTGATTCACCGTAAAGCGGCATTTGTTCACCCAGTGGCCAAACCGGCCACAATTCGTGCACTTCCTGCATTGAGCACCAGCAGGATGATGATACTTGAAGTTTGTGCACTGGGGGTATTCTCCTCCATAACCCCTAGTAGTAGGGTTGACAGGTGTTGCAGGTGCCTGTCTCAAAGGAGTGACGGCCGCATAATTCTTTACGACCTTTTGTTTCTTCTTTGGGTGGTGCTCGGGCTTCTTTGTTGTGGTTGTTTCCTTGGACTTCCCCGTTTCGTCTTTAAGAACTCCAGACTTTACCATTACCTTGGTAAGCTTAGCAGAGAGGGAAATGGCTGACTCCAAAGTAGCAGGATATGAAGCCAGTACAACGCTTTGTATACATCAAGGTAATCCTGCCACATAACGATCAATTAATTTCTCGAAGGTTGGTACCATTTCTGGCACCAGGGCTACCAGTTCATGATAGCGGTTGGTAAAAGTCATATGATCAGCTCCCTTCATCTCATGATTCGAGAGCTCAATCTCCATTTGTTGTAGTTCATGTTTCGGGCAAAACTCATTCCTCAGAAGAAGCTTAAATTCTGCCCAGGGCATCGCCATTGCTTCATCTCTTCCCTTAGCCCTGATCTGTGCGTTCCACCATGTTAGAGCTCGCTTGCTGAATGAACCTGCTGCATAGCGAACCTTATGGTGTTCTGGACAGCTGCTAATGTCCAGGGTGTTCTCCATTTTCTCTAGCCATTGGATTAATCCAACAGCTCCTTCAACTCCAGTGAAGCTAGGAGGTTTGCATCCTACAAAGGACTTGTAGGAGCAGTCAGACGTATGGCTAGTGTTTCCACTAGCTTCTCCTGTAGTATGACCAGAAGTGTTGCCATGGCCTTGGATCCTGTTTATCATCTCTGGGATGACATCTTTCAGCTGGCTAGTCAGTTGAGTACTCAGTAGTGTAGCCAACGCGATAGTAGCAGGATCCAGTGTCTGTGTATTGCTTGAGCCTGGTGGTGGAGAGTGCGGAGGAGGAGGAGGTGGCGGTGGTGAATCCGGTGGTGTAGGAGTCGAAGAGTGAGGGGCAGGGACTTGCGGGGTAGGTTGTTTTCTTGGTGGCATTCTGATCATAACCAAAGGAATTTGGTTAGTGCAATGATCGAATGCAGAAAACATAATGCAAACTTAAGTCTTAAGTACTCTACACGAACGTCCCTAAGTTATAGTCTAGGCCAAACCGTTTAAGTAGATGACCTATTATTCTCTATAACCTTGAGCTCTGATACCAATCTGTCACACCCCGAGCCGGCGGGGTTGGATCGGAGTCCCCGTCGGGCGGAAGGTTCCCGGGGCGTGATATCGCGGGTGATAATCATGATGATCAGATTGTTTACATAGCATCAATGTTTAAGAGTAACTAAGCACAATCAAATGATATCTAGGATTACAAAGTTAAATTACAATATCAATGTTCTGCAATTTAACTAAG
This sequence comes from Mikania micrantha, assembly GCA_009363875.1. Taxonomy (NCBI): domain Eukaryota; kingdom Viridiplantae; phylum Streptophyta; class Magnoliopsida; order Asterales; family Asteraceae; genus Mikania; species Mikania micrantha. The sequence continues at coordinate 46,538,344 of CM018682.1, read as the reverse complement.
TAAACCTGTCAAAAGAATAACATGTATATATCTTGTATATGTACAAGATATCAAAATAAGGTGTATCATCAACAAAAGATGTGCTTCACAAAAGTCTACTAGGTCCTCTATCTGGGCCGCCTAGTATGCAATCCAAAAGCTAAAGTTTAAACCTGTTCTTCACCTGAGAAAGCACGTAAAAAGATCAAGTCAACACAACGGTTGGTGAGTTCATAAAGTTTATAAGTTTAAAAATAGTTTCTCAAACCTCTTTCGGTAAAACCTTAACCTCACTAACTCCACCTATAATATCCAAGTCGGTATGCTTATACATAGGGCATATGTAAGGGAACAAGCCCTAGCCAACATCCCACCACATACTAACCCGGATATGACATTGTTGTTAATAATAGTTAAGCCTTTTACCTACCAATCAATTCAATCCTCATCAAAGCTTTTGTTATCTGTTTCAAAGTTTTCATGTTTATTGTATTCATAAGTGTTAGTCTCTCATCATGTTTATCAAGCATCAAAGATTCACACACACATAGTTTAGCAATTACTTATCTCCTATAAGCAGACAAAAGCTCTGGAATACCAGAAGTTTAGCAATTACATGTCTCTTATAAAGATAATAGCTTAGCATCCATTAAGTTCATGTTTAGCCTTTACATACCTCATATAAGCCGACAAAAGCTCTGGAATACCAGAAGTTTAGCAATTACATGTCCCTTATAACCAGGTAATAGCCCCGTAACGTTACGTTTATGTTTAGCATTTACATACCTCATATTAGCCGACACAAGTTCTGGAATACCAGAAGTTTAGCAATTACGTGTCCCTTATAACCAGGTAATAGCCTAGAATCGATACTTTCATGTTTAGCCTTTACATACCTCATATAAGCCGACAAAAGCTCTGGAATACCAGAAGTTTAGCAATTACACGTCCCTTATAACCAGGTAATAGCTGAGTATCATTATCTTTATGTTTTTACATGTATCTCACCCCATAGGTACAAGCTTTGGAATACCAGAAGTTTAGCAATTATGTAGACTATGGTTAGATACATGTACAATGTTTCATGCGCAAGTAATAGTTTCCAAACATAAAGTTTCAAGTATTCAATCATGTATATCATATGTTTATTTCAAGTCTCTTATAATAACATCACGTCTCATGTAATAGCATCAAGTCTCATGTAATTGTATCAAGTCTCATGTAATGGCATCAAGTCTCATGTAATAGCATCAAGTCTCATGTAATTGCATCAAGTCTCATGTAATAGCATCAAGTCTCATGTAATAGCATCAAATCTCATGTAATTGTATCAAGTCTCATGTAATTGTATCAAATCTCCCAAGGATTCAACAATTGCTTTTAAGCCTCAAGCTTAAAGTATAAGTTTCAACATAAGAATTATGTTTATGTTTAAAGCAATAAGTAACATTTCAACAATTTATGAAAATGTTTAACATGCTTCTCAGTCCCGAAGTAAAACAAATAAGTTTGAAAGGGGACAAATGAACGCACCTTATGTCCGAAGCAGTTGACTATGTAAAATAGGAATGCACGCTCTCTTTGTTTGCTTTTGTTATGATGTTCAAGCTCCTGCGTTGATTTCATAGTGTTTGTAACTTATAAGTATAAGTTTATCATGATTTGTTGTGTGTGTAAGTGTTAGTCCTAAAGTTGACTAATACTTAAAGATGTCGGTCATCATCCGGCCTTGTATGTTAATCAAGAACTCCTTAACACTAAATCACTTAAGCTTTTAAGCCCCCATGTTATATGTTTTAATTTCACTGCCTTATTGAATTCCCCAACACATTGCTATTAGATTTCTCGTTACCATATACGACTTGTTATGTAACTAAATAAGTTTTCCAACTATTTTAGAAATCTCTATGTTCTAGTTTCATAAAATATAGTTCGTGTATTTGTTTCAATATTATTTGAATGACTAAAAGGGTTGTTGGTGGGCCGGATGACACGCATTGGGCCTAAGGCGAATGTGAGCCCAATTAATAGCATGTGAGTCTAATATGCATCTTGGGCCTAAGACCTTGCTGTTGGGCCGGTACAAATACGTGGGTTGCCGAACTAATGGCCAAAGGAAATAATCAACCGGTCATTTGTTGGGCCGACAGTTTAAAGTTGGGCCAGTTATAAATTATAGCCCAATTAATATCGAATCAAGTGTAGGAGTGCTGGGCCGAACACTATGTGTTATTGGGCTGATTAAATCGTGATTTAGTATTAGGCCTAACAAGGCAATATTTGGTCATGAACTTGGCCGGTGGTTTGGTCTGAGCTACACGTCGAAGACACCATCTCCAGGGCAGCGAACCTTCATGCCATGTCTAAGGTTCGTTGCCCACACCAGGTTCGGCTAAAGGTGATGCTTCTAGGGTTCGTCTCCATGCAGCTCAAGTTCATAAATCAGCACAGGTTCGTTGGTGGTTCGGCCATCAGCAGGGTTCGTGACCAGAGCTGTACTAGTGTTCGTCGAGAAACATGGGTCGTGAATGATGACAGCAGCAGGTTCGTGAAAGGACTAAGGTTCGGCCGTCTAGATCAGGGATGCAGGGTTCGGCTAACAAGCTTAAAGGCTCGTCGGTATACCCTAGGGTTCGTTAGTGAAGGTGGGATTGCCTAAGGTTCGTCACACACGTTGGTTCGCGGCATGAGGGCTCGGCAGGGGTGAGGCTAACAGGTTCGCCTGCTAGGGAACCCCCAAAGGTTCGGCCGTCCCTTGGCCTCACCCAACAGCTCGCCATCTTCATCTCCATTCACATTTGTTGTACGATCTGAGTGTCACCATGGATGTGTGTCTATATTATCATGAGCGTGGTGTGGGTGTATTGTAGTTATACACCGGTTTTGGATCTAAGTCGACCAACCACACAAAAACCCTAATTTCAGTTGTTTTCTAAGCTTGTTACCTCGGAGATGGCTGGTTTATTCCTCCGATCTGCTGTACTTTTAGATAGAGGACTTCAAGATCAACGTTTAGGCGCAAGAATCACTGAATTTCATCAAGTTTTGATGAAGTTATGAAGGTTTAAAGTTTGTTAATGGTGGGTTTTGTTGATAGAGAGAAAATGAACGGGAGGGAGGTAGTAGAGAGAGAGTGAACTTGTAATAAATTAGAAAAACCAACTCATTTAGGGTATATATACCCCGGGGTGGTTCGGGTTCGTTTCGGTTGCTCGGTTCATAATTTCATCGCGTATCCGGCACGTTACGCGCATTTTTCGTAAATAAAATAAAAAGAATTTATTTTAAAGATTCGAATGTTCTTAAATTTTATCTAATTATTTTAAATATCGTTGTAATACTTTATTTGTCAAATTATAAAATTTTATGCGTTTGCTAATTTATTCGCGATTTAAGAAAATAGTTTAGTTTAAATTGTTTTATGATGAGTTTCAAAATTGTAAAATAGGAGATATTTTATTTCCTTAACTTTATGGTCGATCGAATCGTTATTCGTTTTCGTTTCATCAGACTGCGTCGCCATCGCGCGTATTCGTTCGAATCGTCATTCGAACGAACACGTTGATGGTTTGGCTTTCTGATTCTTGTTTTCTATTGTTAAGTCATTATTTCAGAACGTTAAACTATCAGAATCATTCGTACAG